>CM051833.1:10422500-10790000 GCA_028451465.1 Erethizon dorsatum | reverse complement strand
GTTCAGTGCTGCTGGGCATCTTGCATGTGATCTGTGTCCAGTTAAGGTAATGAGAGAAATGGCTCACTTTTCTAAGCTCTAAAAGCCATAGATCAACCCAGAAAACTATACACATGGAAGGGCTGGCAGGAAATGAATGGAATTTAAATGTTTTATTCAGTAAATGAAAATATAGCCATTTGAGCAAATTTTTTCCTCCATGAAATGTTGATAAAATGCTTGAATCAGTATCTTTATTTATTTCCTTGTTCATGTCAACATCTTAATGGAAATTACATTCATAATGTTCATAATTACAATGAACATTCAGAAACAGACTGCCAAGGCCTGGTCTAAATTTATTTTAATGTTCTTTTTTTTATGCTTAAAGCCAAGTCTCCAAATATACTTTTAAAGTTATTTTTCACAATATGTATTTTAATAGGATTCCAGGATTGAAATACAGCTTTTTGTGGGGCAAGCAGGACACAGGGGAAAAGTTATATGAAAGTTGGGTAGAGACTGGAGGGTTTTATTGTTGATTTTCATAATTCTACTAAATCATGTGGTCAGAGTGGGACAAATGAAAACAGACACCCTAGAGAGAAGATCGCTTATACCCCTTTCATACATACATTTACTGCTTAGTGACTTTTTCCCTTTAGAAAATAAAGCAAACACTAAAAGCCTTTATTGACTCTGTTTTCTCTTTGCTTTACATCTATTCCATATGCTTTTTAAATTTAAACAAAAAACATAATTTGCGTCCCATATCCCTAGATTCTGATCCATAGATCCGACCAGCCATGAATTGAAAATACTCAAAAAAGAAATTACACCTTCACTGAACATGCACAATTTTTTTTTCATATCATCATTCTCAAGCAATACAGTATAACAACTTATTTACATGGCATTTACTCTGTTGGTATTGTAAGTAATCCAGAAACAATTTAAAGGGCTGAGTATCTAAAGATCTTGAAATCCACGTATGGTTCAGTGGGAGCTTCCAGTGTTGGATTCAAGGACTCTCAAAAGGAAAGGACTAATGCCTTTTTTGAGGAAAAGTCCCACCCTCAGATGGGAGGGCAACGTTGAGATTTCAGTCTGGTGCTGCCTGTTTTAAAAGTATATTTGATGGAATTAATGGTGAGCAATGCCACATCATTTCTTCCCAGCCCAGCTGTGGTGCCTAAAATCAATTATTCTATCACAAGATGAATAAAACTTATGTGTGAATGCCACTAAAACCCACTTAGAATTTAATATAGAACATAAATAGAATGTTAACCTTGACAAACTAACTTTGAGATAAATCCCAGGGATGAAGAGTAGGCCTAATAGTTTATGAACAAACAGCCTCACATCCATGCTACTCCCAACAATTTATTTAGTGACTGGTACATATCTTAATGCTGTTTTATAGAGGGGGAAATTAAGACTAGGAGAGGTTGTAACTTTCGTAAGGACATTCAGAGGTTAGTGAATTGGTGGGGTTCTGCCATATCACTCAATCTGGTTAGGTGTTGTCATCAGTTGCCGATGAGGAAGGTCAAAGGAAAAAGTAGCCTGGGGAATCTAGATTGCCAGGAAGGCTGTTGGCTGAGTGTACGTTTTAAAGAACTTAATTGAGATACAATTTACATATCATAAAGCCAACTTGGGCCGGTGAGATGGCTCAGCAGCGTAAGCGCCTGCCTGGCAAGCGCGAGGGCCCGAGTTCAACTCCCAGAACCCACATACGAAAAAAGGGCCGGTGATATCGCTCAGCGGCACGGGCGCCTGCTGGCATGCGAGGTCCTGAGGTCGACCCCCCGGTACCCACCAAAAAAATAAAAATAAAAATAAAGCTGACTCATTCTAAGTGTACACTTCACTTAGTTCTTTATGTTATGAGTATAAATCCTTTGTCACACGTGATTTACAAATATTTTCTCTTTGTCTTGTCATTTTCTTACTAATGTCTTTTGAAGCACAAAATTTTCAATTTCAAAGAAGTCCACTTTATCAGTTTTTTTTTTCTTTTATGGTCCATGCTTATTCTATCACAAGATGGATATCTAAGCAATCTCTGCCTAATCAAAGGTAATGTTTTTAAAAATAAATACTGTCAAGTCTTGGTCTCCCTTGTGCACTCTCTCTCTCTCTCCCTCTCTTTCTCACACAATTACGCATGTGCAATCCAAACTTCGAGTCTTTCATTAACTCCTGATCTCCTTCGGAGTAAAACCCAGGCTTGTTGCTCTGGTGCCTTTGCTCTCCAAGTTCACCATACTCCAGCCTCTGTGACCTCCAGAATGTTCTTTATATATGCTAAATATCCGCCTGCTCTTGGCCATTTCTTCTGCCTGGAACGCTCTTCCAATTGCTCTTAAAGAGAGCTCCTTCCTCTCATTCAGTTCTCAGCTTCAGATATCGTGTCCCTAATAAAAAAAAAACTTCCTAGATTACTCTGTTTAGGAGGAATTACAGTGGTGCCTAGGTTCACGAACCTAATTCATTCCACGAGTCTGGTTGCAAACCAGACTGCGTGAGAACTGAATCAGATGGGACTGGCGCTCTCAGCGTAGTGTGGCCGTAGATGAGAGAACTGAATCAAATTTCCCCATAAGGTCAACATTAAACCTAACCATTGAATTTGATTCGGTACTTGTCCAATTCGGTTTGCAACCAGAATCGTGGAAAGAATTAAGTTGGTGAACCAAGGTATCACTGGACTCTATTGAAAGAGTTCTTTTCCAGACAATAAAAATTACCCATATTTATTTTCTTCACAATACTTTCTGGGATTGTTTTCACTTTTTAAAATTTTGCATGTGAGCGCCACAAGGACTGAGAACTCTTTGCTCTCTGCTCTTTTCCTAGTACCTTGAACAGCACCTGGTATAAACAGGGACCGAATAAGTATTTGTGGCATATTGAATGAATGTTAAACTGAGAAGCAACTCATAGAACATGTTCACCCTTTTAAATCAAGCGTTAACAATTCCCTTTTTTTGAACAGTACTGGAGATTGAACCCGTAACTTTTGCACTGAGCTATACCCCCAGCCTTATTTTTTGTATTTTTTTTAATTTCGATATAGGGTCTCTAAATTGCTAAATTGCCCAGGTCGGGCTAGAATTTATGATCCTCCTGCCTCAGCCTCCCAGAGTGCTGGGATTACAGGTGTGTGACACCATGCCTAGCTGACAATTCCCTTTCTTAATGAGCCCATCTTTGATGATCATTCCTGTGCTTTCTCCACACTTAGTCTTTGCAGTGCTACCTTTGTTTTTTTTATGCTGACAGCTCTCACTGCTTCATAGTCTCTTCTTCTGTGGTTTTTTTTTTTTTTTTTTTTTTTTAATCTCTCCACTGTTAGGAAGTTCCTCAAGGACAGAATCTGTGTTGTCTGCTCTCTGTTGTTTTTCTATTCATGCAGTTGAATGTATGTATGTCCCTGACTTTACCACTACACTTTGTATGGAAAGCAAAGCCCCCAGGCTCTGTATTCTCCATTTCTGGGCTGAGGGTTTTTGCACACACCACCGCCAACTCTCTCGGGCATTTACTCCCAAGGCTAATGGAGTTACAAGGGCAAAGGACTTGCGGGGTACAGTGAGTAAAGCACTAAGAGGAAGCAACAGTGAGGGCAGGTACGCATCTTCCATGTGATGTGAACACCAGGCCAGCACAGCACATCTACTCTCATAGGCAGTGGGGGAGCCCTGTAAGAGCAGCATTGCCAGTAGCCGGGGACCAAGTCATCTGCAGCTCTGGATGCCTCAGAGTTCTGTGGGAAATGTCCCCAAAGACCTTAGATCCCCATGTTTTGTTGATGTTGATGGCCCTTTTCAGGTTTTTAGGTTCTGCCAAAATATGTTTTATAAACTCTTTAGTCTTGGGCCGGTGAGATAGCTCAGCGGCGTAAGCGCCTGCCTTGCAAGCGCGAGGGCCCGAGTTCAACTCCCGGATCCCACATACAAGAAAAGGGGCCGGTGATATCGCTCAGCGGCACGGGTGCCTGTTGGCGCACGAGGTCCTGAGGTTGACCCCCCGGTACCCACAAAAAAAAAAAAAAAACCTCTTTAGTCTTACCTATAAAATACACATTTATCTTTACTAGATCACTTTACTAGTGAGTTTTACTAGATCCCTTTCCAGTGGACTTTGATTAGAATATGAATAGCACAGTTGTTGGCACCTACAGGTAAGACTTTGAAGCAATATTTTACTGCAATGCAAAGGGGGCGGGGGATAAAAGACTCAGCTTTAGACCTATGCATTTGTTACTTTAGTTTGATCGTTTTCCCTTTAAATGGCCCATTGCAATGAGAGTGCAGCTATAGTGCTGCAGCCTGGAGTCAGATGTACCTGGATGTGAGATTCTGCTTTATCTCTTGGAGCCTAAGTTTCCTCATCTGTAAAATGACCCTCCTTATAGGGTTAAAATAATGTGTCAGATGTTCCTATTAAAATGCTTAAGTCCTTAGTAAATACAAAATAAGTGGCAGTTTTAGTGAGATTCTGATTATTAGCCTTATTACTGTTCTGGTTACAAGTAATATGAAGAAGAGAATTGTCATTCAAGTGAGGACGGCAGACATATCCAGAACATTCTTTCTTTGCCATTATCTGGTTGCATCAAATAAGTCGTAGTGAACATAGAAGGAGAAAATAATGACAGGAAAAGAAGAACACCAATACGGAAAACTTAAGGATCCGTATAATTGCCACAATTGAGCTTCAGATTTGACACTAAGATTCTCAGCAGCCAAGGTCAAATTTACTACATAACTAATTTAAAAGGAGAATATCTTTAGGGCTAGAGCTTCTAAAACTTATTTCCAGGAAAACTTTCTCACATGGGATTTTATGTAGTGAACAATACTCCAATAACAAGTTTTCCTCAAATGTAATAATAGATTTTCTATGTCTGCTTCTTGTAGCAACTTTTTGATAAGAGCAAGCAGCATGGCGTTAAAATACAATCCAATTCTGTGTGGGGCTGAAGTAATATGGCCCTAGTGTATGGCTGTGAGGTGGTCAGGTTTGATCCACGTAGAGGATGTAGAGTGTTTTGAAGAGTGGATGAACTGCTTGTCCTTCAAATAATCTTTTGTAAATATTGCTTTTCTCAGCTGGGCTTTTGATAGGAGTTGAATAGCAGACAGTTTGAGATCGTATTCTCTGACAAGAGCCTGGGGTGTTTGTATTCTCTGTTGCCGGTCCAGGGCAGAGCCTTCTGCCTTAGAAATCAGAAGTGCAGGTGGTAGAGTTGACATCTTATTGTGAAAATTGGACTCCTGCATGAACGGCAGGCCATTCTACCTCTCCCTAGGCAGAGCTGCAGGAATGCTTGCAAGCACTGCCAGACTCCGTGTCAGGAATTAGTTTGGGGGTCCTTCCTGGCACTTAAATAAGTTCTTAAACACCCTGGGCCTTGTTAAATAGATCCAGACCAGAGTGCAGCCCCTCTCTAGTTAGGGGTAGATCCTTGAGGATGAGTTACAGCCCACAGTAGGAAGCTACAGCCTGCCCTGCCTCTCCAGCATCCTTGGAGAGATACCTGCCATCAAGGAGGAGTATGCAGTGGAAACGTTACCTGTGGGTTATAGGCAAAAAGTGTGAAGCCTTACTCTAGGGTGCTTAGGGCATTTCCAAACCAGGTACCTAACGGTTTTGCTTCATACAGTAGAAGCTGTACTTCCTCCACAAGATACTAAGCAATATGATTTCTTGGTAGACCTGACAGATGAATTGGCTTTAAATTTTTCTCTTAAGGAATTAAATGAATTAATCTACTCAGTGAAGCTATTTGAACAAGCCAGTTACAGTTGGAGGCAAGTCTACTATTTTACTGTACCGTAGTTAATATTGAACTATGCTGTCTAACTGCAAATGCCAAGACCATTTTTTTATTGATTCTCATTTATCTCAAGATTTGTAAGGAAGAACTTGTGTTAGATAAGAGAGAGCATAATAAAGCAGAAAGCAATCATGTGATGATCTAGTACAATCTTCACATTTTCCAGAAGCTAGAAACATTTTCTACAACCTAGAAAAGCCCTGACTGTTTCAGTTACGAAGTCATTACCCTGAAGTGGGGAAGAAGGTTTCCACCATATGGGAGGTCAGAGGGGTAACTAAGGGGAGATCCACATAACGGTGAAGGTAACTGTTGGACTCCTTAGCATCCAGGGGTCTCATTAGCACTGGTGAATGTTCACCTTGTTCTAACTGGGGCCTCTGTGCAATGTCAACCTGTGGAACAGCTCTCAGCTATAGTAAACTCCCTAGTAGAAAGAAATGGCCTGTGCCCACAGGCTGCTGCTTTATCACAAATGGGAAGGGGTGGATCAGGACTCTCACAGGAAACAAAAGACATCAGGGAAGTACCTTGTGAGTCTGCTACATGAAAGTCAACCCAGTCCCTTGGCTTTCCAGGTAGCTTCAAGTTGCCCTGACTATTATGCCAGTTCATTAAATGTTAATGGTTATCAATATAAGAAGAATAATCCCCTGAAGTCCCTTTAATATGTTTTATTCTTCCTCTCAAATAAATGATTGATTAACATCAATAGGAATTGCTCGATATATGGTGTCTGCACGACTCCTTGCTCCTTGAGGCTTTCGTCTATAGTTTATGACCCATTGCAGATGCCTCAATAAGATCCTAAATAGAGACAGCGGTAAAAGTTTATGTCAGCTGGTCAGAGAAATGGAGATGGGGAAAGATCTAATGCACTGGCTTGAGGGCAATGGTATTCTCATAAATCACACTGTTCTTTCCCTTCTTGGTCCTCCTTAAAGAGTTATATCTTAGAGATGGAAGGAGCCTTGAAGATGATTTTTTTCCAGGTTGCTATCCTTCCAGGAATTCCTTCCATTGTTTTCCTGACAGTCACATAGCATCTGCCTTTACCTCCAAAGAAGAGTTCTCTACCACCCTGCCTCAGCACCCGTTCTACTGTCCTCTCATTCTGCCAGCGGAAGACTTTGTCACGGTTGGTATTCCTTTTACTCATGATGTTGATCACAATAGTGATCTTCCATTTACTTGGTTGCCTCTCCTAAAAGATTAAGCTCCAGGAGCCCAGGGGCTGTGTCCCCTGGAGCTGGGCATCAGTTTCAGCACTGTGTTCGGCTAGTTGAAGGTACTTAGTGTATATTGCTAAGTGAATGAATGGATGGACTCAAATTTAGAAATTTCTGAAGAGAATTTCCAAATTTCCAAAGAAGAAATTATATGTATATAACTTGAAGATGGAAATAAAGATATTTTCCCCCAGATACTAGCTGATCTGCTCAAGATGACTTTAAAGATGATATGGAGGAAGGAGTGAAAGAAAACACCCAGGGAAATGTTTTAAAAGACAAGCCCTGCAAGACTAGTTAAGACAGAGAGATTAGAAGGATTACAGGTTTGAAAATGAAAGAGAAAACCCACTGACTCATAGTTGGAGTCTAGTGATTACAAGATTTTAAAAAATTAGGATTAGGCAACTTCAGAGCATGGGGAAAACAAAATGATCTTGATTTTTGTTTGTTTGTTTTGTTTTTACATGACATAGTAAGTATCACTGAGATCTGGTGGCAACAAAGCTGAGAATTGGAAAGGGGATTAAAAGTCTTCCTTGTTGAAAAAAGAGGCCCACTTTCTGGAGAAGACGAATGCCTGCCTAGAAATCCACAGAACAGAGAGCATTCAAAGCCAGAGGGAGACTGTTTGAGAGGAAATGGGCCAGTTACAGTGGAGAGACAGAGGCAAGATACAAGGGCATCGGGACAGGTGGCCACAACCGCGGCTCCCAGCACCTCTGCTTTTAGCAGAGGACTGGGTCCTGTCCAAGCTCCCCAAGCACAGGAGTGGCGGGCCCACAATACATCACCTCTCACTACCCACCCAGGCAGCTGCGCTTCCGAATCCCGCCCACAGAAAGAAATCACGACCCAAGCAATTCTTGCTTTCTCTCATCTCCCACATCTAGTGAGTCACCCAGTTTTGTCACTTTCGTCCTTGGAAAGTCTCTTGATATGCCCTCCTTTCTTCCACTAGCCTAGCTCAGACCCCACACTCTGTCCTGGGAATCTCATCACTTGCCATGCACAGCCAAAGTACGTAAAGAAGGTCGCCCTTACACCCACCATCCCTGCTCACCACCGCCTAACACGCTCTGTGTTTGCTCTGCCCACTGCCCTTCCTCTTCCCTGGCTGTCCTCAGTTCATCGCTCCCTTCTCACTAGTCGAATTCTGTAACATCTTCAAGTTCCTGCTTCCACACCATCTCACTTAAAGAGCTTTCCCTCCCTCCCTGGCTGTCTACCCACCTCCACCGCTCTTCTGCCTTGGTCCTGTTCCCTTCCATGGCTTATGGCACTCGCCTCCACCTGCCTTGTGTCTCTGAAGGTCCTGCTCTCCCTCTCCTCCCTCCCCACACCCTCACCAAATACTGAATGGTCTTAGTCAGCTTGTTATCCATGCCATTTAGACCTAACACTGTTTTACAGCATTCGCTAAATGTTTATTGACTTGAGTGGGATGTTTCTTCCTAAGACATAGATTCTAAATGCTTATTGCCCTTATGATTTATCATGCTTCTCAAAATATTTTCACACAGTCTGCTTCAGATCATTCTTGGGTTTCAGTCTGTACTCTTCTTTGCACATTTCCCTAGTCTCTTTCTTCTCCAGAAACCTATTAAGATTACAATGTCTCCAGTGACCTCTGCCAATTTGTTCATGCTTTCAAATGCCACACAGCCGGTCCAAGAGACAACAGCTCATTTAAAACAGTGAAGGTGTACTCTGGGCTGAGTAGGAATGATCTCAGGTTTGAGGTTTCTGCTCAGGGGTAACATTGTCATTCCAGTCCTTCCAGCAAAATCTCATTAAGTGTCCACATCCACTATTGAATCCCCCCTCCACTGTCGAACCTCCATCCATCCCCTCAGAGTTTCCGAGCACGGTCACTTGCTCATAGTAACTGTTCAAACTACTCAACAATTTTACGTAGCAATCATTGTGGTATTTATTTTACAAAATCCTGGGAACTTAGCCCTCTTTGCATTCTTTCTCTACCTGTGCCAACCCCATTTGCCTCATAGCCATAGTTCAAATGAAGTAAAGTAAATTTCTCACTTTGCTATACCTTATGCCGCTTTTTCCTTTGTTAAAAGGGCATATAAAAGAAAAACAAAAACACCTGTCTGCATAAATATCAGTAAATATAAACAGGAGAAATTGGCTTCTGGGTTTTGAACTCTATGGGGAAGTTGTTATGGCAACCTAAAGCTTTTGGAGGGGGGTGGCAGTTTTAAGGAGATAAGATGGCACCTGTGACTCCAGTGGTAACCGGATTTTCTAAGATTTGTCTTCCTTCTGAGACAAGAAGTAAAGCTTTTATTTTATCAGTGACATCTAGATTTAGAATTGGGAGCCAAATTGTGTGGACAGTGGAGCCTAGAGCTGGGCTTCCAGGCTGCAAGGCTTGGATTTCCCTATTCAGAGGCATTAGAACCACTGCCAGTACCTTTGCTTCAGCCACCCTTGTTCTAAGACGAAATGGGAAATGTAGACAGACCAGGGATTCCCTAAAGACGGCCTGAAATTCACTTAAATTTAAGAGATTTTTTTTTACTGGAATGTCATGTAGATTTCTTACAGAAAAGGATAATAGGATATAATTGATATTGTAACTGTCCAAGGGAGAGTATGTTTCCAGAGTGGCAACTGGCTGTGAGTCAACATTCCCTGACAGAGAAGGAAAAAACCCTGATGTGGGGGTTGGGGAGTGAAAGTCAACAGGAAATAGGAAGCCTTGATTTGAGGAGAGAGGAAAGGGTGGCAGGGGCTCCGGAGCGGACGTTGCCAATCAAAGTTGTGACTCTGAGCTTGGAGGCAAGAGGAGAGGTGAGAGCAGGAAGCGTATAAATGCTACGTGTTCTTATACTGCACTGCTTTACAATGGAAGTAAATAGTACAGCATGTGTTTTATAGAAATTGATCGGAGCAAATAACCTCTATTTCCTAAATCTGGAGACATCAGTAGAGCAAGGCCCCCAGTTGTGGTGATGAGCAAGGATCCAGAGGTTAAGAAACTCAAGAATATGCCATCAGGAAGGGGAATATTTGAGCCCCAGGGCACAAAGAACACAGGAAAGCAAGGGGGAGTGAAGCAGAGGAAGGTAGCAGCAACCAGGCAATCTTCCTCACAAATACTGTTCACTTGTTAAAAGTGTAGTCTCATTCATAAACCATAGCCTCATATAAACACCATCATACAAGCCAAAGGAGACACAGGAGTGCTTCTAAACAGAGTTTGCTGAGTAAATACTAAACTAGGACTCAAAGTCTCCCCAAGCCCCAGAGCCACAAACACATGAAAGGCCAGCTTCTTGTGGGCAGGCCGTTAAATAGAAAGCCAAGAAAATAGCAATACTGCAAACTGGATGGCTTTGTAATTCCGTCCAAATTCTGTCTTCACTTAGCTGGGAAAAATGGAATAAAGAGCCAGAATAGGCAATAGCAGTGTAGATGCAAAGAAAAAAAAAAAAAAAAAAAAAAAAGAGAGAGGGAGGGAGAACTACAAAAGTTTCCCTTTAAAATTCCATACCTTACAGAGCCCTTCCATAAGTAGCGTTAGCACACACAGTCCTGTGCACTAGGCAGAGCAGCCACAGTCCTCCCATTTTACAAAAGAAACTGAAGCCTGCAGAGCTGAACATACCTGGGGAAATAATATCGCCGCCAGAGATGGAACCCAGAACTTGAGCCCAGGCTGAATCCTCTGTATTCAGACTCTCTGCCCTTTCTTTGGCGAGGTGCCTCAAGAAACCAGACAAATCCTTCCTATAAAAGAAATGTCAAATCACACAGAATTCACACAAAATTACTTGAAAGTGCACCCTGCCTTTCATCCCAGGCTGTTCTTCTTGCTGCTGGCACATCCACCAAATGTCACGGCTTTAGTGCCCAAGGCTTTGCCAGGAGAGCATGCTGCCTGCCTGCCAAATGGAGGGCACCATCCTGGGGAGTAGTAGAATTTGGGGAGGGACAATGGGGTTCGCCTTCCAAGGGGAGGTGTCAGTGACAGTAGTTCTCAAGGGCAGTAATTAACAGGGCTTTGTGTCTATTTGGGAACAGTGTCTGGGACCTCACTTATTTTTGCTTTCAAAATAAATAAATATTAGAATGGATAGCTGAGGTCAGTCTAGAAAATTAGAATTTGCTTGGGGGAAAAATATGTTCTGGAAAAGATGAACAGTAGCTTGCAGTTTCACTGTTGGAACATTTGTTACAAGGTCCTGGTATTGATCTTTTATCACCCAACTTCCACTGGGAGCCATGATGTATTACCACGCTGGGCAGCACTAGTGCAAGTGCGTGAATCAAGGGGGACCCTGGGCAGTATCTGTAGTGCAGCAGCATCCATTTGCGGCCAGGCAGGTTGGGAAGGGGCGTTGCTAGCTGCAAAATTCCAAAGGGAGTTTTGGATTGTGCTGTGTGCAAATGTATGGCTATGCCGGGGAGTGTTAGGGGTTTATGAGGGGAGTGATTAAAATTGTATCAGAGAGGCTCGTGAAGCTTATGGTTCAAGTTAACTGTATGAAGTAAACAGCCTTTAACGGCCTCCTGGGAGTGTGACAGATAGTCTGTGGGTGTTACGGCAACATGGTACTGGTGAATGCTCTGGCCATCCCAAACTAATCACCATCTGTGAGCATGGGTCTCCGGGGAGCGTCTGGTGCTTGGACGATCGTGGTAGTTAGCATTTTTAATCAGCTTCTGTGCAGCACAGATAGAAACCTTATGCTCAAGCCTTTATTTTCCTAGCCGTGTAGAATTACTTATGATGATGATAGCCGAGCGGACAGGATTTGGATGCACTTCTGCAGGAGGCATTTCATGGTTCTTTCCACTCCCTTTTCCCCTGTCCCTAGCCTGACTGAAAATTAGCCCCACCACGTGCTCATGGTCACTGCTTTTATTGCTTCTCTTTGCCACTGGCAAAGAGATGTGAGGAGAAGAAAGTCGCTTCTGTGTTCGCTGGGGCATGCTGTCTTAGGTCAGTGCCTTGAGTTTGATATTCTTCTCCCCCCTCCTTTCTCCTCTAATGTCCTTTCCGTCCCTACTGCCTCTGTCCCCCACACACACACTCACCCCTCAGGCACTGGTTTCTTTTTTCTTGTTCTTCCTATTGTTGGGAGATACCACTTGAGGCCTACAGTTGGATGCCTTCTCAGGGACCAAGTGAAGAGGGAAGGTCAGTGGTACCATTCTTAGAAGCGGGCAGGCCTGCAGACCTATAACCTGTTATAGAGGGTAAAGAGAGGAGGTGGAGTTAGCTTTTGTTATATAGGAACCCTCTCGAGACCTTGTGACTTTAGCCAACTATTTTATAACATTTCATAATTCTGCAGGGTAGGGGTTGATCGTGCTTGTCTGGCCCAGGTCAGCGGATCTGTGTGGACTCTCACCCCTGGCTAGATGGGGTCTGCTGCTCTAGGATGGCTTTGCTTCTGTCTGGTGAATCGCAGACTGCTCGGCCTGGGGTGTAGGATGGTGGGGACTCACCTAGGACAGTTCCTTTCTGCTCCACAGTTCTCTCTTCTTTCAGTGGGATAACTCAGGCTTCATTATATGGTGATCTCAGGGTTCCAACGGGAAGAGCACAGACACCAGTGAACTAACACTTTTCAAGCTTCGGCTTGCGTTGCCTCGCTGATGGATCTCTGAGCAGGGCACAAGCCTGGCCCAGGGTCAGTGTGGGAACAGACACAGAGGTTGTGGGTACAAGGAACCATGACCGAGCTGGGGTCATCCCTTTAACCATCTACTGTAGAGAAGTAAGATTTTCTTCTCTTTGTAATGCTCTTCCACCACCTTTCAGGGTGTCTAGAATTTTCCACTGCAAAACATTTCAGTCTTCAAGAGTTCCCCTTATAAGATGTAGTTGCTCAGCCAAGGTCTGCCCAGAGCTTAGCTAATAGGTCAAGTAAGGTGGACCCTAGTGTATCAGGTGGCAGAGGAAGAATGTGAGAGGAGAGTGAGACGGTACCAAAAAAAAAAGCAGAATTGAGGTAAAAGAGGAAAGGGAATGACAGAAAAACATCTAAGTATTGAGATTTCAAGTTTGTAATTGATTCCATCCAAGTTCGAAACAATGCACGTACTCCTTTTGGGTCCTTTCACTTCTTATCCTGAATGAAAGGGGATGCTTCAGTGTCTTACTGTCTTCAACAAAAACAGTCCAAGTGCTGGATCCAGAAAGGAACCAGCCTTCTTTGTAAGAGGTATCCACTTTAAATTTGAACTCTGCCTTTGGCTGTAGCTGCTACTTAGGAAACCCTGGTTCTGAGCCTCTCAATTTCCTTTGCTTTCCTCCCAAAAGGGTGTTCCAGCCCGCTCTTAAAATGTTTTCTTCCACAGCAGAACAGTTCCTTTCTGTTCAGCTGGTCCTCACATACTGAAGCTCTGTGCTGGCACTAACCTCTCTTTAATGCTCTGGTTAAGGCCTTCTTGCCTCAAAGGTGATGCTAATAGAAGTGTAGAAAGGATCAAATATAGAATTTCTGCAGTTCCAAATCTTCTAGTTAGAAAGAAAGTTGGATACTTCCACTGTTTTTCTAGCATAGGCTGCTGTTGAAATTCACGCAGAGACAAGCAGAGAGCTGGACGGTAACAGCTGCTACCTCCTGTGAGAGCAGGCCAGCCTCCAGGAGCAGCTGCATGTGGAAGCAGTGGGCAAGCTGGTGACCATGCAGCAGTGGGCTTCCTTGAGGGGTGCAAGTAGTCCCTAGAGCTCTTTTCTCCTTCCTCTCTGTCCACACAATGGCTGCCTTCAGTGGGACATCAGTGAATGGCAACAAATAACGTGGTACACTTTTCATGGTGCCGGGACTGGCATTCTTGGAGATGAACATTCTGTAGCATTCAAAGAGATAGCCCACTAAGAGGAAGCTTTTGAGTCCCCTGTTCCCTGCCTTCACTGACAAGCTCCCAGTGCCCTGCTATTTTAGATCATCCTTATTGGACATGTTTACTGGGGTTCAAATTAGAGACAGGAGCTAGCATTTCTCAGCTCATTCAGGTGGTGCCCAGCCTTTTTCTTAAGTGTTTCACATGGATTAATTCACTGAACCCTCATGACAACTTAAAAGGTTAGTGCTGTTATCATCTCCATCTTTACATATGGAAAAACTGAGCAACCAAGATGGCCAGAGTCACACGACGGATGGTTTGACCCAAGAGACTGTGCTTTTCACTTTGACTTTACATATTCAGTAGAATCCCATGAAATGATGCTGTATAGTTGACAGGTCTGGTTCTACTTCTACAAAGAAAAGTCCAGATCTGCCCCTTGGTGGTTTGACTGCATGATTTGATATCAGATGACTCACCAAGAGGTTATCAGAATTTTGGATTCCACAAACTGGTAAAAGAGAAGAAAAATGTTTTTAATTGTAGGAGGCCTATATAGAGTAGAGTTAATAATTTTGTGTATTACTAACTAAAAATTTTAAAACAAAAAGTATCACATACTAACACCATTATTTTATAAAAGGAAGTGTAATAGTGTAGTGGTTTAAAATTATGGCGTCAAACAAATTATAACACCACTGACTTATATGCTGTGTGACCTTGGCAAGGTCACATAACCTCTCCGCCTCAGATCCATCATTGTAAAACAGGGATGATTATACTAATATCTACCTTATAGGATTGGTGGCAAGATTAAATGAAATAATTATGTAAGGCACTGAGGTTGTGACACAGAGAAGCACAGATTGCCTCTTACATTTTTGTTACTAACACCAAAACCCAAAAGATATGTAATATTAGGATAAGGGACAGCCTTGTTCTGTACATTGAAGCTGAAGATTTCCTGAATAGTTTTTCTCCTCTTACATGATCAGAGTCCAGCAATGATCTGGGAACCATTAGTTGATCTCTCCTGGCTTCTGTAGTCTGTTTCCATCCTCTGTCAGCGAAACAGTGTCAGAGCGTTATTACCTCCTTACTCAACAAGGAGGTTGGGAGGCAGACAGTTTGGTTTCTAAAGAGGATGTGTAAACAAAATGGTCCCAAGGTTGAAACTGTCACAAAGCAATATTTCCTACTCCTACTCTAGATTCAAGAAGTTATAACTTCTATATTTCCTTTAGAAGTAGTTAAGAGCCAAAAGGCAACACTGAAAAGAGGCACAAAGTAAAATTCAGTGTTGTAGATTCACTTTTGCCTTCTTGTAGACCTTTTTGACACGTGAAAGCTCTAGTAGTCTGACCGTGGTAAAGGAGAGATGGACTCCATGACCTTCTTCCTTGACCTTCAACCACAAATACACAGAATGCACACAACTTTGTAGAGAACGCCTCTCAGAAATTAAACTCAGTGATCTGATGATCCTACCATTGATGATGTGCTAGAAACCCAGGGCCTTTTAGTAAAAGAATAAAAAATAAGAACAAGGTGGAAAGTGTTTATAACTGTAGTGCATTAAATGCATGTCCAACCCTCTAACCCCTGGTCTCCAGATCTCTACCACATTTCATGTCCATTGTCCCAGTTTGAAACCTTAAAGCTGCTGAAACATTCATCATTTCACCCTCCTTCAGTTGTTTATGTGTTTAGTGCTCATGCCCAGTCAACCTGGAGAACAAGGACAAAATCATATGTTCCCCCTACCCTTCTCTTGCCCACCGCTACTCAACATAAGGTTTGCACAGAGTCAGTCTTCCATAAACTTGATGCAAAACAAAATAGAAACATATGATTGTCTATAACAAAGATCTTTGTAGCTACATTCATTCACTTGCAAGTACTACAGCATCTTATTTTTGTTGCTACTGTTTAATCAAAATTCTAGTCTTTCAGAATTGTTTTCTTAAAATTAATAATGGTAGACTCTTTTTACGTACTGCTGAAATGTGTAAAACAATCAGGGAGAAGAAAGCTTCTTTTTCTTAGTTGACTTACGCTGTATACAAACTATTAAAGTTAAACCATGCTTTTCAATGAAATTGAGACTTTCTAGCAAGCATCTCTCTCCATTATACTCAAGGAACTGAGTGAATGAAGCAAACTGTGCCAGTGTGGCTGTGGTAGGGGGAATTCTGGGGCATAGGGATCTCATGCTTAAGTGAGAAGTAGCATTTGGTATAGGAAAGGTAATCCAGCTCTCATGTGAGCAGAAATCAAATGGTGGTATCTGAGAACCATTTTATCACTTTCAGGTGACTATAAAGGTTAAATGAAAGAGGAACTGAAAGCAGACAGGGAATTAAAGGAAAAGGAGCAAAAGATGAAGTAAGAGAAGAATGTAAATATTTCACAAACTTGAGAAACCTAATATTGCTGAACAAAATAGGAAGACCAAGGATAGATACTCAGATGTCTGTAAGGACGGGGGACAGCCATGGCATGGGGACATGGGGACTTTCGTTCTTCCAAAGAGATTATAGAAGTCTTGCTACTTAAAGCAGCAATGGATACATGGTAAGTGGAGCTCTGAGCCAGCCTTTTCCTCAGGCTCCTGCCTCTGGGGATGCTATCAAAAGAATCTATATATCCAATAAAGATAGGCACTCCCTGGGTTCTATAATTCTAGGTTCTGGGGCTATGGGGTGGGGACATTGGCTGCTCTCATTTGTGACACCAAATCACAATATGGCACAGTGCTAAGGATTCATTTCCTTCTAGATGACTCACTCCCTACCATCTTCAGTTTCTCTTTGGTCTCAGAAACCATGTTTTTGTTTGCCGGCAGAGGTAGTTTGGGGTTTTCTGTCAACTTGAAAGACTTCCTTTTCTCCAGTAGGTTTGGTCTTGCAGATTTTGTTGTGAAGCCAACAGTCAGGCTGTGAACTGCCCAAGCCCAGGCAGTGCCTCTTTCAAAAGCCCTGTAGAACTAGGTCATCGGGTTGCTGGATAGTTCTTCTACAGATTGTGCTGTGCGACAACTTATAATGTACATCGCCTATGGAATACTAAACTTGTTTCCAAACTAAATAGTTTCCAATGAGGATTTAATGGAAGTTTTTCATTTGAAATAGATTAAAAACAAGCCATTTCCTACTCCCATTTTAAACAAATTTTGGTCCAATTATTTTCCTTTTTTTAACATAAAGTTAAATGGACTATTCTGCCCATCCCTGACTGAGCTGAACCATGATTTCTCTTGATTATGCTTTTATGCTGCGAATCGAAAGGCTCCGGAGACATAATGGACGTCTGTGGGAGAGTGGCAGCAATTTTTAAAATTCTGCCAGTGCTTGTCAGCTTTCACTCTGGTGCCTGCTGTGCGGGAAGAAAGCGTCCCACCAAATGAAAAAAATCTGCCAACAAAACCAGCACTGTCTGCCTGTCCTTGTGGGGGGTTGGCACAGGGACGGCCCTCCTCTCTGCAAGTCTATGTAGGTCATTCACTCAGCCACCGATGAAGCCCCATATCCAACCATCGAGCCCTACTCCTCCCCTTGTTTTCCAGCCATTAGCTTTTTGTGGTGTTGAGGATTTCTTTCTTTCCTTTTTCCCCCCCAGTCTCATTTTCCTTTGTTTTACTTGGACCACTGCCTCAGAGAAAAGGAGCTCCTGGCACCCTGCCTTCTACTTGGTCCTTCACCTCCAGCAGCCTAGCAAAACAGAAAATAAACTGCCTCCCAGTCTTTCTTGGGTGGTGGGCTTATTTGTTGTTTGGATTGTTATTATTATTATTATTGTCATTATTATTATTTAGGTAGAGATGGTAGTCATCAAACTGGATTTGCAAAAGCTTTCAGAAAACACAAGAGAAGAAAGTGCTTTTTACTGGTGTCTTCTGCGTTTGGTAAGGCAGTTAGCCCACTAGCAGGTAGGACAGAGCATGCTGGGCAGTCCTCTTTGCGCTCACCCAGCAGTGCCAAGAACTTGGTCCCACTCAAGGAAAAGACTCTTCGTTGCAGCCACTGGCAAGTGAAGCAGGCAGTTCTTTCTGGGTGTTTGGGGAAAGCCTTTATGCCTGCCCAGGTCTCTTTGTGCAGGAGCAGCCAGGCCTTGAGGGAGAAGCTGAAGATGAGCTTCCATTTGATGGCTCCTCCCCTGGGTTCCCATCATTCTGGTATCCATTTGGGAGGAGCCAAATGTTGCTCACCATGTACACCATGGGGCTCTGGGGCTCTCATCCTCCCACAGGTGCCCTGTGGAGAGAACTCCTCGCCTGCTCTGTGGAGGCAGACATATCTCAAGTCAAAAACACTGCCCAGCCTCTCTCTAGACAACCCTGGCTAGGGCACAACTGCCGGTGTCTCCCTTTGACCGTGAGAAAGGTGAAGTGCAGAGATGGGAGGTGACTTCGTTAGCATGATAGGATGTCAGGGCTGATTAACACTCAGCCTCTGCCTTTGTAGAAGTCTTCAATGTCTCCAGGGAGAGGATGATCTGGCCTCTGCCTGCACCTGTTCTTGAAAACTTTGTCCTGGCCAAGTACCCTGAGGACACCCCTTATGAAATGAAGTCTGCTTCTGCTGCTTTCTCCCATTGGTTCTTCCCCTCCTAGAACCATAAGAACTAAATTCAATCTCCTTGAAGTTATCCCTCCAGATGTTTGATAGCAGGCACATATTCCTAACCAAGCTGTTTCCCCTAGGCTCGCTTCAGTTCTCTCAGTCTTTCCTCATACTGTGTGGTTTCCCAGCCCATACATCATTGTAGTTGCTTTCTTCTAGACATGCTCTGGTTTGTTAATTGTGAGGTCTGACTTAGCCCGAATGAGGTAGGAGACTGCCATCACTCCTGACAGAGACACATGCCGCCTTTTGTTGGAATTGGCTTTTCTGGAAGCCTTATCAGGAGCATTTGTTTATTACAGGCTTACTTTGAGTCTTTCTTTTATATGTAACTGAACCTATTGTGAACTACATTTATTTCCAATTAAAGGTCATCTTATCAAGATAAAGAGGAACAAAGCCGTTCATTTAGTCTGCAAAGATATTTTGGATCTGTATTTTATAATTCAGTCTGCTACCATTTCCAACTTCATTTAGACCAGTTCTGTTTGACTGCTATGTGCCAGACATTGTGCTGGGCCTGGGGATACACTTGGGACACACGGTCAGCTGCACATTCCCAATTCAGGGTGACAACATGTGGGAGGGACACTGTAAAAGCACAGAGGAAGACGTTTAACAGATGCAGGCTTTCTGGAAAATGTGAGGTTTATGAATAGAAATTAACCAAGGAAAGAGCTAGGGAATTAACATGTTCCAGGTAGGAAAACTACATAGCAAAGTTTGAAAGGTGACAAAAAGTATTGGTCTGTAGCAACATGTCATCAACTAATGCTCCTGATCTTTGTCAGTCACTGACACAAATGTGAAACCTAATAGGGTGAGAGAATTACCATAGAGACCTTCATTTTCTCCCTTTGAGCACATCAAACATTTATGAACTCACCTAATTGCATTTTTGTCCCAAGCACATTTCTGTCTTGACCACCTGCATTGCACATGAAAGCTCATTTATGTCTCACTGAATGCGGACCTGCTCTGTCTATATCATTGCCCAAGTTTATCAGTCTCTCACTGTGAAAAAAAAAGAAGTCTTGTCCTTATGACTTGTGCTCTGCATCCCACATTGGCTTCAAGTGATCACTATTTCACTTCCTAAAGTTTTTATTGACAATCGGTTTTATCTTCCGAGTCACTAACAGTAGATCTGTGGTAAAGTAGTATCTAAAATCTAAGTATTAAAACTGTTCATCTGGAGATCTCTCCTTCCCAACGTTCTGCTCTCGTGTAAGCCCGTCTTTCAAGAGCAGATACTACGCAAGATGGTGGGTTGGTTTGGTTTTGTGAGTGGCTGTTCAGTCCCTGCAGCCCATTCTAGGAGCCAGCAAGCCAGGCAAGCTTCCACCCCTTAGAGTGTGGAAAGCGAGGCGCTCTGTTTTCAGGCACTGCCAGGCTGGCTGCCAGGCATTTCATCTCCCTAGCAGGCCTCACCAGTAAATAGCTTATTCGATACTGATGGTGGGCAGGACTCTGCCATTCATTCTCTACTTGTTTCTCACACTCTCCCTGTGAAATCAGTGTGAGAAATATTTTTGCTCACAGTTAGCAGAGGAGGCTCAAAGAATAGAAGAGACTTGACCAAACCCACCTAGCTGTCCCTGAATCTAGGTTTTCAGACTCTGGTGCCCTAAGATGACTTCAGGTTTCTCTCCCTTCCTTCACGTATCAAGATGACATCAACTCCCTGACCTCTCCCCTCTCCAGAATGCTGGCTAGGTGATTAAGAGAATAAAAATAGGAAGGGGGAGGAGGATAGATTAAGTTGCAGCCACTGAGGAGATGAGAAAACTGGACACTGCGGCAGTCCTATCAACCTTTGGATCATTTCCCTGATACTGTCTAGCCAGACATACTTAAGCGACACCCATCAGTCCCTAGGCTTAAGCTGACTGTCTTGTAGAAACAAGCCTAGGATGAGCTATTCTGAGCAGGATGAAGGATCAGAATTCAGTCGTATTTAGAGGTACTTTAGAGCGGAATAGGGAGGAGTATCTTAAAGAGCTCTATAAAATGGATTCATATAGCATGCTTGAGGAAGGGAGGAATTCAGAAGCACAAACTGAAGTTGCTGCTACAACCTGAGCATGCCCACCGTGATTGACAGCTTGGTGGGATGTCCCGCTGTGTCAGGCTCAGCAGTGCCTTTTGATTGCTCTCAGGCTTAGTAACCAAAGGCCTGCTTCTGTGGAGGAATGTTAATTGTCTAACCCATCCCTTACATACAAATTAAAAATGGCAAAGGAAGGAGTTTTTCTAACAGCCATGGGAGTATTGCGGTAGACCAGTGACAAAGACCATTGCTATCTTTCTGGTCTGGGACTTGTTGAGTCTTTGAAGTCTGCTAGAACTCCAGAGTCTAGGGCTCCTTGATTCTTAGCAAGAGCAAAGTGACAAGTAATCTGTCTTTCAGTCTTTGGTGAATTAGACCTTGAGACTTCATAATTAAAATGGATTTAATAGAGGCAGGGAAGTTGGGATATCTGCCCCAGTAAGCAGGCATCTTCTGTCAGTAGGAGAGTGTGTCCTTTGTATTTAAACGGTTTCTCCAAAAGGCTCTAAATGAGATTTGGGACTTAAACAAGATTTGGTGTGATTTGCTAATTACCCAAGTTACTATTACCTGATTAACACAGGAATCCTAATAGTCTGTTGCAGTGCCTTTCTTCCGGGTGCCAGGAGGCTTGACATCTGTCACCTGTTCACTTGGAGGCATTTTAATTAACCCAAATTATGTATGTCTTTTCTGCTTTATGATTTGGTGCCTGGATTTTATATTTAAAAGTTAATAATACCTAACGGAGGTTTGCTGCCAAAATACAAAAGTGAAAGCCTGATAAATCCGTTTGACACTCAGAGTCAGGTGGAGAGCTTGGTTCATTCCCAGTAGTTAGACCAGAAACGATGCACTGGACACCGAGCTGGGCTTCCCAGTGACCAGCCACTGCCTCCGGGATAAATCCCCTCCAACCTCAATTCTGCTTCCCAACATTAATTAAGGCCTCTGGCAGAGTGGTGACATGACTGGTCAGCTGGGAACCAGAGAGGCTTAGGTGTCTTTCTGGAAGTCACATAGGAAGTCCGGCCTGCAGTTAGGAGTTTTAAAAAATTGTAATAGTAATTGTTTTCCTCTTTGACCACCAGCAGGCTGGGCTTTCATTTCAGAGGTGGGGTTTCCATTGATAAAGTGATTTCAGTTGGAGGCTTAGCAGTTTTCCCTTGAGGTCTGGATGGCTTCAGGCTGTGCTAAGGGTCTTTGTCAGCATCTCCCTCAGAGAGAGTTGGATTATTTCCCTGGTCCTGTGTTCTGAAGCTAGTTTCCAGGCATGTTGTGTACTGAAAGGACAGAACCATCCAGAGTCTGGGGCTTGTGTGTCACTGGACTCTTCTCCCCATAAGGCTGGGATATAGGTGACCTTATCTAGTACCTCAAGAAACTAGCTATGGGGAGACTTGATATGTCCCTTCTTTGGTAACTTCATTCTAGCTGTTTCACCCAAGACAATGGTTCAGGAAATAGTATTGAGGAGACTGAATTTAAAGGCCAAACATAATGCCGAAGGGACCCAGCCAGACCTGCTCCGTACCCATGCCGGAGCACAGGTCAGAAGGTAGAAATCTGAGGGCTCTTCCCTAAGCTCTGGCTTGGATTTTTATTTAGTGATTCCGAGGGCTGGGGTTGGGGCTGGGGCTGGGGCGTGGTTGGAGAACAGAGGACCCTCCAGGATTTACTTACTCTATTTTTGCGGGGGGGACCTTCCCTTGCCATTCAAGTTCACTGGGTGTTTAAGGGGAGTAACTGCCCTGAAGCACAAGCTGCTCCCGCGGGTGAGGAGACCCTTTGGTCTCTAAATGAAACCCCAATCCGTTGAAAACATTAACCTTATTCACCTTCTGTGGATGAGCAGATTATTCCTAGAAAACTGTCCATTCACGTTTGACCAGGCACACCCCCATGTGGGTGACAAAGTCTTTCTTGACCTCTCTCGTTAGCAGTGGTCTTTCTTTCTTTCCATCTCAGCCAGGCCTTTCCTGTGCGAAACAGATACTATCCGGTGGCTAGAGATCATTCTTAGGAGATGGATGTTTGCCTCTTCTGGCCCATAGGGCTCAGCTCCTCAGCCTCTCAGCACAGTGGGCACCTCCGTCCTTTCAAGCTTTAATCTTAAGGGCCTGGGAGAGGTGGGGAGAAATAGAGATGAAGCAGGATTAGCAAGCAGGAGCTGGGAACTGTTGAAGTTTGGACATAGTTACGTAGAAGTACGTTAGACCCTTTTGTCTACTATTATGTTTGTGTGAAATTTTCCATAACAAAAAGTTAAAAAGAAATAGCGAGGGATATCCAGCACCTTTGGTCATAGTCTCACTGTGCCGGAGTATATGTCGTGAAGAATGTCATCTGCTTAAGATATTGACCAAAATTAAAACCTAGATAGAGGGGCTGGTGAGATAGCTCAGCGGCATAAGCGCCTGCCTGGCAAGCGCGAGGTCCTGAGTTCGACCCCCGGTACCCACAAAAAAAGAAAAACCTAGATAGAGAATCAGAGAAAACACTGACTGGTACGGGGTTAATTTTGAAAATTTTAACAAAATGCATGTGTTTTATAAAAATTATTCAAGTACATCTGGGCAGAGCCACTGTAGAAAATATAACATCTAAAGCCTTTTTATGTGAACACTGCCTGCTACTGTGAATGCTGTGCCGCTCAAATTTAGATTGGGGATTGTTTTGGTTTTTGTTTTGATTTTTTAAAATGGGATTATACTGGAAATATTACTCATCTGCTTGCTTTAAATATGATTTCTTACCTATGTGCCATTCAGTGATTTTCAATAACTTTATGGGGTTGTGTGACCATCACCACAATTTAGTTTTAGAACATTTTCTTCATTCTAGTGAAATCCCTTATGTACTTTTGCAGTCAATTGCTATTATCACCCGTAGGCTAAAACAACCACTAATCTATTTTCTGTCTCTATAGATTTGCCTTTTGTGGACATTTTATATAGATGAAATCATACTATACGTGATCTTTTGTTTCTGGCATCTCTCACTGAACATTATGTTTTAGGGTCCTATCTACATCAGTGGCTGTTCCTTTTTTCTTGCTGAATAGTATTCCATTGTGTGAATATACCATATTTAGTTTAACTGTTTACCAGATGATGGATGTGTAGACTGTTTCCCCTTTTTGGCTATTAGTAATGCTGCTATAGGCATTCACATATAAATCTTTGAGTAGACATATATTTTCATTTCTATTAGTAGATGCCTAGGAATAAAATTGTTGGGTCCTACAATAAATTTCTGTTTAACCTATGTTTAAGATCCTGCCAAACTCTGCTGCACTATTTTACATTTCCCCAGTAATGTATAAAGATTCTTATTTCTCCATATTGTTACTAACATTTGTTATTGTTTGGCTTTTTTATTGTCACATTCTACTGGATGTGAAGTGGTATCTCATTGTGGTTTTAATTTATATTTCCCTAATTAATGATGATGTCAAGCATCTTTCATTAGCCATTTGTATATTTTCTTTGATGAAATAATATCCAAATATTTTGCCTAATTTTAAGTGTGTTGTCTTCTTATAAGAGAATTTTAAGTGTTCTGTATTGTTTTAAATATAAATCCTTAAATATATGATTTACAAATGATTTATCCTACTTCATGTTTTGACTTCTCACATTCACAGTGTTGTCTTTTGAGGCACAAAAGTTTTCTGTTTTGGCAAGTCCTGTTTCTCAATTTTTTTTTTATTTTATGAGTCATACTTTTGTTTTTGTATTTAAGAATTCTTTGCCTAAACATACAGGAAAGTCTCACAGAGTTTCTGTTGCTGTGACAAAATATCTGAGAAGAACAACTCAAAGGAGGAAAGATTTCTTTTGGCTCCTGGTTACAGAGGTTTCAGTCTCTGGTCACTGGGCTCCTTTGTTTCTGGACCAGTGGTGAGGCAGAGCATTGGGGCAGAGAGGGCATGGTGGAGCAGAGCTGCTCGCCTTATGGCGACTGGGAACTGAGAGAGAGAGAGAGGTGCTGGGGACAAAATATAGCTCCCCCAAGAGGCTGCCTCCAATACCTACTCCTGCCCCCAGGCCCCACCTTCCAAGTTTCGCCCACCTCCCAGTAGCGCTTTAGTGGACGAATCTGTCAGTGGGTTAATCCACTAAACAGATTCGAGCCCCGTGATCCAGTCACCTCTGAACACTGAATTTGAATCACATCTGCAAATGACCTTTTAGGGGACATTTCAGATCCCAACTATAGCAATTTCTTTCTCAGGTTGTTCATTGTTAGAATGTAGTAATAGATTTTCATGTATCGATCTTGTATCTTATGACTGGCCATTATTAGTTCTAATAGCTGGTTTGTGGATTCCTTGAGATTATTGTGCTCTGTTTGAACAGAGATAGTTCTATTTCTTCCTTACCCATATAGATAATTTTTTTTCTTGCCTGTTAGAGAATTTTAGAATTATAATTTATCTAATATTCTAATGTAAAAATCACATGATTATCCTTATGATACAGCTGATGGAGCAAAATGGACAACTTTCCCAATTCCAAATGAGCCTCATGGAGTCAAAGGGAAAACTAGGTGACTGCTCTCACAGAGGAATAAAAATGCCACTTTGCCTACCCTTGTGGCCTCATGATGCTCCTCATGATGCTCATACGTGATTCCAGAGCTGATATAACACGCCCTCAGTGTGCAAAAACCCTCTAAGTAAGCAAAGAGAGATGCCAACACCTTCTAGGCTCATTTATGGCACTCATTGGAAAATCTCTGGTCTACACAACCTCATTTCCAAGCCTTCATGTTGTTTTAAAAGCATGAATATTTGGTTTTCTAGGTTGTTGATAGTTTGGTTTTGTTTTTGTAACTATGCTTTCAAAAGAGTGTGGGAGAAGAGGTTTAAAGTTGAACACAAAGGACATCAAAAAGTGGAAGGAGGATAGCCCACGGTGTGGGGGTGGGCACTGAAATGTACTTGAAGATTCCACATGTGTTTCCTGGTCACCTGCTTCGATGAGACCTGTGCTCAAGATCTGAAAAATACCACCGGCAGATCGATGGAAGGTGCTCTTCGGTCTTGCTAGGTTCTGAGGGCATTGGCCAAGCAAGCTAGAACCCTAGCAACCCTTTCCATTTCTTTTGTGGCTAATGAGTAAGATGCAAGGGCAGTGCTTCGTAACTGTCCCTATGAAATATTTCATAACTTGTCACCATCAATCCACTGTTCTAGTCCTTCAGGGTATCTTTGGATCCTGAGCTTAAAATTAATAACTATGCTGAAGAGTGATTCTTTACAGCAGTAACCCAGTGTCCTCACAAAAATTAAATCCCATTCACTGCAGAATGAATACTTTAGCACTATAGTTTCTTAAAAGAGTCTCATCAAGGAATGTTAGAAAAAGTAACAAAATGAAACCCACCATGTTTCTCACCATTTGAGTGGGAATTTAACAAGAAAGGGGGCTGGACTGACCCATGTGGTAATAGATCAGAGCTGAGGGCATCAGTAGAGCTCAGTACAGGTACAAGTGGTTGCACAGAGAAATATTTATAGATCTGCGTATAGAAATGTATAAGTATACACAATGCATCTGTGTGGCCTGTCAGATGAATTCTAATAGAAAGACACCCCAGTATGAACAAGCACTCCTTCACCCAGATCTTGGTTTCTAATGCTGTTATCTGATACAAAGAACCAAGGCTCCTGACAAAAATGGCTGATTCTAGGATTCAGGCAGGAGATGTACAAGATGAATCTGGACTACCTTATAGTGTCAGAAAGCAGGGAAGTGCTAAAACAAAAAATGAAATCACATTGATGGGCATGTGTCAGAGGAGCTCAGCAGACAACAGAAAGCTCCTGGGGGCCACATCTGGACAGTTTTAACAAAACCAATAAAGTACAGTGGTACCTCTGTTCACAAACTTTTCCGTGATTCTGGCTCCAGAATTCGGTTGCAACCAGAATCGTGGAAAGAATTAAGTTCATGAACCAAAGCACCACTGTAGCATTGGATTATAACCCAAAATATAAGATGAACATTCATGGTACCATACTGATACAAATTAATTAGTACCATGCAGGAGAAGAGACAGCCTCCCATGCAGAATTCCAAATAATTTATAAGGATACTGCACCCTTAAGAAGGGAGAGAATAGCCAGGTGTGGTGGCACATGCCTGTAATCCCAGCACTCTGGGAGGCTGAGGCAGGAGAATTGTGAGTTTGAGCCCAGTCTGGGCAACTTAACAAGACCCCATCTCAAAATTTAAAAGGGGACTGGGGATGAAGCTCAGTGCGATGGCCCTGGGTTGAAACCCTAGTACTGCACAAAAAAAAAAAAAAAAAAAAAAAAAAGAAGAAGGGAGGAAGGGAAAGAAAAGAGAATGAGAGGAAAGGGAACAAAAGGGAAGGAAATAGAAACAGAAGGGAGACATAGCTGCCCACTCCTTGGAGATGGTTGCACATAGTGACTCCTTTCCGAAGAGTACGGTGTGGAAGGGAAGGGGTAGGCTCCCAGTGGAGACACCTGACAAACACTGTGTCAGCCTGGCGATCACGATCACCGTCTCCCGCTGGAAGTCATGCTGACAGACAGAGCACACCCTTGGTGTGATGTGATGAAATGGCACTGTACCTCTGTGACCCTCCTCCCAAAAACTAATCCCAGGCTCGTCAGAAGAAAATCAGACAAATTCCAATAATGAGGCCTCCTACAAAATAGGCCAGTATTCCTAAAAAATGTCAAGGTAATCAAAAACAAGAAAATTTGGAGAAACTGCCAAGACATGACAACTAAATATAATATAGCATCCTGTATAGATCCTCAAACAGAAAAAAAAGGAAATCTGAATAAAATATGGACTTAAGTTAGTAATATTGTGTCAATACTGGCTCATTAATTATATGTGCCACACTATGTAAGATGTTAATAATAGGGTATGAAGTATATGGGAACACTATTATTTTCTCTATTCTCAGCATATCTAGAACTGTTAAAAAAAAAATAAAGCCTGTTTAAAAGGAAAACCATCACTGATACCAATTTGAATAGCCTTTCAAGGGTTAGCATCAATTATCTGGAAAATTTATTTGGGAGCAAACTTTATCTTTATAATAATGGGTAAGCAAAGCATTGCTAAGTCATCTCTGCCAGTCTGAGCAAATTATTATTTCTAAGAGAAGGAAGAAAGAGGAGGAAGTAGAGGAGAGAGAAAAAGAGAGGAGAGGGATTTAAACAAGAGAAAAAGAGAATTCTAAATTGCTAAAACCTTGGAGTGGAACTTAATCTAATTTATAAGCAGTTCCACAAGAGATGTGCAAGGATTTTTTTTGTTGTTGTTAAAGAGAAAAACTAGTTTCAAGCATTATTAAGCTCTTTTCCCTCCCAGAAGCTAAGAAAACCATCTGTGAGAACCTGTTTGCATGTTTGTTTTCTACAATAAAATGCAAAATACTTCTTCCTGTTAGCGGATTATACCATATGTCTCTCCCTGTAACAAAATCAGCATGTTTATTAATGAACCCAATCAGAGGCAAAGATTTAGAAAGATTTAAGGAACTGAATTTTCCATTCAATATTTTAGCAAAGGAAACTTCTGGTTAAAAACATTGTTGTTGTGCTTGGAAAATAGACGCTTTGTTTTGCTTTAAAATAAATTTATTTGGCAAGGGACAGAGAGAAGGAAGAGAGGCCTTTGAAAATTTTTGTAAAAAAAAAAAAAAAAATCTGCATTTAAAAGTGGCCCTTCCTGCCTGATGATGTCCCTACTGATTTAGTTCCACAGTTTATATGTGATTAATATTTAATTTGATCAGTTTCATTTTTCCAGACAGACTAATTAAAGTACTTGATGGCCCAACCCCCCCATCACTGAACACAGTGACAAGCCTGGGAGCTTCCTGGAGCAATAGGAAGTGGATGAAGTAGTTTTAGCCATATTGGCAAAGCAACCTATAGTACCCATAAGGGAAACACTTCTGAATTTTCTAGCACAAATACTTCCCTCACTGTCATGTTGACCCTCTGAATAATCAAGTGGCGTAGTGGCAGTAGATGTAGCATAGTGTATCAGGAAAACAAATCTCACCCAGCGCTCATCAGACTGCATTTCTAGTACTGGGCTGTCACAGGTAAGCAGACGGCCTGGAGCAGATGACTTTTCTCTGGACTCCAGTTTGCTCATCTGATAAATGAGCATATGCCCTCTGGCATCCTTTTCTTTCCATAACTTGGGGAAAATGGACTTGTCAGCAGGGACCATAAGCAGTGGAAATCTTAAGTCTGACACTGGGTAGATTTTAGGGTGTGTGTTCTGTCCCCCTTCAGCCTCCACTTGTGTCTTCCTTCTTTCTGCATAGTGGCACAAACACAGCCTGGCAAATCTTGTTTGTTTTTATTTTTCATGTTCTGTGGTTTCCTAGAAAGCTTATAAGAAAACGGAACATTTATTACCAGGACACAACTTGCAGGGGGAAAAGTGAGACAGGCACTTGGAAAGGCAAGAGCAGGTGGTGGAGGCACCACGGGACTGGACCGAGTGGCCTCTTTCCCTTCTTCCTTTTGGCAGTGTTTTCTGTGCTGTGGTTATGATACCTAGAGATCTCAATAAGGCAGCTAACCAAATATCAAGTCTACCCTTGCAGACAGTACAAAAATGTGTCTGCTTGTTCTTATGAGGTAGACTGAGCGAGAACAGGAAGGAGATTTGGGCAGCTTTGGTAACTACAGAAAGAACCATTTTAAATAGGGGGACATGAGCTGTGACAGGGCAGGGAGAGCTAAATATTTGTAAACTAATGATTTTTTAAAGGAATTGTTTAAAATTGTATTGAGAGATACCATGAAAGTGCCTTTTGACTCTTTACTCCATCTCTGGGACACGTGCTTTTTGCATATTTTAAATTTTTATTTGGAAACGTAGCATGTACAAAAGAAAGATGTAACACGTATCCATACGTTCATGATTGTAGTATCTATAACACCTGTGTTCTCACCACCAGCATAAGGATCTGAATGCTACCAGTGCCTTGGTAGCCTCCTGTCCCCCACCTAGAGCACAGACTTCTCTTCTCCTAGGTTGTAACCACTGTGGTCTTGATCAACAACTCCCAACCCAACCAAGTCCCCGGACATGCTGTCATCCAGGGAAGACATGTGCATGCCAACAAACCGGATGTCCTCAAGGAGTGCTGTTTGCCGCTGGATATTTAGACTTCTCCTCAGAGTTCTCTCTTGCCTCTGTGACTTTCTTTTACCAGAGGTCCTGGGATAAGATTCTTAGCAACCAATCTATGGCAGGGGCTACAGAGGCTGAGCAGCTGTCCCAGAGCCAGGGGCGTATGGCTGATAAAGGCAGCCTGCCCACCTGCCAAAGGTCTGACACCAGGTCCCCAAGTGGCAGCCCAAATAGGAAGTCAATCAGCTGTCACACTGGACATCTGGCCTCCCACGATGAGAGCACTGTGCCAAGAGACTTGAGTTGAAGCTCTGAGCCCATCTTAATGGACTTAGCTCTATTCCATCACTGTAGAACTTTTTAGTTCAATTCAGCGAACACTCGCTGTTTCCTGTACTGCACCAGCTAGAGTCTGTGAATACAGAATGCCTTACCTAATGGAGAGAAAACCATGAACAGATAATCAGATTCATTGTGACAGATACTTGAGTATCTGGAGAGAACATTGGAGACAGACAAAGGACGGCAGTTTGAAAGTGTGTCGTTAGAACAGCAGCCATCCATCTTCCCTACGTCACAAACCGCCCGAACCATGACCCCATTGGAGAAGGCTTGCTGTGGGTTCGTTACAGCAGCATTTCCTTAATGCTTAAGAATGTTAAAAAGTGTAACTTTTTTTTTTTTTTTTTTTGTGGGTACCGGGGGTCGACCTCAGGACCTCGCGCGCCAACAGGCACCCGTGCCACTGAGCGATATCACCGGCCCCTTTTCCGTATGTGGGATCCGGGAGTCGAACTCGGGCCCTCGCGCTTGCAAGGCAGGCGCTTAAGCTGCTGAGCCATCTCACCGGCCCAAAAAGTGTAACTTTTAAAAAGGATTCCATGAACAAATAAGTTGGGGAAGCAGGGAGTAAATTACAGTTCCACATGTTGTTTTCATTGGTAGGTCTTGATGGTGGAGTACGGGGATCAAACCCCAGTCCTAGCACATGCTAGGCAAGTGCTCCACCTTTAAGCTATGCCCCTAACTCAGTGGGTCATTTTTAATTGCAAACTCAAAGCCTGGGGTATGCTCAGTTTTCTTTTGAGTACCCCAGGGGAGGAGACGGTGTCGGGGCTTTGCCCTGGGAGCTGTGCTCTGCAGAGGGTCTCTTAGACCCTGGCATGGTGTTGTGTCTGGAGCTGAATTGGCAGGGTGGGGCTACAGGCCCAGCTCTCCCACTGTGGCTGTAACTGTTGTCGGGGAAGTCTTCTAACCCTCTCTCCCCAGGTTTCCTCGTCTGGGAAACACGGTAGTGACATTTGCCTGTCTCTCAGGATTGTTATGAAATAATGCCTGTGAAAGAAGTTTGTACTATTAAGGACAGGGTTATAATTGCCGGCTGGTAATGGCTATGATAAAGCCCTTCTAGCTTTAATTATCGGACTGCTCCAAGGAAATTCCCCTTTCCTTATCTTTTTCAGCCTCCTCTTGGGGCACTTCTTACAACCATCCCTCAAGTTAAACATCGGTATCTCTGAGGCCCTTTCACCTTGGGTCATTACTGCCAGAGTTTCCGTGTGTCAACATTACCTCTATACCAGTGACCACTCATGTCTCTCTCTAGCCTTTAATTTCTCTTAAGCTCTGGGCCCAAATTTTCAACTTCTTACCAGATACTTCATGTAATTATCTCAAGCTCATTTCTAGTACCCTTAACTCCTTAGCATTCTCCACACGCCATGCTGCTTTATAACTTGCTGTCATCTTAAGTGCTGTTACTGAACTCCTGCCTGTTCTTCAAAACCCTCCTTCCATGTCTTCTCCTGTCTGACCTCCTCCTCTGTGCTCGCAGAGAATTTTGCATCCATATCTAATATGGCACCTCTCTCACTGGCATTGTGGTGATTGGCATGGGTTTTGTGGGTTTTGTGATATCAAGACCTCTGCCTTATTTGTCTTTCAATCCTCCCCCCTGAGCAGAGAGCAGGGCATGTGGTAACTCTGTCAGCCTGGACGCATAAGTCTCATTCTAGTCATGTCTGTGCAGCAGAGGGGAGCTTCATCTTTAGTGTTACATCTGGCTTTCCACCGGAGGCCCCAACCTGCCGGAAGCAGTTTTGTTCTTTTCCCCACTGGCTTGGGCTCACAGGCACCTGGAAGATGAACAACCTTGGAGTCTCCAGAGGAGGCCACAAGTACCTCTGGCCACAGCCAGCCCTTGGCTCTCAGCTGATTGGCACACCCAGCCTACAGCCCTGGCCTGGTGGTGATGAGCAGGATCCTCACCCAATCCTCCCCAGCTCAGCAAAGTCGTATTGATATTCTGGCGGCATAGCTGGGCTTGTTATTGAGCACATGCTTTGCAGATTAGCCTGTTTGTATAGCCAATCGAACATGTGCTCCATTAAAAATTAAAGCATCCTGTTTTAAGGATGGAGCAGGAGACATCAGCTGCCACTGTGTAGCAGACATGCAAAGCCCCAGAGCCCATTACCATAGGTTACGGCAAATGTTAATCAGTGCCAGCGCAGTTAAATAATGCAGTTTGTGCAGATGGCAGCTACTACATCTCCTCACAGATGTGTCCTCGAGTCCCAGAGGTTGCTGTATCACAGGAGTTGTCGGGAGCAGTCAGATCTGATGCTGACTGTCAATATCACCTTTTGCGTTTGTGCACATCCACCAGCCAGCTGAGAGGCAGCCATAAAGATGACTGCAGGCCCTCCTCCAGCAGCCCTTCCAGGCACTGGTTGTGAGGCTCAGGAAAGTAGGACTGTGTCACCGAGTAGCCAGCAACACCCAGAGTAAAGCTCTGCAGCAGGCTGCCCCATGCGACCTTACCCAGCTGCCTCTGGGAGAGGCCTACACAGAAGCTGCCATGGGCGTGCTGTGCCTACCTTCTCCCCGCAACCCTTTTTTCAATTCTAGGGATTGAACCCAGGCCCTCGAGCACACTATACAAGCTCTCCAACCCTGAGCCACAGCCCCAGCCCCTCCTTCTCTCTTAACTGCGCTCTGGTTGCTGATGGGCAAGAATTCCACAAGTACTTTTCTTCCTTAGCTTCCAAAAGCGTGAGGACACCTCACTGTGACAGAAGTCAGAGCTCCTATAGCGCCTTCTGCGCAGCATCTGGTTCTGAGCACTGACGTGTTGTTCCCAAAGCCCAGATCTGGGTTCTCTGGTCCGGAGGTCCCTGCTTTCCCACCACTGAGCCAGCGCACTGTACAAAAATAGAGAGCAAATGAATCGCCATTTGTGCTGCTCGTGGTAAGTGGCAGTCATCACGGTATGAGAAGACTGATCTGTTATGACTGCACCAGCTCTTCACTCCCCTGCAGTTCTTGACTAGCAGTTGTGGGGGTCCCTTCAGTGAATGGCACATGCACCACTGACACCCACCCAGGAGTGCCTGGGGCGTCACACCTCAGTAGCCATCAGCAACTATTTCAGACACTGATCCCCGTCATAGTATCCTTCAGCTTATCAAGCGATGCTGAAAATAAGCTCAATGTCATCATTTGTAGGAAGACTGTAACTATCATTATTTTGTTTTATAAAGCCATAAGCTTCAACTTTCTAAAAATTACACAGCTGTAGATCAACCATTTCCTGAATATTTATCAGATATGTGAGGTGAAAGTGTAGTTACGGGCAAAACAGTAAAAAGTTAATGCATTTTATTTCCCTTCTAGATTGCCAAACTAACATATGCTGTGTTCTTCATTCCTCGCTATAGCAAATTACGTGTTGTGAACTTAACGTGTTGCTGTGTATAAATGCATTTGTAGAAATGAGGCACAGAGACAAGGGTCTTTGTGCTCTTCTTTCACTTACTTTCCTCCTTCCTAAATATAGACGCAGTGTTCTCCCTTCATAGTAAAGCTTGCTGCTTTAAAAACCATGCCATCACATGTGATCGCTTCTACCCCTTCTTGACCATCTCCCCTCATTTGTTGAAGATTTTCGCACTTGACTTGCGCCCTCCTCTCCACTAAGACTCAGCACTGACATGGGCAGCACATCCGAGCCCCGGGCTTCCTCACTCCTGGCCTCCCGTGCTGTTTCTTCAGTCACTTCTGCCTCCCATTGTGCTGTCCACCCGACACCCGGACACAACCAGGAAGGATTTCAGTTTCAAAACTGGTTCAGAAAGCACTGGAGACTTAGGGGCCAAGGAACCGAGAAGTCCGGGATGCTCAAAACCCTCCATGAGCTTCACATCACACTTAGAACAAAGCTTCCTCCCACGGTCTGCCCGCCTCTGACTGCTCTGACCGTGTGTCGCTCCACTCTGTCCTGATCGCTCTGACCTTCGAGCCGCCCTCCACACGCTGAACTCATGTGCGCCTCAGCGATCTCTTCCCTTGCCTGAATGTTCTGTCCCCTCATAGGTCACTGGGCTGGTTCCCTCTTTTCACTCCAGTGTCATCTCCTTAAAGAGGCCACCCCGACTACTGTTTTAGCACCAGTACCTCTCATAGCCAGATCACTATGTCTACTTTTACTGCTTTCCTTCGTAGCACTTAGCCAACACGTGTACACACATACCGCCACATATTTATATTCACGTATCATTGCCTGCCTCCTCCATTGAAATGTTAATGCCTTCAGGACAGGGACAGCATCTGTCCTGTTCATCACTATATCCCATGTGCCTCTGATGTGCCTCAGTTGAATGAATCAGTGAAAGAATAAAGGAATATGTTTGGGCTGGAAACAAATTTTGGAACTGGAGTTTTAAGAGCACACAAGGGGCTGGTGAAATGGCTCAGCGGCGTAAGCACCTGCCTGGCAAGCACGAGGGCCCGAGTTCGACCCCCGGTACCCACAAAAAAAAAAAAAAAAAAAAAAAAAAAAAAAAAAAAAAAACACAAGGTCATACTTAAAGCTTTCTAGAAAACTTCCTACCAAAAGTTTTAAAAATTATTAGCACTTTGTAAATGAAAAACATACAGCTTCTGGAAGATGCGTGGAGGTGCCAATACGGGAAGGCGGAAGAATTTATTTTCCTAATATTTTGTGGAATCCAGGATAGATACTTAAATCTGTGAGACTTTCAGCGTTAACCTGGAAAGTGTACCCCTATGCCTATTTTTTTTTGTTTTCCCCAGAACTTTTATTTGACTAATTTTCCACTGTGATTAAAGACTAAATGTTTGATAATCCCACACAGTGAAGATATGGGTGGTGTTTTTAGTGGATTTGAAAACAGCAGAATCAAGTAAAAGCAAAGGGCCAACGTAGAGCCATTCCTTTTACTTTTTAGTATATAAAGCATAATATTGGTCCCCTTTACTTTAGACCAACTGGGCTGCAGAAAGTTTTAAGAGTTTGTGACTATGAGCAAAAGTGAGATGCGATTCTTTTTCACTGCCCTGGTTTAGCAGAAAAATTCGAGACCAGGGCAGGACTTCATTATCATCTAATAATTTAATCTTCCTCTTAGCATGTGAAATCATAGATTTCCTCTCCAAATGCTCCAGTTAACCTCTTTCTTGTTTCACCAATAAGAATTTAATCCCTGTCTCAATCCATCCATCACCAAGGCAGTTGTTCTAGAAGTTCAGTGTGCTCTGTGCCAGGATGCATTGGGCTGCAAGTAACAGAACGCCTAACCAGAGGTAGCCATGAAACAAGGGGTGTTCAGTTAATTACTTCACATAAGGGGATGTCCAGAGGAAGCTGGATAGGAAAGTGTTCAACTATTCCTGAAGCTTTATTTTACACTTATGACTGCCACCGCTACGAGTATTGTGTTCCCGTGTCATATGCCCAAAGAAGAGAGGAAAAGGACAGACCTATATTTTTAAATTATAGATTTCCTTATTTTAGGAAGGAAAATCTTTTCCAGAGATTGCAAAGCAGATGTCTCCTGACCTCTTAATGGCCAGAACTAGGTCACACGGCTACTACAAACCAGTCGCTGGCACACAGAGATTAGTTTAGACCACATGGTCACCTTCTGGGCACTTGGCAGTTTGGTAGATGACAGAGGAGGAGGAGGACAAGCTTCTGGGATGATGACTAAGAGTGTCTGCTGCAGCAGTACAACCTACCATGTCCACTGAGAAAAACTCACTCCAAGTAGAGTAGTGGCTTAGACTGGGATCTGTATTGATAGACCACCAAATTATAGAGCACTTAGAAGTGATATTAGAATACTTGCTCACTTATGTCACCACTATTCTATTTACATACCTCTGAGATGCCACTTACCATGCACCATCATGATTTTGTATCTACGTGTCTGACTTACCACTAGATTGTCACCATGGATGTCATATTTCTTCTTTGTGTCCAGAGCACCCAAGAGAGTGCCTACAATTTAATAGGGATAAAGCTTCACTAGTGTTTGCTGAATGAATAAACAAATAAGCAAATAATGCAAAAGATATTCTTGAAGCCATGTGTTATGCAAAACAGTTGGAATAAGTGTAGGTGTTTGCCTAAAGAATGAATGAATGAACGATTGAGGGAAGAAGCAAATGATGACAGAGATGTTTTTGAGACATGTCATGTGAACTGTTGAAATGACTATAAACATTTAGCACAAGAAGAGATTTGAGGAATACAATGACTTCTTGAAATGCAGTACTCAAAATCCTTTCTTGTGAAAGAGAAATTAGATTTACCTTGTAGGATCTATAAGGACAGAGCTAGGAAAAATAAGTTGAGAGTACCAGGAGACAGAAAGCTCTTCCTCGCACTGAATCAAAATATAAAAAAATACAGCTATGTAAAGACACAATGGCCACCTTAGGAAAGAATGAACTTGCCATTAGCAACCAGAGAATGACTTGCCACTTGGTAAGGTTGGGGCACTTTTGTCATCGAAGCCTGGACTGAATGATGCTTATTCCCTGACTTAGCTGTGGATATTACCTAGCAGAGAGAACATCCTCCAAAATGGTGAAGAAACTAACCTCTTACCACTAAATATTGAAATGAAGGAGGCCATTTTTGAAGCATCAAGAGATTTTATAATGCTATAAGCTGTCTTATAATTCTATCTGCACTTACTGATCCCTATTATATGTGCTCTTTCTCTTTAGAGCTCAGTCTTTTCAAAGGAGAAAAAATTTAGAAGAAAAATATGTTAGTAGACCTCACTGGTTTTGTCTGTCTTAATGAGATCTCACTTTAGGACATTTTTCTATTTGTACATAATTAAAATGTGCCCTGTGCACTCCTGACATATTTGGGAAGAAAATGAAGAGAAGTGCTCAGCATCGAGAGGATGGGGAATGAGACTGAGTCCACCAGGTATTTTTTCAAATGCACTGTCTCACCGCCTCATGCAGAACTGAAAATTTGAGAAAAGAGATGGCATTCGAGAAAGTATGGGACATCATTCACTCTCATAATTATAATGAGGAAGTGTACTGCATGTGTATGTTCCCTCAGTAAAACAGGTGTTCTGCCCTTAAAACGGTAATTATAGACTATTTCAAATCAATGATCTTCACTTATTTCATATCACTGCTGCATTTTTTCTACATTTGTGATATAGAAAGCTTGCTCACCCTTGAAAAAAATCAAAATGTATATGGATTTTCTGAAATAAGCGTCCTTTCTGGAAGTATTTTGTGGTTAGTTTCAAAATGTAATATCCTGAGGAAGGTTTAAGTTGGCTTTTTATTTTAATATAAAGTAAAATATAAAATCACAATGTAAAGAGTGATTTTACTTCCATTAGCATAATGTCTTTGTGGCTTCATTTGAGGTCATTGTTAAATTATCTTTCTTGCATTATTTCATCAGCTGTCAGTTTTATTAAAATCATGTAATTCATTCACTGCTGTGATTTTTAAAAGATGTAACTATAAGCACAGAAGACAGTTTGGGGGAAGTTTATTTAGATGATTGTAGAGTGTCAAACTGTCTCAGTCTTCTCAGTGCCCAGCGCCTGACCAGTCACTATGAGTTGCACGTGATCTCGGATGCCCAAGTAATTATTCACTACTGTTTTTATACTCAGCATATAAAATTGTGTCTGCACGTTCTGTATTATCATCTTCTGAAAGCCTGTGGGGTATGCAATTATGTTTACCACTTAGATTATAGGATACATGATATATCTCTTATTTAACACGAACAGTAACCCTATTACGGTGGTTTTATTTCAAGCTTACTCTATTAATGTATTCACTATTGGGCTTTGATTACAATAATGCAGTGTATTTACATTTGCATATATAGTGGATATCATTCAGGAAATCATTTGAAAAACATTCGTTAAATACCATCTACACACACCTTGTTAGCTCCTGGTGGTTATAAAGAAATTAGAAGCACTCTGCTCTTGAATAAGTGATTGAGATCCACAGAAGCATCTTAAAAAGTTATTCTTTAGTTTTTAACTTTTATTTTATTTTAGCCTAAGGATAATTTTTCAAATATTAAAAATTTAGAGCCCTATATAATAATAGCTATACTTTTATCACCTTGTAATTTTAAAAATTAAGAATGCACATATGGAAATATACATGGATAAAATGATGTAGTGTTTGGGTTTTTTTTAATTATCTTTATAGGTGGGAGTATTAGGAATGGGTAAGATAGAAGTGAAGCAGAATTGGCCATGAATTGATCATTGTTGAAGCTGGATAATAGTGGATGGGACTTTGTTTTCAATTCTCTCTACTTTTATGGAAGTTGTCCATAATAAAAAAAAATACATAAGGAATTAAAGGTTATTGTGAATTCAGCTCCAGTTTTAAAAGAAAATGTATTACAATAATCACAGAAACACTTGTATATTTGAAAAATATTAATAATTATATGAAAATAGCAAGTAACATACTGAGGCTACAGACAGTTTTCTGTTCAAGGACTCTGGAAACCCGTTGTGGTAGCTGTTAGAATATACTAGATAAGCAAGCTTAAGGAAGTAGGGGACAAACTGCTCACAATCACTAAGTACATTCCAAGTGATGTGAACCCTGACTATAGAAGCATGAATGTAGTTGTGTTTAATTTAGCAGTTATAACATTTAATGCAGTGTAAGGTTGAGGCAGGTTGGAATGTCTAGAATAGGAAGCAAAAATCTGATCCATTCAGAAACTGAAAAGCCTCCAAATAAATGCACTTTTACCCTAATTCAGCCTCTGTCAAATTTGCCGCTGGCCAACTGTCACCAGTGCCAAATTACCAACAACTTCCTTTTCTGGTCTTAGTCATGTTGACCTCTTCCTTCTATATCATATTAGAGCAGAATGAGAAACATCCACACTGTTTTTTGATTTTTATGAAGATTCATGAAGAAAAGTATGTTTACTGTTTTTTGTCCCCAGCCAGTTTTCACTGGAACCTTATTTCCTTGAAATTCTTTGCCTGTAAAAGCATGTAGATGAAATATTTAATCTGTAATTATACTAATATATATCATACATGTGTAATCTTAGATTACATGGGAATTGCATATCTGGAATGGATCGGCTTTGGGAAAATATTTCTTTTTTAAAACTATTAAATATTGGTACATTATATAAAAATACTATTGGAATATTTGATTGTGGTTCAGCTCTCTTGTTCATTTAAAGGCTTAACTGTTTACCACTGTTTAAATATCTGATCATTCGTGCTAAGTTAGCATGTCTAAAATATGGAAAAACAGATGAATGATCAAGGAACTTAAGGAATAGTCCCCTAGTGCAGCCAGAAGGATATTCTTGAGAAGAAAAAAAAAAAGAATACATGAAACTTATTTAACAAGAAAGATTTGAGTCAGGTAATCTACATAATATATCCACTGGCATTAAGGCTGTCATCTTGGTATTGCATTTCTGGTACGAATTTCGCAATAGCTGTCTTTCACTGTCGGTTCTAATAAAGAGCGTTGGTCAGCTTAAATTCCCTGGGAGCTCAGAGTTATGTTTTGTGAACTGCATGTGCCTGAGGCCTCTCATGCATGATTTAAACTGCTTTGTAAATGTCAATAGGTGGAAAAGCATTGGATCCCTTGTAGATTTCTCCAAATCCTCAAAGATGTGTATGCCATGTATAAACCATGCTGCACTCTCAAGGCCATTGCCGTTTTTTATACTTGCTTAACTGGGGTTTAAGGTATCGCCAGAAGCAAAATATCAGTGTGTGCATGTCTCCATCCAGCTGGCCAATGAAACCCTTTATTAAGAAAACCTTTGCACTAGAGTAGTGTCTCCAGTGACCACAAATGGGCACACCTCATGAATGTTGAATGTTCTTCAAACTCTACCTCTTCATTCTTGACTCTTTTCAAAACACACATTTGACTTTATTGTATTCACTGATTTTTATCATACTGTGAACCTTCCATGGTCAGCTGTATAGGACTATAAAAAAATATTTCCACTGGGAGTTCCCAGACCTGGGATCCTATCCCGGATTTGCCACTCTCTGGCTCTTCGTCCTTGGGCAAGCCACTTAACCTTTCTGGGCTCTGCTTTTTCATCCATTAAGTAAAGGAGGTTGCAGTAAATGATCTCCAGTTACCCCCTCACAGCTCCAGTATCAGGGATTCCAAGAGATAGTGACAGAAAGTCAGTGTGACATCTTTAAAGCCATGGGAACACATGTGACTTTTTAATTGGACTTATTCTCCTCTCTGGACATAATAAAATGCCAGCAGGAGCCCCAAAATGGCCAGCAGCAAATTGCATAGGGAGGCCTCATTGTCAGCCTGAAGGTTTATCAACTCATCTTTGTTCAAAGCCTTTCCTGTGACTGTTTCCCACTGGCCTGAGAACGCACTGTGACACTCCTCCATGTCCGTGCCCCTCAGCACACTCCAACCCCTGGCTGTATTCCTTAGGTGAAGGTATTTTCTAATGTCTGAAGAGGCCACTGCAAATGAGGCCTTCCAGGATAGAGTCCCTGGGACTGCATTTCTCAGAGGCTGTTTCTTTTCATTTCTGAACCCTCTCCCCCAAATTTAACACGGTGCCTGGGGTAGAGGTGCTTAGGAAGTTTATGCTGCTTAAACCTTGCAGAATGAAGTTATTCAGGTCAGAGAGCCATCAGAACAGATGGTCTTTTCATTCTTCCTCTTTATTTTTTGATTCCTACATAGTTCTGAATGAGTCACTTTGATCTTTCCTTTGCACATGTTCCTTCTCTAATATAGTATATTTTTGAGGGGACTATTTTTTGGGGTAAGGAAGAATATATGTAGTTGCTCTGGAGCCAGCCTGCCTAAATTTGAATACTGGTTTTTCCTCTTACAGGGTGACCTTGAGCAGTTTACTTAACCTTTGTGTGTCTTGGGTTTAATCTCTAAAATTGAGGTAATAAACAGTGCCTATGTCATCAGGTGGTGAGGACCGCAGAGCTTATATACATAAAGTTCTTAGAGGAGTGCCTGGCATATGGAAATTTTAGCTATTGGTAAAGTTTCCCTTGATGCTTTTAATATTTTTGAAAATTAGTATTCAAGTTGAACTTTTCACAAAAGAGCCAGGGCAATTGCACCAATCTTGGAGAAGATCACTTGCCTCCCATCTTCTCCACCCTAGTGAGGGGTGGTGCAGAGTGAGCCATATAAGGACACCTGTCTGTCCTGCAGGGCCTCAGCAGCCATGCTGGGGTCCGAGGTCCCGCTCAGTCAGATTGGGTCTCTGATCACTTAGTTATTACGCACTGCTCCTGAACCCACTGCCTTCACATCCACGTCCTTGGCAGCTGGACCAAAGCTGACTAGAGCTCTGCAACCCGGAGAAGCCTTTGAGCACCAGCGTTCCACTTGTGTGTTCATAGACTATCAAGTAAGCATAATCTTTTTCGCCCCTTGAAGTGACCTCAGGGTTATTTTCTGTGGTTGCTGACAAATTTTTAGACATCCCAGTTTTATCAGCAGAAACCTTGAAGAGTGACAAATGGTTCCTGGAAGAGGTGGTACGTACTATAAAACGTCAGCTGCCTCGTTTATAACCCGTGATGTCCAGTGTCTAAGCCGTGCTATCAGCATGGCCTATAGATAACTCACCCTCATGATTCTCCGCTCTCCCCAAGTACTTTGTGCAGCTGTTCTGGTTGAAGAGCCAGTTGACATCTATAATAGATATCAAATGGAGAGCCTCTTATTTTATCACTCTCTGTGTTTCAACACTAGCAGTCCCCATGGACTGTTGGAAACAGGCAGCCAGCACATTATGGTAAAGGTGACTTGCTGAGTCCCCGTGCCCTGAGGACATTATTAAGAGCTAGGGAACCTTGTTAGCTCATAAAGTTGGTTCAAACCAATTATTGCTCTGCAACCATTACCAATGCCAAGAATGTAACTTTTAAATTCTTGCCCATAAAGCCGATCTTTCCATTACATTATATCATAGAGCAAGACTTCTAATCTGGCCGCAGTTGTATCCCACTGGCTGCAGAGACTAAACATTGCATTTGCTGCTCAATATTGGTTACCCTTCAGTGCTTCATGGAAGCAGCAAGACTGCTATTTATAGATTTACTTTCTGTCTCCCTAGTTCAGCGCAGTCAGTTTTGACACACTGTCCCAGTAATCTGATCAGCCATGCTGCTTTAAATGAAGGTCTAGGCCTTGGCCTCTGCAGAGAGGGTGACAGCTGTCAGATACAGATAGTAGGCTACAGATCCTGGCTGCTAAAACCCTCTCATTCATTCCTGTTACAGATCATTGACCACAGCTTGAAGCCGTGCTTTACAGTCCACCGATTAGTTGGCAAGAGATCTACATACTGTATTAGCAAGGTCAACCACTGAGATACAGGCAAAATCTTAAGCCCCTGCACTATTTTTAAACCAGTAGCCATTTGTTATTAAGCTAGTTATTTTGGTGCATGTCTCTCTTCCTTTCTTTTTTTTCTCTCTGAAAACAAAACTAAAGAAACTCGTTGAAACTCTTTGTCAGTGTTAATAATCTTGGTTTAAGTAAGGAGATGGTTCCAATCTGAGGAGGGTGAGGTCTCTCTTAGAATCTCAGCTGGCACCTTGGAGCAGAAAACAATTTTAGCCATGCTCATTCCTTGCTGAAATCAGATTGTGTTTGGAGGTCTCAGCCCAGGGATCACTAGATGAAGAAGGTTCATCCTGTGTAAGTAATCCGACCATGAAAGTGGATTAAGAAGGTCTGGCCTGGGAGAGCTAAGGTTCATGCAAGCTGAGATCCTCGCTCCCTCTTAACTGAAGTGTATGGTCCTCATTCTCAGCCAGCTCACGTGACTGGGCCTGTTTTGCAGATGTCCTCTTCTCCAGGGTCCCCTTTTGCCCATCCCTAGTATGTGGTTGTTCTGAAGCCAGACACTGTTGGACATGCCACATTGGACTCGTGTAAGGAGAACTTGTACTCTGGGAAACTTCATGATAAAAGTAAACATCCCTGCTGTTCAGAGTGCACACAAATGACCAAAGCTTCAATCTTACCTTTAGTCCTTCACCATCTGACCACCCTTTTCTCTAGTTTTGCCTCTCCTGCACCTCTTCTCTCCCACTGAGCATTCCTTTAACTTCAAAACAACCTCCTTTCCTTTCTCCCATCTGTGCTTTCCAAGACTATGTGGAGCCAACTGGCGTTCCTTTTTCAAGGCTATGCTCTTTTTTTTTTTTTTTTTTTTTTTTTGTGGGTACCGGGGGGACGACCTCAGGACCTCGCGCGCCAACAGGCACCCGTGCCACTGAGCGATATCACCGGCCCCTTTTTTGTATGTGGGATCCGGGAGTCGAACTCGGGCCTTCGCGCTTGCAAGGCAGGCGCTTAAGCCGCTGAGCCGTCTCACCGGCCCAAGGCTATGCTCTTTGACTGTATCTATTTTACATCTTCCCTCTTCCATGAACTTCTTATTGCCTTCCCATCTCCTGTCTGATCTCACCTCTTCATTCTTTCCCTCTCTACTTCTCTGTAACCTATGATTCAAGCACACTCAAGGCCCTACACAATATGTCTTAGTCTGTCGTCTTGTAGTCTTACCTTGTGTTTTATGCCTTCTCCACCTCCCTGAAGCCCAGTGCGCACATGTCTTGAGTACATCTTGTACTGTCAAGCTTCTTGGCTGCTTTGGTGTTCTCCTATTCCGCAGGTCCTTTAGGATGATGAGTATTAGTATGCATAGAATACATGCTCAATAAATATTTGTAGGATGAGTGCGTGAATACAAGTCAAATGTTTAACATTGTTATCTGCATTGACCCAAACCCTTTGAGCTAGAAAGTCAATCACACATTAGAGAGAAGAAGTTAGCTATGAGCACACGTAATCTTGAAATTGAAGACTCTGAGAAGCATAACTTTGTTCAGATTGCTCTCTTGAGACTTGATCTCCTCTTCTGTAAAGTAAGGTAAGTGAATATCTGCTTCAAAGTTTATTGAGAGGATTAAAGGAGAACAGTGAAGGTAAAGTGCCTAGCACAGGGCCAGGTGGATGGAAGGATAGGGTGGGTAGGTGTTTCTTGTCAGACTGTGCCACACAACTCCTACTCCTAGCTGCAGTGTCCTGTTCAATTTTTTTTTTTTTTTTAACCCCTGGAAAGCTACAGGTAGGACTGTTTTCACAGAAGAAGGAAGGCTGGGAGTTAAATCAAACCCGTGGTTTCCTAACTTTTTACCCTAGTAAATAAGGGAATGTTTAAACAGACTTTGGCCCACAAAAGGTGACTCACTCTCACATTCTCAGCTTCCTGCTCAGGGAATCAATGTGGAAACTGGACTTCCACTTCTCAGCTTCAAACTGGAGCTGGGAAACGTTAGCCTGTATAGAAGAGCCGTGGGGAAATCTCAGGCCAGCTGCTGTGTGGTGTGTGAGGGAGGAGGTGTCAGCCCTGGAAGCTCTGCAGGCCTCTGCTCCAGACGCACAGTGCAGTCACACCTTGGCAGTGGGGAAGCAGCAGCCCCAAGAACCCCTCCCTCCCTCCCGGCAGCCACCAGAAGGTGGGATTTGAAAGGAATCTGACCCTGTTAAGACTGAGGGGATGATCCGGGTCTGGTGCAGAGCAGCTTTGGGGTATTAATGACTGTGTGTTCCACAGGGGAAACTTGTCCATTTCTCTTATTTGCAATAAAATATATGACATGAACATCTGCAGGCAGCTTATGTATTGTCATATTCAGAAATAATTCAGGCATATGATGGGGAGTATGAATTTTCTGCTGTTAGGAGTCCTATGTCCTATGGAATCATTTGGCCTCACTGTGGCAGCCTGGAGGGGAGAGACGGTGCTCGGGGGCCCCTGCGATGTGAGCCTGGGCTTTGGCTGATACCAGGCCTGTGAAACGATCCAGGGCACTTGCTGATACGGATGAGTTGGGAGGGAGTTGGAGGAGGGGTGCACTCATGTTTTAGGAGGGGAAACACAGGGTCACCTTTGTGGACAGAAAATAGTGAGGTCCTGAAACTGGCTTCTAATGAATTCCTTACATGCTGTTGAAATGGCAGGAATCATAATAGCTTATTTTGTGTGCCTTTGAAGGGTTCCAGCAAATTGAGTCTAAGAGAAGGCAGGGGTGGAGGGAAAGGATGGGGAGGCAGGAAGGGGGGTAGAAAGTGAAATCTTACTTAAAACATATTCCTAGACATAATAAAGCATTAAAGTGAAAATATTGTTGAGACAGCTTTCATTATGCATGTTCCAGGCCTCATTACAGAATAAGCAGAAGTGACTGTACAGCTGGGACCTAACAATATCTGCACTGAATTCCTATTATGTAAGAAAGGCTTTCTAGTCCCTGCCAGTGTCGGGATGTGGTGGTTGGTTTTCAATAAAGGTCAGAATCGTTGCCACACTGAAAGAGCTAAAAGTGTGTTTCATTCTTTTGTAGGCCACGGGCACTGTTGGGGATTGATCTGAAAATCTGGTCTGTTGCAGGCCTTTGCTCTCAAGGGAGATTAATATTTTAGCTATTCCTTTTTGTTCAGTGCTTCTAAATGTATTTGGAATGAAAAGAAAGGTTAAAGAGGGGCTCTGGGACGGCTAGCTTCAGAGACTAGATCATTTCATGAAGGGAAATCAATTAAAAAAGGTTGACTGTGAACATTTATCCATTTAGCTTAGCCGCTATTGAATTTTCATGATGGACTTCGACTCTTCGGAGAGAACGGAGTTAATGGCAATTGTTCCTTTCTCCTCAAAATTTATTATCTGGTTTATTCAATGGAAAACACTCCATCAAACTAGATAGAGGCCTTAGGCCTATTGATAGATTTGCCTGTGTGGGGTTGGAATGGGGAGGTTTGTCACAGATGTCCAGGCTTTGAAGGAAAATTAAACAAGTATCTCATTACAGAATGCTTCGCTGGTCCCCGGAGGTGGCCACAGACGCAGTGGATTTAATGAGCTGGGAACGTCAGTGCTGCCAAAGTTTACCTCGACCTGTCTTTCTGAAGAACTCCTCTATTCAGGCCCACTCAAGCAAAGGAGAAAGGCACCATGCTGTTTTCTCCCTTTCAACTCCAAAGAAGGGGATAATGCACTTTTTGTGCCATGCATCCAGAGGAATTATGTGTGCTAATTTGATTAGGGGAGATTTGATTAACTGGAAAATGAGGGCTTTGCTAAGACTTTCACACGCTTAATTTATCCCTTGCAAAGCAGAGGCAACATTGTGTCGTGAAACTCAGAAGGCATATGGGAACAGTATTCAGTGGTTAGACGGCCTTTCAGACCTGACAGTATCAAGGATTGCCACGGTTCATATTGGGATAATCATTTTAGAGCATTCGCTTTGCTGCAGAATACAAATTGCATTTGGCTTTGCCAGTTAAACGGTTCAAAGGATAATGAGATTAATATAGTAGGAAACTTAGCTGAGCAAAAAGCTTTTTTTAACACCATTGCGTAACTAGTTTCAAGGGAAACGTGGTTGAAAAATACTGCTGCTTTTCTCTAAAGAACACATTAATTACATTTTTTGGTTCCATACACTCCTTGTCTTCCTTGGTAAATAAAGATCTCTTGTTTCATCAAGCTCTCTCTGAGCTTTGGGAAGATGTGCATTGAAATAATTCCTGTTTCTCCATGAAGATGTTTGTGTATGAGCTTGGTGTCTAGTTGGGACACCCAGGGGAGAAATCATGGCTCTACTGCGGCATTTTCCATTTTCTTTAAAACATGCTTTACGGACAAGCTGCCAAGATCAAGTCCTGTCTCCCTACCCCTCATGGCAATTTGGGAATTAGCAACAATCCCTTCACCATCTGACATTCCTAAGGGGCTGTGCAAGGATGCATTTTATCCTTGTTTTCCCAGGAGTATATATTAAAAAAAAAAAAAAAAAAAAAAAGTTGAAAGAAGACCGGCAATACCAATGTCTGCTAACATCTGAAAAAAATTTTGTAAAAAATGGTATTGTTTAGAGAACACCTGGAATGTCCCTACAGGGACAGCTATGGACTCCAGGTGGCAGTGAGTTTTAAACAAAATCCCTTGGAATTCCTACCTCTGGGTCTTTATCTGTAGATCTCCTTACCCTGAACAACTGCAGGCGTTCACCCAGTTTGAGGCTGCCTCCAATGTGCCAAGTGTACTTACAAGCAAAGTTGGCTGTCTCTGTACTTTAGCCTACAGAGTACAAGCAACTTTTGAACTCCTACTTTGCTCTTAGCACCCATTTGGGCTTTTACATTAAAATCAGTCAGTAAAGAGTGCATGTGTGCTGGGTTTTAACTTGTATGGTGAATTAGGACTGTCTCCTGACATTCTCCACTGCTGCCACACTGTAGCAGACTATGAAAGGAGCCACTAACTAGGGCACACTACTGGCCCAGTTTGGACAGAGCTTCTTTGTTTTAGCTGGACCTGGAGGTTTACATCTCAAGTCCGCTGCTGGGTTCCCTTAACCCCTGCGGGCCATGGCAGCCATCAGCCCTTCTGTAGAACTTCATTGAGCACCTGACTGCCTCCTTCTCACCTGAGGGTTAGATCAAAATAAGAGGGAGTAGTTGTTTGTGTTATTTTTGTTCATTGGCTTCTTCCTGTAGTACGAGTTAGATTGAGTCAAGCCATACTTTTCTTTGGGAAAAAGGCCCCTGCCGCTTTAAGCGGAGTTGCTGGGTAATCCTTCCACTCGGTTGCATAACCAGAAAGGGATGTGCAAGTACTGGGACCTGCGGACAGCGAAGGCTTCATTAAAACGCTTGCGGAGACCTAGACAGATGAGTGGTCTCCAGTTGGAGTTCTTTCCATCTTCCCCATCTGTTCACTGCAGTTTTAATTAAATCTACTGAGATTATTTTTGGCCTTCTCCAAGAACAGAAAGCCAGCCTGTGCCAGTGTCCACTCATTTCTATGCTTTGCTGCCAGCCACTAATGAGCAGGCACATGGGGCATCGCTGCCTGTGTGCACCCCCTCCCTTTGCCAGCCATCATGAGTTGCTAATAGGGTAGAAAGCAGAGGTGCCAAACCCAGGCCTCCCTACCTGCTCCAGCCCACCCCCACTGTCAGCCCCACCTTGGTACTAAAGAAAGCCAGCTAATGAATGATTCCACTTGTGGTTAGCTAGCTAATGGAAATGACAGGCTTCAAATAACCTTAAAGCATGCAGGCCACTGCTCGTCTGTCTGATCAGGGCCCTTCTGCTTGCACCTGACACTTTCAATACCATAATGGCATTCACATGCATTCTTTTTGAATGCTGTCATATAGCAAGACCTTTCTTCTCTTCGTTTGCTGGGAGGATGCCTGGCAAAGCTATTAAGTCTGTGATGGAAATGACAGTTAACTGCGGGCCTGTCAGTCCCACTTTGGAAGTCAGCACATCCTTATACCTATTAGGAGTGCATCATGGGAACTTCAGAAATAACCTGCTATAATATACCGTTAGGTTGTTCCACCGCCTGCAAACATACCACCTAGTGAGCTTTGCTGATAATTCCGCCTTGCCTTTCATTAAGGGCTTGGTTTGTTCATATTTCATAGACACTTTATTTTGTGGTATCCGATTGGAGAGTAGTAACGACCAGTGGACGCAGCATGGCTGTGCCCAGTGAGCAGGTGGTTGTTCTTCGTATGCTGTGAGTGCTTCACAGATTTAGAAGACTCCTGTTAATCAGGTTTCTAAGATAGGTGGTATCTTGAAACTCAGATTCCTAATTGGCCTTTTAGTTTCCCAAGGGGGAGTCCAGGCATATGTACCTTTTTTTTATGGCAGTCTGTGACTCGGGTCCCAAAGTCTGGTCTGATCTCCTATGAATAAGGCAAAATGCAAGCCTGAACCAGACACCAGGCTGAGAGAAGATCAAAGAGAAGGATCCAAGAGATCCCAACCACCCTCTGCTCCTGCTAAGCTCTATTTCTAACCTCTCATTCCTCTGGTGAAGAGTTTCCCCCTTAACGCAGGGACCCCTTTGTCTGTCCTTGAACGCTCCATTTTCTCCTTGGCCCATATCAGCACTTCCTTCTCAGAGGTCAAAGTTGTGGAACCTAAGCAGTTAGTACAAGGTTGAACTTACGAGCTTTGAGAGCTTGGATTTGTACACGTGTGCATCTTGACTTTTCCTTAAATCACGAGCTCCTCTTCCTCATCAGTGACTGAGAAGTGAAGTCTCCCAGGTAATTTCAGGAAATGCCTTGCAAACTCACTGCCATCCAGCAGCTCTCAAAACTCCACGGAGAGGAACAATGTCTTAGAGGAAACCCAAAAATATATGCAGTCCTTCTCTTCATTGGCATTTTCTGAAATGTTTCCTGGAATACTTTTCTTGTAAGGTATGAATAAATGTCCCTGGGATAAAGTATTTTGTTTGAGAATTGTTGGGTTAGATCAAATTAAGCACATCTATTTGAAAGCATAGGTAGGGGAGGTAGAGGTGGTTGTGTTGACCCTAGAACATTTACTAATATTTCATAGGTCCCTTGGACATAATTCGGGATATATTACTCCTCATCCTCCCAAGTAAGCCCAAGCATTAGAGAACCAGAGAACCGAACTTGCCTGCATTTTGTTTTGAAATGGGACTGTGAATTTTGCATGGAGCAACTAATCACTCTATGAAACTCATGGTAGAGCTTTTTGAGTGAGTAGAAAATGAATGAGTAGAAAAATATTATTTAGTACATTGTATGTCGTTTTCTTTTTGTAGATCCCCAGAAGACCTAACACTCTGGTTGTAGGGTCAGGAATAATGGAACATTATTTTGAACAGTTGATTTCTTCAATCCTGTGGCCCCCATGAACTATGCAGCTGACCAGATTCCCCTCTTCACCATGACTCCAGGAAGCCTATCATCAGAGTTGTTAGAAATAAGTAGTTAAATGCCTGAAGACAACTTACTCCCTATCTCCATGTCTCTTCTATCAGTATTTTTTTCTTTTTCAGTGTGTGTGTGTGTGTGTGTGTGTGGTGCTGAGGATCGAACCCACAGCCTTGTACCTGCAAGGCAAGAGCTCTACCACTGAGCCACATCCCCAGCCCTATCAATATTTTTTTTCTCCATGATGGAGTTCAAACTCAGGGCCTTGTGCATACTCAGTCCACATTCTACCACTGAGCTATACTCCCAGCCCTCTACCAATAATTTAAAAACTTTTTTTCCTCAATTATCTTTTAAAAGTACCTTAAATTCTTTTTTGGTCTGGCTAAGTGATACACAACAGTATCTATAACTAAATTGATATTGGTCTGTCTGAGAATTTGGTGCTGACAAACAAGGCTGATACGCAGCTGATGTACAGCCATGGCTGTGTTACCTAGTTCCAAAGCATACACTGTTGGGGGCTCTCAGGACTCTCAAGTATGGCAGCCCCTGTTTTCCATTTCTTTAATCATAGAAGCCATGAAAACAATTTATTAGGCTGTGTTTTTCATTTTTCTTCCTACTAGGGTAAGCTCATGAACATTTTTGTCCATATATTTTTCCCTCAGTACCCTACTTTTATAGGAGATATCCTAAAAAGTTAGAACAAAAAAGGACCTGAAGATGTCTTTATGAGGATGACAGATAGATTTCTGTTGTCATGGTATCTCTAGCCTATTAGTTAGATGCCTAGGTTAATTCTGGGCCAAGAAGGAATAAAAGGCTGACTCAGTTAGTGATGTCTGCAGGAGTATGGCATGAAGGAGATGAAGTGTACACACTGCACATTTTCTGTCCCCCACTTGTCCCTTTTGACCAGTGATGTTTTTTGAGAGAGAGATGACATTAGGAGGCAGGTGACCATATTCAGAGTCTAGTACTATTTTTAACTACATCTTGCTGAAGCAATTATTTTTCTTCAAACTGTAAAAGTTAGTAAACTAAGGCACCAAAATATTAAGCTGCTTCTAGATTTGCCATTGAGTTTATTATAAAATAAAAACTCAGAATCTAGACTCTCTCTTCTTCCTTTTCCCGATTTCTGACAGCATTAAGAAACAAGCCCTGTTCCATAGTCGGACCTACCCAAACTGTTCTTGTCTACCCTTAGCCATATTATCATAATTCTGCTTTCTAAAATAAAACCTATTTGTTGCATTGAGATATGCCCTTAAGTAAATTCATTACCCCTATGGACTTCCTTTGTAAATGATGTTTCTAACCAAAGCCAAACTAACAAGTGTAAAACAACCAAGTTATTTTCTCTTTTCCTAAAAGATGACAGAACATCTTAGAAGTCAAGTTAGGCAACTTTGCAATCTCCATATGCAACACTGAGAAATGTCACATTAGCAAGTACTAATCCTTTCAAATAATAATCCAGATGAAATTGCGATGAGCACTTTGGCTCTTAAGGATTTTTTTTCTTGAGACAGTGGGCTTCTTGTCTTATTAGCATTTAATTTGTTCATAAAAAATTGGTGTCATCCTGTTTCTCCTTCATTGCTTTGGTTCATCAGAAATCAGGTTAGCAATCTTGTTCACATATAAAATATTTCCATTACACATTCTTCAGTGTTGGAGACATGAGTTTCAAGCCTACCCTGCCTAGGGATAGAACAGAGATTGTGCGATTAATAAATCATTTTCCCAAGCTTTTCTTCCTGTGTTCTGTAGACTGCTTTCTCCTCACATGAGTCAAGCTATTTAGTGTGAAGGAATCCATCTTGTAGGGCTCTCCCCATTCAGGCTAAGTGATGGAATTCGCTGTTCCTCTGATTTAGTGCCTCATTTGTCACTTTCTTGAGGAGAGGGTTTTGGACCCATTTACTTGGGAGATTGGCTGGAGTGTGAGCGGGGGAGAACTGCCCTGGAGCCAGCGTTTCTTTCCTCTTGAAAATGACTCATAATTAGCCTGGAAGACGCAGGAAGATGACAGAGGATGACCAACTGTTCTGAAAAGCTGGCTGCAGAAGTGGACTGTGTTAGCAGGCCAGGCTCTGAGCTATCTTCACAATCAGGACATAGGCCCCTGAGAAACTGGTCCTTTTAGGAACTTAAGATGCACCACACAGCTCCTTTGAAAAGCACAGATTTAGTGGACTCGTGCTTCTCTAAAATGCATTGGGCCTCAAAGCAAACTTCCATCTTTTAGCATGCAGTAGCCCAGTGCCAATTAAAGTGGACGTTCTTGACAGTTTTCACTCTTGCAACCCTGCAACAGGAGAGTTGCAAGGCTGGAAGCCAGGGTGGCTCCCTGTCGACCTTACCTATGCAGTTGTGCCCTGTGCTAGTTGGGCTGCCTGCTGAATGGGAATGGGATAGGCATGGAAGCCCCAGAGTCACTGGCATTCCAGGAGGGTGCTTCCTGCTGGTACTCCGCCTTGCCAGCTACTGCATTTCCTATCAGCTCTTCAGGAAATGAAGACAGGTCAAAGGGGTGGAGGAACTAGGTCAGAAAGATGCCAGCCTCTAATAGGAGGGGTCATGCAGACTTATTTGCAGGTTGGAATTCTCTCCTGTGGAAGAAGGGTTCTGAGTTAAGTCAGGACACATGCCCTACCTCTGAAGCTGCTCAGGGCATTAAGGTTACAGCTGGGGCCTTGCGTTTGCTGACCTTTGCTCTGGAGCCGAGTACATCAGATTCTCTGTGGAATGGCTCGTGTATGTGGAGTCAGTTTATTTTTTAAATGAAGAATAAATTTCCTGTTGAAAAAAGGGAACACTGTAAGCCTTCAAGGCAAATATGAAAGCAAATACATGTTCCAGTAGGTAAGCCTCAAATGGGGTTTTTATCTTGTGATTAATAGATCGCTATAGGATCTGCAGGTGAGCATCAAGGAGCCCAGGACTCTCCTGAAAGTGAGTTTAAAGTTTTGTTTATTTGTGAGCATGTACACTTGCCTCAGAAGACGGTCCACAGCTTGGGTCAAATCTTCAAGTAGAATATGTAACCAAGAAAAAAAATTGAGATTCACAGGGCAACAGAGACTAGTATGCAAAGGTCATCTTCGAAATGTTCCCTGTTTGTCATCTTCACAGGTACTTGGCGCCATCCTGACCACCTTCTCCCCACCTAACCTTAACCTTAACAAAGATAAGCCTTCGCCTCCGGTGAGCCGTAATTCCAGTCACCACATGCTTAGGGACTCTTCCACAAGTGTAAAAGAGACTTTACAATCACTTTTATTCAATCTTCATTCAGCCTTTTTTTTAATTGGCGTGATTGATTTTTGTTTGTTTTGAGACAAGGTTTTGCTGTGTTGTCCAGGTTGGCCTCATACTCCTGGGCTTAAGCGATCCTCCTGTCTCATTCCCCCAAGGAGCTGATAGGCTGGCTTATCGTTAAAGGCCTTTAGAGTTTATATTGTTTATATAGTGAAAATGTGTCTATTAATAAAATCTCTATTCTAATTTTTTATCACTTAGTCCAAAGTGGGACCAAAATTGAGCTTTGACCTATATATAACAGGTTCCTTTTTTACTCAGAATAATGAAATCAGAACTGTAGAGCTTGTTTTCCTCACCCTTCCTCCCCCTTTTTACCCAGTGTTGTTTAACAGTTTTTCCAGGGTCCTTCATCGAGCTGGTCATAGAGGTAATGAGTTATTTTTTCTTTGCTTCTAAGAAAGAAAATTATAGAAATAATGAAATTTTACAACATTGGGCATTTTCTTTATCATTCTCATTAATAGAAGGCACAGTGTGGTGATGTAAAAACCTTCCATAAGCTATGTTCTCAGTCTTTTCCAGATCTGTCTCCTTTCTCCCCATCTACCTAACCAAAGCGTCCTTGTGCTTCCCGCCAAGCCCTGCCAAGTGGGTTCTTACCAGGCCCTCCAGGAACTTGCCTTCTGAGCCGTGTGTGACTACAGCACAAAGTACATGTATTTGTTCAGTGCTCTTGCTTTAAATTATCCAACTCCTGCACCATGCTGCCCAGAGAAATAGGAAGGTCAGAGAGGGGGGAAAGAAAAATACCACTGGTATTTCCCCTCGACAGAAACTTGGGACTTGCCATTTTGCAGAATTGCAGGTAGAGAATCATCTTTTCATTTGGCAGAAAGCTGCAGAGTGTGGGTAGAGTGGTGGGTTCTGTTAAGGAATCGGTGGTAGATTCTTCCATCCTTCTTAGCAGCTTTTAGAAAATACATCTCCTTTTGACTTGTGCCTTCCACAAGGGCCAGGGATGTTTCCACAGAAAGCCCATTTCTTACAAATAAGAACTCCTTTCACTTTTGTTCATATTGTCCCACTGTGTTTCTACCTTAAAAAAAAAAAAAAAGTGTTGTATATATAACCTAGATTATGTCCCTATAAAGTGAGTTTGTAACGACTCCCTCGTGAGCTTAGATAAAGTATGTCTAGACAATTTTTTCTGGCTTTCCCTCCCAAACTTCTCCAAGTTAAAAATAGGGCAGGATTTGTTTTAATACAGTGTAGTACTATATCTTTAACCTTTTGTCCAAATGCTTATTGCCTGTTTAAGTTTTATTTAGAGAAAGTGTGTAACTTATAAACCAGCTCTGTCAGACCTTCAGACTGCCCCTGGCTGGCCTTCCTGCTGCCGGTGAATTGGCCAAGTCTCCAGAAGGGTTTTACAGGAGACTTAGATGGAGGAAAGCAACTAATTATTATCTACATTTTTCCCTTTAGTTAAGTCTTATGGTAAGATATCCCAGAGATTATATTTTTAGGAACCACTTTAAAGAGACTGGAGAGATTAATTTTAAAATTGATAATCGCATGGCAGCATCACAGCTTAACAAGCCCAAGGTCTGCCTTGTGGAGCTAGCTGCTCTCAGGGGACGCCAGTTCAATTCTCTTTGCTGCCAGTTGAAATCAGAAATCACAACCGCAGTGATTAGCAGTGAATTCCCTGATCTCCCTGCCCCAGGCAGAGGGAGAGGGGCCTGTTTTCTTGGTAGCCAGTAGTTAACCCTTTTGTGGGGTGGGTGGGAGGCAGAGGAGGTGATTTGTGTATGTGAGGGGTGCCTAGTAAACCATGTCTTATGCAGAAAAGTGCCCAGGTGATTCTGAGAGTCACATTTGGGAGACACTGCATTGGGGAAGTGCTCACTGGCCCATCTAGAGCTGTCCCCCAGTCACCACAGCGCAGTCCCGGAGCCTTCCACAGCTGCCAAACAGCATTGTCAAGCTGGGAGAGCCTTTCTTTGTGGAAGGAAACAGAGAAGCCTGCTTGTGCCCCTCTTCCAGCTTTCTTCTTATAAAAATGGCCTCTGGCTAGCAAGTGGACGATTATGGATGGTATTATAGAGCAACAGTAAGCAGTGTTAATGAGCTGCAGGATATCAGAAACAAAAAGGAAAATATTTTCCCTGCAGGCCAAACAAAATTAATTTTAAAAATTAATGGAAACCACTAATGCTGCAAGTGCCTCCATTAAATTACGAGACTGTGACATGTACAGTGCTATATTTTTGCCATTGAATTTGTTATCTAAGAGGTGTTCATTGTTTGTTACGGTGTGAAAAGCTGTTTTCCTCCAGATAAGCTTGTTCATTAGTGAACTGGATCTCTGCCACCTCCCCGTTTCTTCGAATTGAAGTAATGCCCCGTAGCATAAATGCAGACAGCCGCTCCACATTTAATATCACAAATGTAAATCAAAAGCATCCAGTCTGGTTTTAAATGGCTTCAGTCTTTCCCAGGGTGAAATCTGGGGAAAAAATTCTTCCCTGTGCAATTCTGACACCACTGCTTTGGCAGACAGGCCCTGAAAGCAGGCTGATAATTATTAAACAAAGTATCTTGTTTCCCACTGAGGTCTCTGGATCATTCTGTCATTAGACTGGATTTATTTAGGGTTTCATTCACACTGTGACAGCTTGGCATTTATAAGTTCTGTGTTTTAATTTCAAGCAAAAATGAAACTGGTCAAATGCAATTTGGGAGGGGGGATAACCCTTGATAAGATGGCTGTGCATCTTAATGCCTAAATGCGGAGCAAAATAAGGAAGGCATCTTGGGTGGCATGCTGAGACTTCAGCCAGAGTCAGGCTTGAAAGCAGCACACACAGAGCACCCCTGCAAATGCTGGGTCTCCTTTTCCAGGTTTGTGAGCACTGGCTTTGCCTCAGAAGAAGGACAAACAGGAAGAATCCTGTGTCCTGCCAGCAAAGCCAAAGGCCAGGGTGTATGTATGCTGTGGCACTGACCTGAAACCTTGGCTCTTTGGACATTACAGACACCCACAGGCTGCTGCGCAGGTGTAGCCCTGGCCTAGCCCGGCCAGTCATGCCCGGAGGTTCTCCTGTGCCTCATACCCTGCTCGGCAGTGTTGAGTAAGCAAGGGGTCGGATCTCCCCCCACCCCAAAGGGAAACCAAAAAGACTGACTCCTCTAACACTCCTTTTGGCTTCTACTGACTTACATAGCAAGCATCTAATTCAGCACTATTTCAAATGTGAGGGGTGCATCAGGAACCAGTTGGGTGCTGTGAGGAAATCTGATTAGCAATAAGCTTATTTCCATAGAAACCGGCTAATTAAGATGCTACCTGAAAAAGCATAGGAGAGCCTTGACCATTCTGCTTTTGGGAATCCTGCAGGGGGCAATCTGACCCTGCCCTGATGTGGGAACAACTGGTCCAACACACGGAAGTCCTCTGGAGGGCACTATGGCTTTCGGCAGGGCTGTGGGGTTTTACTGTGCTGTGAGCACTTTGTAACACAGGCCTGTACTGGAAGAAAGTAGAAGAGTGGATAGAGCTACACACTCTCTCCTCTTCCCAACTCCCCATTCTGCTCGCAAGGATGAGGCTCTCAGTAATGGTATTCTGCTGAAAGACTCACAAAGTCACAAATGAACTGACTCATTCTGAGAAGCCCATCAGATCCTGGAATGGCAAAGGCTACTAGTTGGTCATATTAATCCCAGGTGTCAAAGCAGAAACTGATCTGCCATCACTGAGTGGTCATATTCCTGCTTTGCCTCAAAGAGACCCAGTTAATGCCTACTACTGTAATTAACAGTGGAAACCTTCACTCTTAAATGTGTCCTAGTTTGAATTCTGTGTGGTCTGCTCATCTTGCTATCAGCCACCATCAGCCGGTTTGTCCAAGGTAAATAAACCATAACGGGTCCAGTGAGTCAGAATCTCTTACCTAAAAATTTCACAAGGAAGAGCTGGGAGTCTCGCTCAGTGGTAGAGTACTTGTCTAGCATACACAAGGCCCTAAGTTCGAGTCTCAGCACTAGGGGGAAAAAGTTGCAGAAGGGTACCATACTGTGCATGATGAACATCACACTGGTGATAATATTTACCCTGTGGGGAGATATATATATATATTTCTTAAGTTGGATGGTGGCTCTTTAGGTTTTCCTTATATATATGCTTACATTATCCTCTGCTTTCGTGATTTTTTTTAATTTTAAAAGAAGCAAACATGATTTCTAGATAATTATGACCAGCCAATGAGGGATGATTTCATTAAAGTATAGGGGTGTGGGGGGGTGTAAAATGAAGGGGGGATTATATTTACGGTAGAGCGTCTTAAGGATTGCTACTAGAAATGCTGTGACTGGGAACGTGAATGGAACTGTACGTTTGACCCCGGGAGAACGCCTTGAGACAGCGACTCCAAGAAGAGTTGTGGATTAACTCAGTGTCGGAGGCCGCCCTATACTTAGCACTGCTGTGTCTATGAGTACTTAACACAAAGGGTGGCATCCTAGAATCGGCTGTGGGCAGACTAGCTGCGTGCTTCCATTCTGGCTGCATTGCCCTCTACAGACTGCGCCATTCAGTCACATTTAGTTGGCCGGTTGATGTTTACTGTTGTCTTTGAGGTCAGCCCTGGTTTATAGATTTTCATAGTTCCTCTATTTCCTTCTCCCTCCAACAGTTGCAATAACTCAGATCCTTTCTCTCCACCACGTGTGGTTATCAGAAGAAGGAGGCACAAAGACAAATGCGCACTCCCAGGGGAGGCCTTCCGGTGAGGGGCTGGAAGCCCACAGGCAGCTCCTTAGCTTCCCTTGGAGAAAGAATGTTCTACTGAGGCAAAGAAACACCAACTTGGAGTCTGAGGGATTCCTCCTGGATAAGTGAACCCTGAGGAAGCTGTAATTCTGCCTTGGTGTCTGCACTTTTAGATCTGTGCTTCCCTGCAAACACCATAGCTGCGTCTCATCCTGATTTCAGTGCTATTCAGCTTCCAGTTCTTTGTGGTTCTAGGCAAAGAAAGGACCACACACCCTTTCCCCATTGTTTTTGTATTTTTATCATTCATGTATGTTTTCAAGTGTATTTTTGGAATCTCAAAAATACACTTTGAGCAGATATATATATGTCTAATTCCACCCATACCAGCTGGCTTATGAAAGTGACCGGGGATGGATGAAATAGCCCCAGAGTGGAAGGGAGCGTTCCACGTGGGAAGGGATTTTTCAAGAGGAAATGAAGCTGGGCATGGTAGCACATGCCCAGCTGCTCTGGAAGCGGAGGCACAAGGATTCCAAGTTTCAGGCCAGCAGGGGTAAATGAGCGAGACTATCTCAAAATTTAAAAAGGTTGTGGTTGTAGCATGAGACCTTGAGTTCCATCTCCAGTACTAGGGGGAAAAAAAGAGGGAATAGGATCAAAAGATGGTGTAACAAGGACACGCAGTTTAGATTTAGTACACGCCGCACTCTGTCCCTTGTCCTGTTCATTAGCACTGCTTCTCCTGGGCAGATGGTCCTTGGCAAGTTTTTGTCACCTGGGATAGTGACCTGCACACAGCAAGTGATTGCTATAAGCCTCTTGACAATCACAGCAATAGCTTCCTTTATTGGGCATATACTGTATACCAGGTGCTTTGGTAAATACTTCATAAAGCTCTTGCCTTTTATCCACACTTGCCATCCTTTGAAGGATATGTTAGAATGAGCCATATGAAGTCACCATTTTTGTATGTTAAAAATAGTCAAATGCTGGCAATTTTATGTGGTTCAAACTACATAATCTTATTGTATTAGAAACAGTCCAATATCAACAATTCTATATGGTTAAATCCAATAATCCTATTGTTTTATAAGTAGAGAAACTCACATATTGAGACTTGCTCAAATTGAGCCCACCTGGCTACCTGCAGGGCTGGAATGTGAACCAGGTGGTCCCCTTGCAGATCCTCCCACTGAACTGCCACCCAGTGCTGCCTCCTTCATGGGTGGAAGATGGTGGCATATTTCTGTGGCCTAGGTGTGCATATAGGTTCTTCAGCATCTCCATGAACATTGAGATCAAAGATGGCCCGTCAGATGGATCAAATGTTCCCTGAGTGTCGGGTTACACTTGTGATGCTCTGTTTAAAAGACTGCTATGTGGTGAGCACACCAGAACGTTGGAAGATGGAAAATCTGTCTTTAGGATCTCTGCTGCTCTCTCCTGCGAAGAGAGAAATCGGTGTGGAGCCAGCAGAGGTGTTCGCAGCAGGGCCTGGCCCATTAAATGAAAGACTTCCATGCTGAGCCAATCAAGAAAGACCTGGACAGAAATCAGACTCTTTCCTGCCCTGGAAACCCATGCCTTGAATCTGTAATTCATCCATTAAATCAAGTGTGCAGCTGGTGGTTTAGCACGGAGGGGGCCAGCAGGACAAGGAAGGGAGAGGGCCCGGACCCATTGCACTTGAATTTCCAGCATCAGAGTCGGGTTAGGGGAAAGAACCAGGGATGTGATAGCTTCTTGGGCCTTCTGTTTCCAGCAAACAGAAAGCAGCAGGGAAGATTTTTTAAAACTGATGAGCTGGTGGAAGGTATCAGAACAATGGCAGGAGAGGCAGGGCCCCCAGGGGCTGAACAGAACACAGTTCTGCTCTTGCCTTTCAACAAGACCCAATAAAGTTTAGGATTTTTTTTTTTATGGGACTTGTAGCCATTTTTAAGCTTTCATTTTTCATAATGTCACAGATGATCCTTTATCTATTATCCACTGGCTCTTCTCTCCGAGGCATTTGCATCAAATGGTGCTGCGCAGGCCATGACTGTCTCTAGTGGGGAAGCAGCTTGAAACGAAAGGTTACTCACTCCCTTTGCTTCGGCTGGCTTTGTTCCTGATTCTCACACATTTTTTTTTTTTTTTTTTTTTTAACATCTGAATTCGGGTATTTCTGGAGTTTTTCTTTAGAAATCCTTCCATTCTGAGATCTAAGCATATTCAGACTCCAATCTATATATCAGGGGTTACAAAGCTTGCGATCACTGAAAGTGAAGCATCCACTTTGAAACATTTGTTGGGCACCCCATGTCCTCAAAATCCCTTCAGAGCATTTTCCACAGAGGTAGCAGCCGTAAAAAGGCGGCCACTCACTCAGTGGGGGCCTTTCCCTGGCGCTGGCTTCCCACGGGAGTGGAGCAGCAGCCTTTGAAGCGCGCACTGCTGGATGTGAGCCGGGCAGTCCGCTCCTTTCAGGGCCAAGGAGAATGGGTCTGCTCCGAACAGCTTTCCTTCCTCCACTCCTCCATGTAGGAGTAAATGAGGGCTCTTCCAGGGGGCAGAAGAGGGGCTGCACCATAAAGCGCGGCTGAGACCACAGAGCAGTCTGGACTAACGGGGAGAGAAATAAAAGCTGCCAGCCCTTTTGTTTGCAAAACCCTTTGAAAAAAAATGACCTAGAAAGTCGAGGAGATATGACTGATAGTTTCTGTTCCACTTCCATTATAGTTTTTTTAGCTCATCATTCCAAGCTGTAGGCACACGAGGGACCAGAGTTGTTCTCAGGCTTACCTGACAGAGAGACTCATGAAAGCATCCTCTTCCCCTCCAGTTTCCTCCTCTTCTGCCCCCCACCAACACACCCACCGTTCCCTCTCGCAAAGCCCAGAAACATTTCTTTGCCTCCCAAAAAAGCAGTGATTGGAGGCAAGGCCCAGGAGGCCACAGTGAGCTCGTCTTGGTCTCGAACAGTTAGATTCAGGTGACCAGAGGCCTCCCGAACAGTGGGCAGGGCTTGTTTTTGCATCTGTGCATGTGTGTTTGCTCCTACGATAAGGGAGCACTGGACACAAAAAAGGGCTGACAACCACCTCCAACTAGGGGGCCAGGACTTGGAGCTTTTGATGACTGCCTTGGGGTACCGCCTTGAGTCCTCACAACAACCTGAGGGAGGAAATATGGCTGTCACTCATTAGACAATCGGCAGAAAGCTGGGGAGGAGGTGACCTGTCAAGTTTGCAGGGCTGGAGACTGGGTAGGCTTCTGACTCCACCTCTTGTTCATGCCTTGGAGGCTGGCAAGACTTCTTTAGGGGTACACTGTGCCTTCTTTTGGGGGCTGCTTTAGATACACAGTAGTGGTGGAGGCTGCTACAAGGATTTGTTTTGAAGAGAAGGGTAGCGTTGTTGAACTAGTAAGGCAATTTCCTTTTCCCCAAGCTTGTCTCCAGACCTTTGAGCCAGTCATCATAATTGTATATTTTGATGACCAAAAAGAAACTTCCTTCAAATCCTGGTGAGTAGATACATGAAAGTATTCTCTCTTCTTGGCCAAGGAAATCTCCCAGCAATGTGGCAGGAAGGTAGGAATAGTTTCTGAGTTGTCAACAGAACATAACAGATTTCCTGGTTGTAACAAACATCACGCAGTTGTGAATGCGAAACTCTCCCTGCAAGCAGAATAACGCCCTTCACCATGTCCTTTTCTCATTTACTGTGGCTTTCCTGTGAGAGCTCTGTGAGTTTAATTTCATCATACAGATGTTTACAGCGTGTCTTTTAGAGCGCCTGCTAAATTCTTCTCATTTAACTTGCTCCAGATTAAAGTTGTACTTCATGCTTCATCATCCAGCTTTACAAACTTACCTCCACTGGCAACATGGGGTGGCAAAAGACCACTCAGCTAAGATTCAGAAAATGTCGGTTCCAGTCTGGCCCGCCTTGAGCTGTGTGACTCGAGAAAAGCTCAGCAGCAGAGCATGCTGACACCGGCCCTGTCCCCCACCCCAACTGTAGGACTTCCAAGGACCTCCTAATGTGAGAGACCCACTTTGTGGTTGCCCATTTCCAAGCTTCGGGTTCATAAACCACGCTGCCCCCACCACCACCTTGCTGCAGGAGAAAAAGGAAGTTCTGAAGCCTGTACGGTGGTGCACCCCTATGATTCCAGAGCTCTGTGAGGCTGAGGCAGAAGGATCGCAAGTTCCAGCTCAGGCTGGGCAACTTAGCAACAACTTGTCTCAAAGAATAAAAAGGGCTGGGGGTGTAGCTCAGTGTGAGTGGCCCTAGGTTCAGTCCACAGTACTACAACAACTACGAAGAGAAAAAAAAAGAAAAAAAAAAAAAACAGGAAAGAAAGAAAGTTCCGAGACCCACACCAGCCCCTTCTTGGACAGGAAGCCTTGGTCCTTGGCAGAGGATTCACCCACCGTCTTCTTAAAATGCTCAGTTTTTCTTTAATGCTCAGTCAGAGGTTTCCACGGGCATGGAATCATAGCTTTTTGGTTATTACTATTATTATTTTCAGTGTTGACCATTGAACTCAGGGGAAAACACACACACACACACACACACACACACAAAACTTTCAAAAGGGGCTAGCAATGTAGTGTAGTGGGAAAACTCTTGCCTAGCTTTGAAAGCCCCTGAGTTCAACGGTCAACACTGAAAACAATAATAGTAATAATCAAAGAGCTATGATTCCATGTCCATGGAAACCTGTGCCTGAGGCCAGAGCCTCACAGCCTCACTTTCCCGTCCTCGGTCCTTAGTCACATATCCCTTGGGACAGCAGACACAACTTAGGCCTGCATTTCAGTGACGTTCTAGGCCAGAGGACCTGCCTCACCATGGCATCAAGGCCAGTTCCTAGTCTGCTGATTATGGAAGCAGAAGCCATTCGCTACCTGTCTCTTCATTACTGGAAATTATGAGGGTCAGCAAGCCCTATATATTTTTGGTAATGCTTTATTTTTCTCCCCAAAGCACGGCATGCTGTTTAGTTTTTACAACATCTGGGAAAGCGAGCGAGGGACTGACTGTTCCTTGCACTGAGTGGATGGGAAGGCTGAGTCCCCTTGAGGAGTTGGAGTGCAGGTCCGGTGCCCCATGCAGCGACTTGCTCCCCTCAGCTTTGTGATCTCTCCACAGTGGCGCTGGCCACTGGAACAGCTCCTCAGATTGATTCCACAGAGAGATAACAGAGGCATCATGGGACATCCTGGAACACAGGACATTATTCTGCCCAAGGCAAAACAGCATGGGTTGTAGAGGCCTTCGATTCCCATGAGTGTTGAGATGGCAAGAGGATGAGATTAGGCCAGGGAACCTCAAAGTTAGAGAAGAAAAAGAATCCCCTGCCCCTGTTCTGCACGCCTCTGGTCAGAATCCCCAGGCCAGGCTCAGGCTGTGGCTCAGGGGATGGGAGGTCCTTCTTGAGGCACAGTGCTCTTGCTTAACTGGACCCCAGCCTTTGCTTTGTCCCCCTCATGTGACCGTGGGAATTAGGTCCTTATAGCAGCGGTTCTCAAACTTGAGTGTACACCAGAGTCACCTAGAACACTTGTTCTAAAAACGCAGACAGCTAGGCTCCAGTTCTAGAATTTCTCATTCAGTAGGACTGGGGTTGGGTCCAAGGATTTGCATTTCTAACAATTTCCTGGATGCCGCTGCTCCCGAGACCATACTTGGAGGACCTTTGATTTGACAAGAACAGTTAGCAGGCTCATTGCCTGGCTCATGAAAGGGACAGGGTGGTTTAGATGCCGAACTCTGCACATTCTGTTCCAAACACAGGGCAACTCGGACAGGGCCCCCTTCTTGATGCTGTGCATTTAGGGATGGCAGAGAGGCTTAGCAGCTCTCAGGCCTTGGACCTGAGGAAAGAGCGCTGCAGCCTGCTGCTTCTCTGTAGCCTGCTCATTCCAAAGGCCAGAAGAGACACAATGAGTGGAGTGGGAGATGGAAGTGGATGAGTATGTTGCCTTTGATAAGGGGTAAATGTAGCAGGAGTCCCAACATGGAGTGGGCAGTAAGAACTCTTACTAGTGCTTTGTAGCCTGGGAGCAGCCCAGCCTCTTGTAGGGGCTTGGCATTATTTGCAAGTGTCATTCACAGCCACTTACTTCTGACCCCTTCAAGAATTCCTCTTAGTCCACCCAGCTCCTTTCTCAAGGAGCACTGGGATGTTGTGGCTGAAACCCAGAAATCAGAAGCTTGAGTCTGCAAGCCCACTCTGTCACTCTGTGTATAAAAGGAGACAATGCTCTCTGCTTTAGTCGTCTCTCAGGTCTTTGTGGACGGCACTAACTGCGCGCAGTGTGCTCCGCGGTTCTCAGGCGTGCTGTGCCTTCCTGCACATGCCCCCAGGTCAGAGCTCTCCTAGGCAGGAAGTTCCCCACCACTTCCCCAGGGCAGCCTCAGCCCTCTTTAGAGACCAGGAGTGAGGCCACCCAAGGCCCAGCCCTGGCCTTCCTCCCATTCACCTTTACAGCCACCGCACCCTTCCAGCTCCTTTCCTCCTCTGTGGCATGGAGATGGCACTTGGTTCTTAACATCCTCTGGCTGTTAATAGCTTGAGCCCACTGTCACCCGGAAGACTCAGGGAGTGTGACCTCTAAAACCCCAAACAACAGAGAGCATTTCCTGCAAACCACCCCGTCTGGATGGGTGGGCGGGGCAGTGTGTGGCTCCACAGCCTCCCTTTCAAGCCACCCCAAGCCTGGCGGCTGCGGCTGCACCATCTCCCCACCTGTCCCTCCCCGGCGGGGTGGGGGAGCGGATCAGAAGCCGCGCGCTCTGCCTGCGCTTTCCTCCGCCGCCGCCCGCGCGCCACAGCCAATCCGCTAGTGCACTGCGGGTGACCTCCCACGGGCCCGGGAATAAATTGTCAAGTTTCCCCACCGCGGGTGTTTTTGCTAGCCACGAGCTGCAGGATTCTGGGCTAATTAGGAAGAGCGTGATGAGGAGCAAGGCGGGCCGGGACGCTCTGCGGGCCTAGCTGGGGCAGATGCAGGCGGCTCGCGGCTCCGGGACCCAGGCATCCGCTAGTCGCCGCGGGTAGATCGCTCGCTTCTGGTCACGGCTGGGAAGCTTTCCCGGAGCCGGCGTCCAAGACCGGTTCAAGCCGGGTACGGGGCTGCGAGGAGTGGCTGGAGCGGCGGGCAGCGGCCCCAGCAAGTTTCCCGGGGAGCTGTGGCCTTGGCGCGCTGGGCTGCATCACTGCCTGTGGAGTCGCCTCCGAAGCCCGATCTGGGGACGTCGCGGCTGCCACCCTCGGACCCCCGTTTCAAACCTCCGGTGGCCAAGATGCAGGCGATGCCAAGCCTGCTCCCTGCCGCGGACGCACACCTGAAGACCTGAGATGCCCCTTGGGTGGAGACTTTGAACTTCGTCTTCTGGAAATCCGGAGGCCACGTCGGGTGGTTTTGTTTTTGCGTTTTGTTTTTGCGTTCTCTTCTCCTGGGCTTTGGCTTTGGAATTCTCTGGCTACCTGGATACGCCTTGCCTTTGTGGGTAAGTCTTCCGGATTGCGGCTGCAGTAACCGAGCCCGGGCATCACTGAGCTGGAGTCGCCTGTGGCTGCGGAAGAACGACGACTCAACTCCTGATCCGTGAGGGCGATCAGATTCCACCTTTCCTCTGAAGGAGAGAAATATTGCATGGCAGAATTTTCTTTAAGCACTTTGTGTGATAGGATTGGCAATAACTAACCAGGAAAATGAGTAGCAATTAGGAGTTCAGTAATAAATGGAAGTCTATTGTCCTAATTGAGTGGAATTACTGAAGGGTAATGGCAACACTGAATTCTTTGGTTTAATTAAGAGTTTATATAATTATAGTGCATTTTTATTTCTTGGGGGAGCCATGGGGTAGGAATTAAATAACCAGTGTGATGGTTAAGAAACCCATTTAATGGATAACTAACCAGTAGGTTGAAATAAATGTGGGTGCTTTGCTGAAGTAATGCAACTTAGATGAATTCCTGATAAAAGAATGTGCTGGCTTGGGCTAAGCTAGACATTTTTTCAACCACTCATTCCTGCGTGATAAAGTCTGAATAGTTTAGAATTATCAGGCAGTCTCTGAAAGGAGCATGCTGACATGGGGTCCATCGAAGACTGAAAGGCCCAGTGACCTCCTGCAGTGGCGTTAACCCTGATCTGTGCTTCTGTGACTATCATTTCTGCACTCCCCAGGAATGGAATGAGTGTCATTTGAGAGTGTTTTTGCTGTCTAGAGTTTCTGTCTCGGAAATCTCGTGATTGAGCTGTTAGGCTGTAAATGTTGATGACTGAAGGCGATGGGCAGGCTTCACCGAAGTTATTCAGCCTCAAAGCATAGTGAAAGTGTAGGTGTGCAATTTGTTTGGGAACTAATCTGTAATTATAAAGATGTCATTTTCCTCTTCAGTGGTGTATTGTTTCCTTTACTATTATGTTCTCAAGAAATTGTTCCCCTCATGGGAAGCAATGAAACTGGAGAGAAATCCCTGCTCAGAGGATAATTTACTTGTATTTTTGGTGTATGTTTCTGGGAATCCTTTTAACCCTGCACCAGGATGCATGTGTTTATTTTCATAAGACGCTCCAGCAGGTTTGGAAATCACTAGGTTTTGAGTACACTGGTAAATAATTAGCACTTACAATACTAATATTTATGCTGCTCTGTCCTTGACTTCTTTTTTTTTGCTTACACAAGGTCTGGATTTTCAACAGGATGATCATGGCTACCTCCTCTTGAGAGCCCACATATCTCAAACAAGCTCAGGGAACCATTAAAGTTGCATGTCACTCCGGAAGAGACAGCAAGCAGTAGTGATGGAGCAATGCATCTTTAATACCGCGTGGATTTTAAAGTTTGCAAAGCACTTTGGAAACTTATTCATAAACCCACTTTGTGAGTGAGAGCAAAACAAGTAGGGAAAGATCCTAGCTGTATATTTGCCTCCCATTGTGAACCCTTCTGGGCGCTTTGCAGGCTCCAAGGTCCAGAGCGTGGAAGTCACTTGATGCTGTGCCATTGTTATGGCCCAGAATTTTAAGGACTTAACTTCTTTGGTTTTTCCTTTCTCCTCAACCCCATTTTATCCTTACTGCCATGAAAATCTAGCAAAACTGTAGAAAACCGTCCTTCGAGAGGCATGGCTTCTCAGCGCAGGCTTACGTTAGTGGTGGCCTGCTCCTTTTTCAGTCTGTGTTCTACCCAAGGCTCAGCAGACACCCGCTTCTTTTATTCTTTGTGAATTTGTAGAACAGGCAGATGCTTTAATACACAACACGCGTGGAAACTTAAGACCTGTAACATTCAAGAATGACAAATGGCCACGTTTCATAACTTTAAAGATCACAACTTAATATTGCCCACTTCCCCCGAAGTATTCACAGATCTTTCTCACACCTTACTGCTAGCTGTTCCGGTAGCTAAATGAGTGAAAAAGCAGACTGGGGAGTGCTGCGCTCTCAGAAATGCTACCGTAATCTCTCCCCAAGGTTCAGCCTACCCCAAGATTATCTTTCTGACCAGTGGTTGTTGACAGGGTGGTACAAAAGCTCTAGAAAAGATGGCAGCCACCACCCCTACCTTTAAGTTTTTTTAAACCTTCTTCCCCACCTTCTTCAGGGAACCATTGTCTTAGGTTCCCTGAATAGGCTAGGTAGTTGATATCAATCACCACTTGTCTGCTGATTGCACAAGGCAGATTATTCACTCCTACCCAGGTAACTCTCTGCAGCCATACTGTAACAATAGAACATAAAGTAACACTCAGGCTATGCTTGGCCCCTGTCCAAGGGGATTAGCTGCTGGAAGCACCTGAAAGACCTAAGCTGAACACACTCACCTATAACCCAGTTCCATGGCCTGGATCTCAAGGACAGGGTAATATCAATCCCTTTTAATGACCTACTAAACGTGGTATCTTTTTCCCTTTATACTCACCCTGATGGCTCATGGAGTCTTCCCCCTGTGGACTCAGAGGAGTACTTCAAGGTTATCAATGCCCTTGCTGCTTAGTGTGGGCCACAAATAAGCTGCTCTGGAGTCACCCAGAAGATTGCTATAAATGCTGAACCTCAGATCTGTGCTCTGATTTATAGGACCAGAATCTGCATTTTAACTCCCCAGATGATTCGGACGCAGTATGACAGGTCGGGTTCTCCAGTGATACCAATCTGAAATGGAAGTTAGCGAGCAGAATATTTATTAAAAGGTGCTCTTAGGATCAACGCCTGTGAGAGAAAGAGGAACGAGTAGGAATGGGTAGGTGGAGGAAGACATCAAGCTGTAATACAGGCCTAGTGACACAGTGGTCACTAACCAGAGCTCGATTCACCTTCAGAGTTGTCCCATGTTGGGCAGAGATAGCCATGCCTTAAAATTCCCTGCTGACAGCACCACCAGTACCTGAGCAACAAGCCTTCCATCAGGCAGGGACCTGGGTGGTGCCCAACACATGGATTGGTTTTGGGAGCAGGGCTGCTCTAGGCCAGTAGATCTCAAAATGTGGCTCCAGCCCAATAGGACCTGTTCCATGGGGCACTTGTTAGAAATGCAAATTCCTGAGACCTGCTGGATCAGAAACCGTAGGGGGCGGGGCCCAGCAACCTGTATTTTAACAAATTCTCCGGGTGACACCTGCTTGTACTAGTTTGAGAAACACTGCTCTAAGGTAGACTTTTTCTTGTCTGTTTGGCTTTTTAATACCAGTGTTTTTTGTTTTTTTGTTTTTTTTGTGGGTACCGGGGATCGATCTCAGGACCTCGCGCGCCAGCAGGCGCCCGTGCCGCTGAGCGATATCACTGGCCCTTTTTTCGTATGTGGGTTCCGGGAGTCGAACTCGGGCCCTCACGCTTGCCAGGCAGACGCTTACGCCGCTAAGCCATCTCACCGGCCCGCATACCAGTGTTATTGAAATATAATGCACTTTCTGTATCAGTAATAAAATTTTACCTATTTTTAATGTAGGAATTTTTAATGTATTTTTAATGTAGGAATTTTTAGAGTATTCACGGATTGTACAACCATGACCACTAATTCTTGAACATTTTTGTGGACCCCAAAAGAAATCCATTAGTCACACTCCATATACCCCTCCCAAAATCTAGAAACTAGCAATCTACTTTCTGTCTTCATGGATGTTCCTCTTCTTGACATTTTATTTCATATAAATGGAGTAATATAATAAGTAGTTTTTATACCCTTTTCCTTAATGTTTTCAAGATTCATACAAGTTGTAACACGCTTCATTCTCCATTTTTAAGAGGGGGCAGGAAGTTGTGGGCCCATCTTCCACGTAGCACTCTTGTTTTCTGGGTTGCACATACCTGTGAAAGGGCAACTCAAAATCTCAGGACTTCTTTCAAGATTTTGCCCCTTATCAGCCTCAGTGGGGTAAAGCAATTTACCTGTTTCCTTATCTGGATAAACATTACTTGCCTGCCTTATTTATCAGAGTGATTGTAAAGATTGGTTATAATACTCTATAAGCAAGTGTTCAAAAGAGTGAGATTTACTTTATAGCACAGGTGAGAGAAAAGTTTGCAAACATCCCTAATAGTCTCTGATTCCCTGTTAGCAGATCACAGGGTGGCAATGCCAGGTTTCTCCAGCCTCTCAGGATAGGTAAATCTCTCAAGGTATCTGAGACATTAGGGGAATCCCCACGGCTTCCAGGTAGCCTCCCTTTATAGATAGCAACACACCTTGAGAATGACTTATTGGGGCAAAAGAGTTTCAAATCAGAGGTGTTTAAAGCCAAACTTTTGCCATGCTCTCACCTAGCAAGGGCCAGCTACCTCACACTGGCCATCTAATAACATGATCGCTCATCCTGGCAGGGGAGGAAACCAAAGCTCCAAGAAGTACTGGGCTAGCGACATGGATTTCACTTGTGGCATGACCAGGACTTGACCCCTGGTCTATTGACACCTGGCCAAGTGTCCTCATCTAGCAACTTTGCTTTACAGGTTGCAGCACTCATGTTTGTTTGGTGTGGCAGCTGTGTATGTTCCATTGGAGTAATATATTCCAAATGCAGTGAGGTCACCCTGACTTTCGTAGAAGAAAAGTGTTGCAAAAGTACACAGAGAGGTTGAAGTATTACGATATTTATTGAGTGTACTTAAATTATCAATTTCTTCCAGAGGCCCTTTTAGTTGGCTGGGTAATAGAGTATTTGGGTCACTCTTTCTTGAACGTAGTCAACACAAATCAGTGACACTGTAGAGTTCAAAAAGCAAGACAGGACATTTGTGAACTGAATAACCCACAGATTGGATCTTGTTTTTTCTCATTTGTCCCCAGCCGTGCTTTCTAACATGTACCCTGTCTGGGGTAAGGATGTGTCCTGAAAAGTTGTGTGTCAGTCTGGTTTAAGTCCTTCGTGTCCTATTTTAAATTCATAAAGAGGACATTCTCAGAAAAAGTAAATCCTCTAGGAAAGCAAAGAACTGTGCTGTGAAACAAATTATTCTACTTCTAAGTATTCATTTATTTTACAAGTTAGGATTTTATGCACCTTTTTTTGAAATTAGTTATATCTACACAGGCTATTTCCGTTCATTTTGTTTGGTTTTAAAACCATAACACAAGTGTTGGAAGTGTCAGGATGGGCAATAACACTTTATCCCGTTAACCCCATTTTCCTTTATGTTATTCTAAGTAGACAGGAGCAGAGATCTGCAAGTTTCTGTTTTTTGTTTGTTTTGTTTTGTTTTGTTTTGTATACTGAGAATTGAAACCAGGGCCCTTGCACTAAGCTACATCCCCAGCCCCTTTTTTTAAAATTTTGAGACAAAGTTTCACTAAATCACCAGGTTCCCAGGGCTGGGCTCCAATTTGCAGTCCTCCTGCCTGAGCCTTCCTGAGTCCTGGGATTTCACTCATGCACCACCACTCCTGGTTCTCAGTATCCTGTCAGTTAACTTCTTCACCCAGTATCTGTATGCCGGATACTTGGTCACTTTTGATTGATGATCCTGGTTGGTTAAACTCTGGACAGAGCCTGTGTTGGTAAACTTTCCATTTCTGAGACAAACTACTTTTAATGCCCAAAATTTAAAGGAGGAGAGATTTCTTGTGGCTCATGTTTTCAGCAGTTTCAGTACATGGTCAGCTGGTGCCAAGGCAGAAACACCATGGCTGAAGAGCATGGAGGAGGAGAGCTGCCCAACTCATGGCATCCAAGAAGCAGAGAAAGCATAGAAGAGCCAGAGAGGGAGGGGGCAGGGGCCAAATATAGTCCCCAAGGTCACACCTCCAAGACCCATTCAGACACACTAGAAGTGTGCTTTACTAATCTCCTACACATCTCTCAAGCCGATCAAGTTGGCAATCAAGATTCACTGTCCCAGAATCACATCTTTGAAAGGCTTGTTGGCCCAATTAACACACTAGGGGAAGTGCTTCAGTCAGAACACACCCCTAGTGAAGGCCTGGCAGCATCTCAGGTTTGGCGCCTTGGCCTCTGCAGTATGCCCTCCTGCACCAACCATTACTTAGAAATGCCAAGTCAAGGACTTGGGGACATGGAGGGGAAAGTGCTGTCATTGTAAGAGATTATTCGGCACTCTCAACCCATTTAGCAAGTAACACACAGATAAGACTCTGGCCCTGTATAAAGGGCCTGCAAATATTAGTTCTCTTGACAAGAAAGAAAGGAGAAAGAGAAAGCTCAAAAGAGAAGACACCTAATTGTTAGGGAGATGATTTTGCCAATAATTTAAATTACTGCTATCTTCTCCTAATGAAAAAATATGCATTTAGTGATGCCCAGCCTTCCCAGTTTCTCTGAAACAATAACAACTAATATTTATTGAGGACTAGTAGACAGGTGTTTCAGCACTTTGGTATTTTTTCTCAGAGAAACCCTCTGGGACAGGCAATATATAGTAACTTCCAAGCTTGGTGAGGTGGTTTTGTCTGGACTGGGACCTGGGTCTCTCTAGCAGAGTGGTTTAGAATGTGCCTGGCATGCAATAGGAGCATATAGTTCCATGGCACAAACTGTGTTTGGTAGGACTCGCCAAACCCCTTGGTAAATACTGGCTGAATAAATGGATGGCTGGACCTCTTGGGGCAATGTCATTCTTTTTGATGGTCATTTTAGATGGTTATTCCCTTCCACAGAAGATTATTTGCTACTTACTTCTTTTTTTTATTTTTTTTTCTACGTTTTATTTTTTTGAGACTGTCTTACAGTGTAGTCGAAGCTGGCCTTGAACTCCCAGCCATCCTCCTGCCTCAGCTACCTGAGTGCTGAGGTTACAAGCTTGTGCCACCATGCCTGGCTCTATCGCTTACCTATAGAATAAAAACTTTCATGAATATGCTTGGCTCAGCCTTGTTCTCTACCATGGGATGGTGACAGGCAGAGGTGGGATGAGAGGAAAGTGTACAAGTGACAGTTCAGGGGAGGAAGTGCTGGGCTTGTGCCTGCCCTAGCTTCTGTTTCACTTGCTGTAGTTGGATAAGGTAGAAATTCGACTTGGCTCTGCGTCAACCATTATAAAGTAGTGGTCCTGGCCAAATTTGAATTCATGATTTTGAAAATGGAAATTTGCAAGGCTTTAAAAGTAGAAATTTTCACCTTCTTGGATAGATGTCACTTGCTCCTAGGTCCTACTTCAAGGATGTGGCTGTTCCCTGGCATGGAATTAGCTGATATCAGAGCCTGAAGAAAAAGAGAATACTGCCTACTCTGCTTCTCCCCACCCCTGTATCTTATAGGAAAACTATGGCCCGGGAGGGAGAAATGAGCCTCCCGTGTCACAGGACGAGTTGGTGACAGGCCTCACCACAGAGGTCAGAGCTGCAGCTTGGGGTGCCTTCCACCTCATGGCATCTGCTGTAAAGAAGGCTGGAAATTTGGATTTCACATTATCCCCCACAAATGGGAAACCTGATATAAAGGAGCCTGTTTAATTATTACCATTCTTGAAGGCGACGATAAAAACCAGATTTCTAAAATGTGGGACAGTTGTCCTAGGGTGCTGAGGGATCCTGTCTTGTGTACTTTTAATCTTTGAGTAATGTATCGGGGCAGTTCCGTTAAGTAGGCAGATGGTTTGCGTGATATCTTATGGCTCCTCCTGCTCAATGAGTCTCCATTTTCAACACATGTAAAGAACTCAGTGTCACATTTTCCATTTTTTACTAAGGCTAAACTTATCGACAGTGACATATGCACTTTATTTATTTATTTATTTTTTTTTTTTGTGGGTACCAGGGGTCGGCCTCAGGACCTCGCGCACCAGCAGGCGCCCGTGCCGCTGAGCGATATCACCAGCCCGACATATGCACTTTAAACCATCGTAAAACAGCATTTTCCTTTGTGCTGTGCTCAGTGTTACATCCCGTGGAAATGCTGGAGAGCCATTGCCTGTTCTTGGTTTTTGACATTGGCTACCCACCTATTTCTAAATGAGATGGATTGAAATAACAGCCTAAAAACTGGAAGAGTGTGGCATTCGTGTTCACAGTCTGAGTACGCTGACAGGTGCTGGAGTAGATGTCTTACGTGGAAGAGGTGTCCAACAACATGACCGTTGTAATCAAATCGTGTTTTCTAGCGGATACTCCTGGTACTGTGCGTCACAAGTAGCAGTTCATCTCTCTCTGCCTCTCTCTCTCTCTCTCTCTCCCCCTTCCCTCCCTCTTTCTCCCCCTTCCTCTCTCTCTTCCTTTCTTCCTTCCTTCCTTCCTTCCTTTTTCCTACCTTCCTGCTTCATTCCCTCCCTCCTCTTTGTTTCTTCCTTCTTTATATAAACAAAATTCACTGAAATCTATTTCATATACCATATCTGGAACATTTCTAGTAAATAGTGGAAAGTGAGTTTGTTTGAGGTCATCTTCCTTATAAAAGGCTATTGGACATGGGATAAGATTATTAGAGGAGATAATTAGACCATCTCTAGACCTTTAGAAGTGAGCCTCATCTAGATCTGATAGCTTTGAGGGGTTCTTCTTGAAGCCCTGTGTGATTAACCAAATGATTTAGGATTTGAGGAGGTCCCTGCCACTCTAATCTATGATTCGTGAAACAAATATGATTTTTGCTGCCCATGAATAATTACATTAACAACAGTTGATTCTTGGTTTAGAAGCATTATTGATGAATTCAGTCAACAAACACTGAGGGCATTCTCTATGAGGCAGGGCGTCGGGAGCTGGGATGCAGTGGTGGAGGAAATAGACACAGCCTCTGCTCTCATGAAGCTTATGTATAGTGCAGTGTACACGAGCCTTTCATGATGAATTACTTCAGCAGCCTTTTTTGAACAGCTTCCTACTATAGAGAGATGTAGATGTGTAATTGCTATTCACATAATAAATACATGAGAGGGTGAAAGAATGAAAAAGAAAACACTTTACAAACTTCACTGTTGTTGTGCTGGTACTGGGAGGGCCAGTAGGCATGGAGACTTTAATAAGTACTAATAACAAAGAGCCCAGTTCTCAGTCAGGCAGAGTTAGAGTCATTCGGTGCAGCTCCATGCTTATGAGTGACTTGGGGTGCTTCTCTCCTGGGTTAGGTCCAAAGACCCATCTGCCCTTGACTGACTTCTTGACAAGGAAGCGCTGCTCTCAGCAGCCCTGTGTTGGAGGGTGAGGAGGGCTTCCTAAGATTGTAGTTCCCTTAGTAGCAATGTGCGGCCTGCCACTCCCAGGATCGCACAGCACAGCCATTCAATCTGTAGTGCTGAGGAAGATGCTCTTTTTCTAAAACGTTGTCTCTGCTTTGGGCCATGTGATCAATTCCAGCCTTTTTGCAAAATCCACCGACAGAAAACGTATGTAAAGAGTGGACCTTGAGGAAGTGTTTGATATGGAGGATATGGTGCGGCAAGGGAGAAAGCATTGAGGTGTCGAGTGTTAGAAAAGCCAAATCTAGACAGATACAAGGCAATCCATGGTACGCGCAAGGTGAGTTGAAGAGCCTGGGGACTCTGGGAGGTTAAACCATAGAAATGGTGTGTGTGGGGTGACTTCTACCTATGAGCACAATGGCCCGCTTTCTTGGTAGCGTACAGCCCCCATGCCATCTCCTCTGGGTGATGATTACAGCGTGTAATATACTTCTATGAAGGTGAGATGGAGGTGAACCTAACATATGATACTGCCTGTATGATTAAGCTTATGAGAAGTTGTACACAATTGTTTTTTTAATCTTCAAGAGATATTTATATTTAGAAAATAATAGGAATATCTAAAGAAAAGGTGTTATGTATTGTAGAAGTAAAATTATAGGTTTGCTCTTACCTTCATTTACTTAAAATCAAAAAGTTAATCACTGCTGGGCCTGGTGGCACATACCTATAGTCCCAGCACTCTGGAAGCCTGAGGCAGGGAGATGGAAAGTTCAAGTCCAGTTGGGGTAATTGAGCAACTTAGCACGACCCTGTCTTGAAGGAAAAAGATCACAAGTGAGCTGGGGATATAGCTCAGCACCAAGACTCTGGTTTCAACCCCCAGCACCACAAAAGAGAGACAGAGAGAGAGAGAGAAGTTAATTACTTCCAGGAAGAAATTTCACATGTGCAAACTTGTTGGTCAATATGTTAGGCAAATAAATATAAAACATTTATTTCTATACATAGTTATAGAATATGACTTTTCCATGAAGACACATGTAGGAACACTTGCACCCCCAAGCTTACTGAGCATGGGAGGATGTCCACCTGATGGACTTGCCAGCCCTGGGCATTTTTTTTTTTTATTAGAAAGAATGGTGTCCTTTGTCTAGGAAACTTTAAAATGCTACTTCCCACAGTGTGAAAATTATTCTCTGGGTCTATAATGCTTTTTCTAGAAGACACTCTAATTTCTAGCTTCTCATTGACATGACTTTTTCAGAGAGACCTCATACCTCTTAGGGAGATTAAAGGTCATCAAGATGCATTAGCAGATGGACACCTTGATGAGAGGAAAGAATACTTAGAGCATCCCTGCCCCAAACCATGGGCTGTAGGTGGGGTGTGGAACCTCTGGTATGGGTTCCACTGATGATACTGGATAATCCTCTGTTATGTTGCTTCATAGCAAAGTGGATTTAGCAAAGAATGCTGGTAGATTTCTAATGTTCATGCTTTCTTTCTTCCTTACTACCATAATAAACCACTGATTTTTAGTTGGGCAACTGGTCCTAGTAGATGGAATAAAAACTGCATTTCCTAGTTTCTGATGCAGCAAGGTGCTGACATATATCTATGTTCTGGTCAATGGGCATTTAAAAAAATTTATCATGTTTGTTTGTTTTATGTATTTGTTTTACCTGACAAAAATTGTGTATTTGATGTGTACAACATGACGTTTTAAAACACGTATACATTTTAGAATGGCTAAATTGAGCTAATTAACATATACAGTACCTCACATTCTTATCTTTTGTTTGTGTGTAACAACAAAAAAAAATCTACTGTGTTATTTTCAGGAATACAATACATTGTTAGCTGTAGTACCACATGGCACAATAGATCTCAAAAACATTCCTTCTGTCTGCCTTGCTTTTTCATCCTTTGACCAACACCTCCTCATCACCCTCCTCCCACCTCCCACACCCAGCCCCTGGTAACCAACATTGTACTCACTGCTTCTGAGTTCAACTGTTTTAGATTACATGTATAAGTGAGATCTCGTAGTATATGCAGTGGTACCTCAGTTCACAAACTTAATTCATTCCATGATTCTGGAAAAGATGGCCACGTTTGTGTTCGTGTGGGAAAGATGGCCATGGTTGTGTTCATCACCCAATTCAGAGTTTGCAACCAAAAATAAAATCTTGCCAAATGCTTCTGTTTGTGAACCAAATTGTTCGCAAACAAAAGTGTTTGTGAACTGCAGTACCACTGTATTTTTTGTTCATTTAATATAATATACTTCAGGTTGATTCATGCATCACAAATGACATGATTTTCTTTTCTTTAAATCCTGGAATATGTATATATAATTTCACAATTTCTTCGCCCACTCATGTCTGTGGATGCTGAGGATGCTGCTATATCCAGGTTAATGTAAATGATGTAGTGAACATGGGGGTTCAGCTATCTCTCTGATGTACTGATCCAGTTTCCTTTGGGAGTATACCTAAAGGTGAGATTGCTGGGTCATTTGGTAGTTCTATGTTTAATTATTTTTGAAGAACCTCCATACTGTTTCCCTTAATGGCTGCACTCATTTTCTCTCCCATCAGCAGTGTCCATGGTTTCCTCTCTTCACATCTTCATCAGCACTTACCAAGTGTCTTTTGGGTAATAGCCATCCTCACAGGGGTGAGGTGATACCTCATTTCAGTTTTGTTCTCTTATTTGTTCGCAGTGCTGGGGATGGCACCCAAGGCTTTGGGCATGCTAGGCAAGTGGTCTGCCCCTGAACCACAACCCCAGCCCTCATTTTGCTTTCAGTTTGCATTTCCTCGATGACTAGTGATGACGATCATTTTTTTTCATATATCCACTGGCCAAATTATATGTTGTCTTCTGAGAAATGTTTAATCAGGGCTTTTGTCCATTTTTTAATTCAGTTCTTTGTTTTCTTGCATTTGAGTTGTTTAATTTCCTTATATATTTTGGATATTAACACCTTATCCAATGTATGGCCTGTAAATATTTTCTCCCATTCCATAGGTTGTCTCTTCATTCTAACGATTGTTTCCTTTGCTGTGTAGAAGCTTTTTAGTTTGGTGTAATCCTATTTGTCTACTTTTGCTTTTGTTGTCTGTACTTTTAAGATCGTAAACAAAAAAATCATCATCGATGTGATAGTTATTCTACCATTTATTTTTAGTTTCAGGTCTTATATTTCAGTCTGTAATCTAGTTTTAGTTGACTTTTGTACGTGGTGTGAAATAAGGGTCTAATTTCATTTTTCTACATGTGTATATCTAGTTTTCCACTGCTCCTTATTAAAGAGACTGTCCTTGTCCATTGGCTGATGAATATTAATACAGAATGAAACACTGCTTGCAGTGAGCATCCTTCAGTGCAAAGGGCAAGTCTACTTCACCCCTTTCTTCCTCTGCTGTCTAGAATGTGGACACAGTGGTTGGGACTGCAGTTATCATCTTGGACTATGATTTAGCTTGGGGAATAGAAGGTAGTAAAGGCAGAAACAGCAACATACCTAGAAAAACTCTATGTCCCTGACATTATAGAAAGCTATGCCAGCCCTAGGCTGCCTACCTTGGGACTTTGATGTGAGAAAGAGAACTCTTAGTTAAGCCATTGTTATTTTAAGTTGCCTGTCACTTGCAGCCAAACCTAATCCTAAATGATCCATTGGGGAAATGGCTCTAAAAGGAGCTATCATTCACCCTCCTAAATTTCTAACATTTAGAAGTCATTTCTTATATCAAGTCTTTTTTGTTACAATTACATAGTCACAATGGATAACTATTTGCACTTAACTGTGGAGTGTGGAAAGGTACTAGAAACACAGAGGAATAAAAATCTTAGACTCACTCACTAAAATGGGCTCTAGCTAGCATTTACCAAAATGCCACTTACAGCCATGTGCATAGTAAAATAATTACTAATTAGTCTGTCATGCGGGCAACCAAACCATACTTGAATAGTGACTTCTGTGATGTACTGAAGATCACATTCATTAGAGCACCAATATTTTCTACAAAGGAAGCCTTAGAAATGGGCTTGCTTTCAGCAGTTCTTCAAATTTATACATAGTAAATTGGGAACCCTCTGGAATGTTATATATTAATACATGTCTGTCTGTCTGTATGCTACATGTGTGTGTGCATGCATTGGTTGTTACACTTCAAATAGCAGAAAATATCTGTTCCTGACTATAACAAGGAGACAGATGACCTCAGATTATCAGCTACTACTAGACCTTTGCAGTTAGGGGAAAAAGGGAAAAATATCATAGGCATCATTATTCTATAAAGAATACATAATTAGAAAATTCCTGTTTCAACTATCTCAGCATCAGAATAGACTAAAGTTGTTTAATAATTACTTTTTTCAGCCCATGAGAAATACTGGGAGTCATCTCCAGGCTTCTGTCTTCTAGGGCACCCCCATAGAAATAGCTACTTGCTGCCTCTGACATCTTGAGCTATGGTTGCTCAGACCCATGGCCCAGGAAGAAGTAGGGTCAGCCTTTTTCCCAGCATAATGGGCTTCTAGACCTGGAGATAAGCTCTTCTAACAGCCTTAGTTTCAAGGCATGTTACTGCTGGCTGTGAACCTTGAAGGTAATCTAGAATTACATTTTAAGCTGAGGAACCTAAGGCCCTAGTAAATTCAGTTAGACTTTCCCAAGTTGACATGGGCCGGGGCAGCACAGGGCTGGAACTCTGACCTCACTGTTCTTGTCATCATACAACATAAGCTTCCATTTCAAGGGACTAACGAATACTGTACTGAGTTTGGCCTTCTGTCCACCTTTGTTTTTAAATGGGGGATGAAAAACCAAAATGAAGTGGTGAAGTAGATATCTCTGTTCTAGATGGGTTGAGCTTTATTTCTTTTCCCCTACCTTTTAAAAATCTTAAGTCACAAGGTACAGCCCCAAGAACAAGAACTAAAAGAACAGATTGCTTAGCCCCTCATGTCTCTTCCCTGGTGGTGGATCATTAATGGTGTAGAAAATGAGGGCAGTGCCGGGCGGGCAGTCCAGGGTGGGGTGTGTGCCTCTTTAAGAGATTTATGTGGAGGTCTGAGCTGGGGAGACAGCACAGTGGTACATCATCATGCAGGCGACATCAGAGACTTTCTTCTTCGCTTGGGTGCATTATCATAAAAAGTGATTTAGACTGGAGCTGATTGATGCAAATGGCCCTATGTTCTTTCCTATCATTAGCGGCCTCTTTCAGTGGCCAGAGGCAGTGATTAAAGCTGTCATTTGGAGCTGCTCATTAAAGACAAGCCCCAGAATAGCAAGAGGAAAAAAGGTTGGAGAGGCATGTATATACATATGTGTGTGTGTGTGTGTGTGTGTGTGTGTGCGTGTGTGTTTGTCTTAAAAGTACATCATCCCTTTCCAGATTGAGCCACTGAAATCAAGGCTGTAGAGACATTGCCACCGAGAATGTAGAAGGCTCTTTTGCAAGTAATATGAGATTTTCAGAGTGTCACAGTAGATTCTGATGACAGCTTGCCTACATATTATGAAAGGAGATGAGGAGGGTATTGTGTTAGGTGTGTTTTGTTAGGGATTGACCCTGGTGAGAACTCATTAAGTCTCCCTCCTCCCAGGCTGGGGACTTCAGAGGCGGCCCCAGGAGAGCAGAGGGGAGGGTTGCTCGAAGTGGTTGGCCTTGATAAGTCCCATTGTGCCAGTCTTGACCCCAGGGATGGACAGAAGAAGGACAGCGGGGAGGGGGTTCTTGCTGAGCTCAGAGGATATAGATGCTTGGATGTCAGTCAGAGAGAGGTGAGGAAGAGCAGGCTCCTGAACAGGAGGGGAATGAAGAAAGTGAGATCCCAATCAGAACACGATCTCTCTGGCTCCTTAGAGTGTTCCAGCCGGGTGACGTGATGCTTAATCACCCTCGTAGTAAAACTGGGCTTTTTGAGCACCTGCCTGTCGTACCGTAGATGTGCATCCACGTCCATTTACCCACTGGTTTTTAGATTGTCCAAATGGTGCACACGGTACCTAAAAGTGACAGAAGTCCCAGGCTACAAATGAGCTGCAGCACACCCGAAATGAAGCCTGGTGTAGTAGGTGGTGGGCTGAATAAGAGAGACTGTGAAAGTGAAGCTAGGGAAGGAGCCATCTTTGTTTCTTGGCATAAATCAATTTCAAGTCAGAGATATGACTGGCTGGATAATCCTGTACATCCTCCCTGGACCGTTCTACTGCTGAAATCCCACCAAACTTTCACATAAGCTAGTCCATAGCTCTCAGAAATTCCTTTGGGAGAAAAAGAAAATAAGAAATTATCAATTTAATTTCTCAGTCTAATGAACTGGTCTTATAACATAAAAATTTAAATTACATTTTTTTATGAAAGTGAGGCCCAACATCAGTTATGCAACCGCCACTGTCTCCATGACAACGCCTTGGATGTGGCAGCTCATGTGACTTCACAGTCACAGGCCCTCGAAATGAAGTGAAGGAAAGTTCTAGTGTCTTCTGAAATTCAGTGGGCTCTTGGGACTGACGTGATGGGGCCAAGTGGAGGTGCAGGAGTTTCTTTTGCATGGACAGTCGGTGAGGGGAAAGCAATGAAATTGTTCCTCGTGCCACAAGACAGGGATTGGAATATGCTGCACCGAGAGCTTCCTTGTCAGGCTCTGAGCCAGTCGTTCCCTGTGGGGGTGGGGCTTTTGTCCTCCCCTCTGCTGCACCCCCCAACCCCCCAAGCTGGCCTTCTTAGCCTGAGTCTGGCGCATCAGAGCCTATTAGTGCTGATGCGGGGCTGTGATGTTCCTCTCCTCAGGGAGCTCGGCAGCAGAACTGAACAAAGTCACTGGTAATCTGTGCTTACAGCCTGCCCCCTGGAGAGAAAGCCCAGCCAGCTGGCACTCTCGTGCTGAGCATATTCACTTCCCCTGGCAGACCGGCTGCCTGGCAGGGGCCCAGAGGCCAGCCGGCTGCAGGGCCATCCTGTACCAGCACCCCAGGCAGCCCACCTCCAAAGCCCTTGCATCATTCCCTGCCTTCCAGACTGGATACTGGCTGAACTCACAGATCAGATGTTGTAGTTCACCGGCCGGGCTTTCCCAGGCAGCCAGTGTAGCTCTCTAGACATGAAACCCTGAATGCTGGATGAAGAACAACTGGCTGGCACCACTGGGGGTTAATGCAGGACCATTTCTCTTGTGACTCTCTATTTTCCCAGGCTTGAGGTCAGTGACACGGGAAAGTTTCCCATGTGTTCCATCCTCTGTAGTGGAAAGGAAGGTGATACATCTGTCTTGGATGGTGGAAGGGGCAGTAGGTGGCAGGGATTACAGGGGTGGGGTAAAGAGACACCAGGATTCCTGGAAGCTAGTATACATGTTAGAAAATGTCTGGAGGGAAAAAATAAATGGGCTGATTTTTGAGTCCCAAATTGGTTAGGTTCTCCACCAAACCATACCTTTCTAGCACACCCATTGCTAGATATAATTTCTGTTGAAGTAAGAATCCCCACCTTGAACCAGAATCCCACAGCAAAGCAGCAGGGTCCTGCGAGGCCCTGGGAAACAGCATATTCAGCCATTTCCATGTTCGCTCGGGCCCACTGCCAGTCTAGAGCTGCAATGGCGAACCATTTAGAGCTTTCAGTGATAACAAACAGCCAGCTGTGGCACACATGCCATTGGTTCACCACCACTGGTCTAGAACTTTCTCAGTTGATACACTACACTTAGGATTATCCTGCCGAGTCTACAAAAAATATGTCCTGCAAGGTTTCTGGCTTTTTTTTAAAAGTATTTATTCTGCTTTGGAGACATCCATACACCAACATGTATATGGCCCTTGGTTGGTATAGGTAGAGATCAACTGGGCTGCTTACAGCAGGTAGATGTTGTCAAAATAAAAGACTGGGGATGGGCAAAGGGCTAGTGTGTTTAGTTCAGAACATTTTATTTCACCAGAAGTTGTTTACTTCTGGGATTTCTCCAGAAAGAGAGAAAAAAAAGGCACGAATGAAGTGGCTTCTGTCCATCTTCAAATTTTCCCTATAACGTTCATTGGAATTCATTGAGAAGTGCAGAGAACAGTAGTCATAATAATTGCTAACAGTAATAATCACGTTCCATGGACTGGCACTCTGCTAAACTCTCACACTGCATCTTTCCTCCCAAAGACGAGGGAGGCGTGGTCCCCAGCCCAGTGTGGCAGGGGAGCCACAGAGCCCAGAATCTTTTCACATAGCTCCACATGGAGGACCCAGGATCCAAACCTAGCACCAGCCTGAAGACCCTGTGCTCTAACCCCTGACTCGTTGATGCAGTTCCATTTGACTCTAACAGCTGTCAGGGCTGGTGTGGCTGCCCGGTGCACACAGCGTGCCCTGTTGTGTCCTGCACTTGTAATTTTGCATCCATGTTTGGATTATCTGATGACTCTAAACTCCACAAGGGCAAGGTCTGCATCTGTTTTTTATATTGTTGACTCGCTGGTGCCTGATACTGTGCCCAGCGCACCACATGTGCCTAGTACCTGTTCACCAAGTGAAAAGCAGACAAAACAAATGAGTGATCAGGGTTAAAATCACATCTCATCTTTTTTTTTTTTTTTTGAGACAGAATCTTACTAAGTCACTAAATTGCCCAGGTTGGACTCAAATTTGTGATCCTCCTTCCTCAGCATCCCAGAGCCCTGGGATAACAGACATGTGCCACCATGCCCAGCTTCCAAAAATCATGTACTTTAATGTAAACTTGTTTCCCAAGCCCAGAGGAATTCTCCTCAAAACAGGGTGTAACTTTTTTTAGGATTAGAGAAACCTGAGTGTGTTTTAGGCTGAGCAGCAGGAATTATTGGAGAGGGAATAATGGGATTATTGGCGGAACAAGGTCCCAAAGGGATCTTAAGAGACAAGGTTAAGAGCAGAGAAGAATTTTCATCAGTAGAAACAGGGCACTTCATCCTGGGAGACCAAGGTGAACAGAGAAAAGGAGACACAGTCACAGGTTATGCATTTCTCAGGAGTGTTTCGAGCTGCAAGTAACAGAATGCTTGACCAGCAGCGTTGAAAACTTACAGATTTCTTTTCTCCTCACATGCTTGTAAGAAAGCTTTAGCAAGGGGCTGCTGGCATTGGTTTGGTGGCTCATCACTGTCAGGACCAACGTCTTCAAGACTTTCTTGACCTTTCCCAGGAGGCCACACGTTGGCTGTGGTGGCTCCCTAGCATCGCATCTGCATTGAAGGAAAAGTCCTTGCTATCCTTGCAGTCGTCACCTTTGTGTGCTGCTGCTCTGCTGACTGAGGAAGTGGCTCCGGCCAGGTGACCACTAATCATCCCTAGAGGCGTGATAGTGGAGTTCAAGGATTAGTGGTATAGGAGCTTGTTTCTCTTATGAATAAAAAATGTTTGGGGGTACCTAAAACACTCTATGTGAGTGGAAGGGGAGAATAAAAAAGTTAAATTATTCACTTGTGAGTTATTAGAACTTTGCTAAGTTTGGGGACATTATAGTTTCGTGAAATTTACTTTGGCTGAAATTTATGTCCTTTGTTTTGCTTTCTTTCCTCTCTGCAAATCTCCATGAACTTTAACCATTTACCCATAACAAAAAGAATTTTCCTCAAAATCAGTAGCTATTTTTGTCCAACATCTCTATTTAAAATGATTGTTGTTCTGCTTAAGATCTCCAAAAAATATATTCCCTTTAACAACTTAACTGGGAAAGTGAGGAAACAAACATAAGCAAAAAATAACCCCACCTAAGATTTATGAAGTCTTTGAGACAGGCTTGTAGGTAAATAAGTTTGTCCCTTTTCCTCCTCCTTAGACCGCCTTTTCACCTTTCCCAGTACACTCTTTTATCAGTTGTCAGTGTGACCTCACTGGTGGAGAGAACAGGCTGGAGCTGGGCCCATGAACCACTGGAGAGGCCTGTGGTTCTCCTGGGCTTTTGCCACCAATTTTGGCAGTCGCCTTACCAGGGCTGGGGGGACTGTAAAGCAAGGCTCATGGATGACCTCAAGGGTCTCTCTGACTTTGTGGGATTCCAGCCACCCTGAGGTGAAGTCACAGCACCCCCAGCCCCTCTCCAGCAGTGTATCCATGGGACTTTAGCCTCTTGGATTTTCCTCAGCATTTCAGTTCATGCCTCCCTTCTCTACTGACCCTCATTAACCAAGAGGAAAAACGAATTCCAAACAGAGCTCCCGTTCCCCCATATTGTATATTTCATATCCACAGAGCACACTGTGCCCTATTAAGAATTAAACTGTGATCACTAAACTCATCTCATTTGTGCCAGGGGCCTTGTTCAAAACCTGCTTCCCCAGCAAAGCAGGGCCAGTGGATTAGGACCCCCTCCTCCACGCTCAGTGGAGTGGTTCTCATCTCTTTTTAATGCCTTTGGCAAGAGACAGAAACAGGGAGAGAGAAGGAAAGCCAGGGAGAGAGTGCAGAAAAAAAGCAAAACACAAAAGAAGAACAAGAGGGGGAAAGAAAGGCTGTCTACCAACAGCCCTGCATTTTGTTCGAACATCAGCGCTGCATTTATCAGGATTACTGAAGGGAGAGCTGGGTTTGATCCTGTTCTCCACTGGGAGAGGGAAAAGCTTTATTGTACCTTTTTTAACATCTCACAGTCAGATCAGAACAATACACCGTGTGTACATACACACCATATGTATGTGCCTCAGGACGGCGTTCTGCTTGGGACACACCCTGTTTTCAAAGCCTTGCTGAATGTCTTGTAAAGGCCAGACACAGAAAGCCACTGGGCTCTCTCTCAGTCTCCCTTGCCAGCAGACATTTTTTTTTTCCCCCCATTCCTTTCCCTGACTTGGATCAGCAGGATTCACTCCTGTCAAACAAATTATAGCATCTATGAAATGGGGATATCGACATGTGTGACTTGATCTGTTTTAATAGGGACCCGGTGGGAGTTTCCTCCCTGCCCCACTGAGCTTTGTATTCTTCCACAGAAAGGCAGACAGGGCACTGGAGGCTGCTGTGGGCTTTAACCCTTTGCTGACAGCAGGTTGCCGGCCTCCTGTGTGCTAACTGCATCCTTTTTGTGCCTGGCCTTTGTCTGGGGAGTGCATGCGGCTCGCCATCCACTTCGTGCTTATTATCTCACAGGAGACGAGCTTACCCCAGGAGGAGGAAGAGAGCTGCATCCTGCACCAGCTCTTTTGATTTCCTTTATTCCCTCTTCCCTCTAAAATAATTAAAAGTACTAGTCGAGGTACATTTTAAAAAATATTTCTTAAAAAAAAAACAGGTAAAAGGGGAAAAATTATTTTGTATGATTCTGGCATTTTGTGTTTTGAGTGATGATTGTCCCAGCTGCCATTTGACCCTTGAGTAATCATTAGTATTGAGCAGAGGCAGCAGGGAAGTGGGGCGGGACAACAGCTTGTTCGAAGGCTCTGACTCGAGCAAGCAGAAGAGTGGGAGAGAAAATGTGTCTGTATTAGCGATTCAGAAATGCTCCTATTTTGTCACTTTCTCCCAGCCCGTGTCAGTTGCTAATGGGGCGGGCTCAGACTGTGGACCCTCAGGCCACTGATATCTTCAAGTCTTTGGGTTCCTGGATGAGCTAAAAGGATAGATCCTGAGGACAGTGGCAGAGATGTGTGCCCAGCACTGCCACTGAGAAGTGCTTGTCACCCTGCCAGTCTCCCCACACTGCTCCACAGGGCATGGGGTCCTGCCAAGCCATGTACATCGCCTGAATGCCTCCTTAGACCGGGAGCGCCCACAGAGATGGGGACAGGGACCACTCTGCTCCTTCTTTGGGCCTTCTTATTATCCTGTTCTCTGCTTCGGTTTAGGACATAGTACTGGTGCACCTCAATTTATGGAAGATGCCCTTCTGGAAAATTGCACGTAAGTGGAAGTTTTGACAGGTAGAATCCTGTCTTCCGTAGATTTACGCGGTTCAGAGTCAGTCAGCATGAAGCTGAAAACATAATTTTATCCTGTGTACTTTCTGGTGTAGGAACCTGAGTTCACAGGTCCTTTCATAAAGTGAGAAACTCTTTAACATCACACATAGCCACACCCTGATTGACCTGTTCAGAGTCCTGTCCCAAGAGCACACCCTGTGGACATCGCTTGCAGTTGATGCTCTCTCTCTCTCTCTCTCTCTCTCTCTCCTTCTCTCTGTCTCTGTCTCTGTCTGTGTCTCTCTCTCTCTCTCTCTCTCACACACACACACACACACACACATGCACTCGTGCACCAGACAGTGCCAAGGGAGAGGCCCCTGGCTTTGCTGTGTGCTAAGGCCAGGCCCAGAGTAGGGACTGGGAAATCCCAGACTCTGACTGCTTCTCACTGAGTCGCCATGAACCTTGACCCTCAGTGCCCTCAGGTGGTTGTGCTATGGGATTGGTGATTTCATTAGGATTTCTCTCCCTTTTCATTTATTTATTTCCTTTCAGCCTCGGGCGGGACTTTCGGGAGCCAGTTGATAGCACATCTGTCTGTTAATTTTCCTGGAGGGAGAAGAGCTCCACTGGGCTCCATTTCTCCCACTCATTGCTTTCTGGCATAGGCTTCATGGCCTCTTTGTTGTGTTTTTGTTTTGTTTATTGTTCCTTGTCCCTTCTGGCACCCAGCAAAGGGACAGGGAGGGAAACTGGGACTTGTGGGAGCGGGAGAGCAGAGTTGCCAGAAGGGTAGTTGTAGAAAAGAGGTGAGGCAGGAAAACCAGTCCAGCAGCTGAGCAAAGACAAGAGAATTTCAGCTGTACGTCCAGTGCTGAGTTGGCATGTGGCTGTCGCGAGGGTCAGAGAAGGTGTGGTAGCAAAGATGTGTTTGAAGAGCCAATGAGTGGAACAAAGACCAGCAGCTTATTTGACATGGAGAGACAAGAGAAAGCTCTATCCCACATGTATTTCTTTTTTCCTCCCCCTTCCCATATACTAATGAACAACATGTGGAAGCGTTGGGGTCTTTCTACCTACAGTGCAGCTTCTATAGGATGAACTGGGACCCCGTGTTTCATCCCCCTGTGCTGCCTGGGAAGCCTTCTTCTCTGGTCCAGAGTCACTGTCTCAGACTGTACGTTCTCACCTCCAGTCTCCCTGGTGTCAGTCATGGAGGAGATCTCTTGCCACCTGAACCCTGTCTGAGTACTGAGCTCAGTTCTTACCAAGTTATTCCCATAAACTTTCTTTTAATTTGTAGGCTTTGCTGGATTAACTCAAAGTGCAGCCCAACATACTGTGTACAACCTTTCCTTCCTCAAAATTAGAGACCTACTAGTTTTACTGACCATACTTTCCACCTGATGCCGGATTTTCAGGGTGGGATGAGGAGGATACTGGGTAAGGAACTGCTCCTTATATAGAGTATTAGACTGAGAAACTTAGCGCTATAACAATTTTGAGCTCCAGTTCTCTTCAGACTGATGATTATGTCAGAATTGGATCAAGAGTAACAGCAAAGAGTAAGGAAGAAGGCCTCACACAAACTATGGCAAATGGAATGGCCAATTTAGAGGTTTGCTAACAGTTCCGAGAAGCTATAGACAAATAGTCTTGCTTGCACAGTCATTCTTGAAGCGGTCTCTCACAGTAGCCTCTTTCTCCAAGTTCTTTTAAAACTCATCTTTGACCTAGATCTCTTTATGCCTCAAGATTTCTGGTGTCATCTGTTCCCAAATTTTCACCCCGTCTAGCCATCTGGGCGGCATGGGCTTTGGTTGATGCCATGGTCGTTTCTTGGGCAGCACACAGCGTTCTTGCTGAGCAGGACATGGTGTTCCACCAGCTTCCTGGCTCCCATCGTCCCCATCCCTGCACGGCCTCGGTCACGCTGCCCTCCCAATAACTCCCAGACTTCTTTGGAGTCAAAACTCCCCTCAGTCACATCCCCGGGCTTCTACTCCATAATCCCTCATTCATCTTGCCAAGAATGTTGTTTGGTGATGCAGAGTTTTGTTTGTTATTATATATAAGACAAGAAAAAGAGTTGGAAGTTTTCCTGACATCAGCTGTAATGACTTCTGACAAAACTTAACTCATATTTCTAAACATTATATTTTGTGATGGTTGTGTTCTTTCAACTTATGGAAAGACGGATCCAGAACTATTGGCAGCTTTCATGCATCTTTCATTGGTGTTTTTCTTTGTTAAGTTAGCCAAGAGCCAAACTTAACCAAAATCATTAGCCATCGATACTCATGTGAACATTATATTTTATTACCATTGCAAGAGTTAAAGGTAGGCCAAAATGACATCCAAAAATCTCGGATCTTAATCATAAGTGTTGAAAACAGACATGTGTTTTATTCTAGGCCACTAAAGGTGGGAGTTAATTACCACATTTTGATGAACTCTCTGTGTGCCCTTCTGCCGTAGCAATTAGCAAGAGAGTAGCTGCTTGTGTGTTTGATGGTGTTTTATGACCTTGGATTATATAGGAATTAGGAAGGGCTTCGGGAAGCGTTTGGTCCTCACAATTAACAATACCAGCACGACCCGACCCCAGATACATCAGAACCACAACTGTTATGTTTGGCAAATATTCTCCAAACTTTCTTGTGTTGACACTAAATAGTTTCATTTAGCAGATCAGTGTACTTAAGTGAGAAGGGTCTCTGGATTCTGATTTACCCTTCAAGGGCCTCAAGAGCATGTCTTAGATGTATCTGTAGCCAGGGTAGGTTATGAGTAATGCCTGTTATGATACTTTGCAAACCAAGGATGACTTCGCTCAATTCCTGGATGCAGCCGTTAGGGTTGCTTTGTCCAATACAGTAGCCATTGCCACCTGTTGCTTAATTTGAATTTATATTCAAATTAAGTAACATTAAGTAAAATTTAAAGGTCAGTTCTTCAGTGATACACTAGCTGCATCTCAAGACCACGACAGCCACATGTGATGAGTGGCTGCTACACCGGGCAGTACGGATCTCTTTCATCCCAACAAGTTCTGTTGGACATCAGGGCTCTAGGTCTCAACATTTCATCTGGTGATCCAAAGGCATTCCTTGGGGAACCTTGGCCTTCCTGAAGGTATGCCAGTGACTCATCATCATGCCAAGCAGGGGCAGCCTTCCATCCGGCACAAATGCTTCCGACCTCCTCGGTTTCTTCTCCGAATGTCAACTATTCTGGGGATCCCAACTATGGGAATCGACCTGTAAGCATTATCAGAGGTGACCAGCATGCTGTTTCTGTTGAAATCTTTGTTTCTGCAGCGTTCCCTGAAATGCTGAAGAAAAGGGCTGGAACAAGCCGGGGCACAACCCCGGGGTGTCCTCCCTACCCCTGGGTAATCTTCAAATTCCCGTTCATCAACTGAGACCACCAGGAAAGTCTGAGCTTGAACAGCCCTCACTTGTCTTCCCCAATAGAATTATCCTTGATAGATCATTCTTTAATGTTTATATCTAGGGTTTATTGATAATTCAAAAAATCAATATGAAGATAACTGGTGTGTGCTGTGAAAATCATCATTTGAGGAATTGGACCACCTGTGTAAATTATTACATAATGCTTGGGACACTGGGACTTTCTTCTAGTGGGAATGGAAATTATGTGCCCCATTATTTGCCTTTTGCCCCACTGGCTCAAAGCTCTAAACTTAAATTCAATGCTCATTTTTGTTGACTTTGTTAATGCCAATGGTTATATTTCTTTCTTTCTTAATCAGGCATTTGATTTTCCATTTTAGTTTTAATAACCATACTGTATGCGGCCTTTTTTTCAATTCTCCTTAAATTTTTTTGTTACGAAAGTGAAGTATAAACACATGAATACAAACTTCACTATGTGCGTTTTCTGTTCTGCAGTAGTTTCTGCGCAAGCCCCAGGCCCAGGTCCAGGCATAAACGTCAGGGTCCAGGGACCTCCTGACAATCTCGTTTGTCTTTCAGGCCCTCCTGAGTGGCTAGCACATTGTTAAACATGCTGATTTGAGTGACGTGAAGGTAGTAAAACACCGCCCACATGTGGGAAGACATTGCAGAATAAACTCAGGATGGAGGGTCACCTCGGAAATTCAGTCAGATGACAAAGCAGCACTGGCTTCCCTGGGGTGCAGAGATAGGAAAGAATTTGAATAATTATCATCATTATCATCACCACATTCATTAAACCCCATCTGCCCATGGCACCGTGTAAGTCCCTACAGGTTATTTCTCTGCCAGTGAGAGATGGTTCCGTCCAGCAGGGAGGCTAAGCCTGAGTCACCTCGGCTCACCAGCCTCCTCTCAAGGCTGCTCCAACTCTGCACTTTGCAGCCAGCAGCTGGCTCACCACCAGGGCTGAGCGCATTCCCTCCTGTGTTCTTGGGAGATCTCTGCAGTCCTTGACTCCTAATCATCTTTCACAGATCCTGGGCTTCCTTTCACAGCACTAACCACAGTGGCAGCTGCGGACATCAGTGCATAAGGAGTTAGTCTCTTCCGTGCCGCATTCCACTGACAAGAGGTCATCTCTGTCTTGTGCACCCCTGAATATGTAGACCCTACCATTATGTGTCACATGTGATAAGTGCTTAATACTCATGTATGGTGATAAACAGGAGAGAATGAATGAGTCTCTGCTTTGACCTTAGAGTTATGTCTTGATTTAGAGCTGGAGGAGTTGCTATTTCATCCAAGTGTTCCAAGTCTGCAGAGTCACAGAATACGCTATAGTCACAGCTCTATTACAGAGGGACATTGCACAAAACGCTCCCCACGAGCACTCATATGGTACTTGATTAACTCCAGGTTTGTGAATATCCTCCTACTGTCAATCTTTATTATAATTTAACCTAAAATACTATAAGCTCTTTGAGGGTAAAAGTTAAGTCTTACTTCTGCACAAACCAGTGAATGGTATTTTTGTTTTTGTTTTTGTTTTTGTTTGTTTGTTTGTTTGTTTTTTGAGACAGGGTCTCACTATGTAGTTCAGGCTGGCCTTGAACTCACTAGTAGCCCAGGGTAGCCTTGAACTCCTGGTGATCCTCCTGCCTCAGCCTCCCGAGTGCTGGGAATACAGGCATGTGCCACAACTCCTGGCCAAGTGCTGTGTTAACAGACATTCCCTGAGCATTGTTGACTAATCCAAGGAGCAAGTGGGAAAGTGCTGAGCCATCGTGTTCCTCCATACAGACATTTCACAATGGGTGCTCATCCATCAGGAGTAATGACGTGATAAATGATGGCGCATGGACAGTTGTGCTGCAGATAGGTTGGTAAGTGTTAATCGCATCCGACTGTGAGTAAAAATACATGGAATGAAGGTATCTGGAGTAATACGGGATTGGCCGAGTTACTGTTTTTCAACTCTAGACTCATCTGAAAAGCTCATTAAAAGTATTGATAAGACTGGATCCTACTGTCAAAACAAGTAACCTCTGGGCTAGTACCAAGCAACGAAGTCTATTGTTTTTAATTTCTCAGATGTTTTTGATACACAAACATACTTGAAAACTGTTGAGTCTGTCTTCTGGTCTTAATGAGTAGCAGCTCATTGTCTATTGCTGCCAACATTCAGTCACGGTTTGCTCTAGTTTGGTAACTGCCCTGGTTCAGGAGAGCAGAGTTGGAATTTTATGGTGTACGTTGGCTCCAATTCAGTCATTCCCCATCCCATTCCAAGCCAACCTTCATAGGCATCCTTCGTGGCAATGGAAAAGGGATAATTTGAGCTCACATTTGCTCACTCATTCATTAGGTGTTAACTTATCATCTTCTGTTTTCTCAGTGGAAGAAGAAACTTCATGTCTGTGTTATGCAATCAAGACACTGATAAAAGTGGCCAGGATGTCACGGGGGCTTGAAAGAGTGCTTACTGACCTCTGGCTGGAGCCGTGGAAAGGGGCTTTCTGGAGACAGTCTTAGACCTGAGTTCTAAAAGTCGCATGGAAGTTTACCAGGCCACTCTTACTTCTGTCCTTTGCCTGCAAGGTGGGCACATATGTGTACATGTCTGCAGGCATGAAAGGAGGTAGCTCTGTGATCTAGCTCTCAGTGGTGACTGTGACTGAAGTGTAGGGCAGGGGTGAGGTGAGTACAGCATCGAGAATCCACCTGGGCAGTGTCAAGGGGGAGCCTGGAGAGTGAGGTCGGGTCACACACAACTTGCTAGGCTTTACTGGGGCAGATTTACCATGGAGCTCTTGATGCTAAAGTTGTGGGTCCCCTCTCCAGAGCCACCTCAGGAGTTCCCTCGGTGTCTTCACATGGCCACATGTTGGGTTTTCATGTTCTTCATTGCTTTTTTAATTTGCAAAAATATACTTAAGGGGCCGGTGAGATAGCTCAGTGGCATAAGCGCCTGCCTGGCAAGCACAAGGTCCTGAGTTCGACCCCCGGAACCCACATACGAAAAAAGGGCCGGTGATATCGCTCAGCGGCACGGGCGCCTGTTGGCACGCGAGGTCCTGAGGTCGACGCTCGGTACCCACAAAAAAAAAAAAAAAAAAAAAAAAAAAAAAAAATATATATATATATATATATATATACTTAAGATACATTTTTATAATAATTTTATATTCTTCCTGTGAAAGAGGGACCCTAAATTATAAGCTTTGGACCCTGCAAACACTGATCAGAAGATTTAAGGACTTTAGCGTTTGCTTGAAGATAAGTTGTTGAAGAAATGAAACAGTGTGAACTTTAGGTAGGATTGTACTTTCTCATCAAAACAGGGATATACTGGGAGGGAAAGACTATGCTTTAATAGTTATGTCCCTCCCCAGGTGGAAGGAGGATGGTTCATGAATACTGGGGTGCAGCTGGACAGAAATACCTTCTGATGTTCTAGAGCACAGTAGAATAATGATAATTGGCAGCAATTAATTGACTATTTCACAATAGGTAGTAGAGAGGATTCTAAATGTTCCCAATACAAAGAAATGATGAATGTCTGAGGCAATAGATACGCCAATTACATATTGTGTATGTGTATCAAAATGTCACATTGTACCTCGTAAATACTCAGTGGAGGAAGAAACTTCATTTCTGCAATCAAGACACTGATAAAAGTGGCCAGGATGTCACCGGAGCTTGAAAGATTGCTTACTGACCTCTGCCTGGACAATAATTATTATGTGTCCAATGAAGATTTAAAAGTAATCTTCACCCCACCAACAATGTTGTATAACCAGAACCCTCTTGGATAAGAAGTTGTGTGTGGAAACTGTCCATGTAGCCACTTGGTGAGCAATCTTGAGAGGCAAAGTTAGAGTAGGTACAGGCTGGTGTGGGGAGCCAGTGAGGATGCAGTTATGGCCAGATGAGATGAAAACAGCAGTCAAGAAAGTGGAGATAAGGCGGTGGGATTGGCAGGGTGGGCGAGCAGGGGTCTAGGAGAAGGAAGCATCGAGCACGGTGCCTCGACTTCTCAGCTGCAGCTGGTGGGCAGGTGGAGGAGCACAGGAGGAACGGCAGGTGGGAAGTGGGGATTTGGGGTGGGAGGAAGAGCTGTGGGACCACAGCAACAGGCTGAGCACCGGTAAGCGTGGGAGGCCGCAGGTTCAAGTCTTACGTGAGGCAGTTGAGCTCACTGTGCTTCCCTGGCCACCTCTCTGCAGATGACACTTTGAGAGGGACCCCTTAATGGAAAAATCATCAGGTGGCAGTGCGGATGGTTCCGTGCAAAGCAAGCCCTCTGTTTACCACCGTGAAAAGCCTGCCCTCCTCAGTCGGAGCAGCCAGAGCGTTCCCTGCGGTGCGGCCTATGCCCCGGCCGCCTCCCTCGGCTGTCTGAGTAGGCCGGTGCCTCCCAGATCTTGGAGGCTGGTGGGTGCTGGTGCCCCTGACCACATGCGCTGACCCTGGATCTACTTGAAGTTAATCTTCATAACTATCAGCTTTTCCATCTCACCAGCCCCATCTAATTCCAAATCTGCTAAGCATTTTTCTCTTTTTTTTTAAGCTGTAGATCTGTTATGTTGGACAGAAAATAGTCCTTTAGCTCCTGATCTCATACTTAAATGAAAATGTTCTCCTGTTCTCCTTGATATATTTGCTTATTGGATTTATTTAATGAAATATGGATTTATACCATAAATATTGGTGTTGGTGTAGTCCATATTTCAATTAATGGATCATTTATATGTCATGCTAACTTTGTAATTACTGAAATGTAGAAATATAGTGGATTGAAATGAATTTCTGGTCTCCTTTGCATTCCTGCCCCCATCCAACCATGTCGGGGCAGCTTGGATCATAAAAGGGGAAGATTTAATGTCGAGTTTTCAAAGGAAAGGGGCAGTGGGCTCGAAAGAGACGGCTTCCTCCACTTGTGTTCACAGAGCTCTGCATTGCTCCTACATTCTGGGTTCGCTTCAGCGGAGGTGTATGACTGTCCTCAGAGAAGCAGAGCGCAGGGCGCTGGCTGCAGGGCCTGGTCGTCAGTCTGCTGACAGACCTTCATCATTTTCGTCTCGGTTGTAAAGCACAGCCTATTTCCCCCTTTGCCAAATCTCAGACCTAAATGGCTGTAAATATACATAAATATAGATTTTTCCCTGAGCCCCACTGCCAGGAATCAACTGGAAACTCTCAACTGGTCTACAAGACAGAAGACAGAGTAAATTGTGTTCTGCAGCCTCTGTGACCAAGGCCTGTTACTTTTACTGGCTCCGTCTCAGGCAGTGGGTACTGCCCTGGATTCATATTCTCTCTCTCTCTCTCTCTCTCTCTCTCTCTCTCTCTCTCTCTCTCTCTCCCCCCCCATTGCCTGCTGGTTGCTGACCAGAAAAATCTGGCTAGAGAGGCCCATGCAGTGAGTGAACATCACATACATAATTCTATCAGAATATATCCAAGGGTGGGGAATCATTGTTCTCAGAACTAGCTGAGCTAAAGCCCGAGCAGAAATACTAAAGTCAGTCGTGCCTTTGAGCTGCCTCTAACAGCGCCCTTTGGAGACCCATTTCATACAAAATTTGAAGCCTGTGTTTATTGCCCATTAAAGCAACCTTTATTTTATGGCAAATGTTGCAGTAATTGCCTTTTACGAAGAGCACTTTGTAACACACATGCACAGTTGAAAGAAAACCACTCTGGTATTGTCTATCGGGACTTAATGGCGCAATTAATTTTACTCCATCTGTTCCTGAGACTTTAAAGGAAAATGGATTTTTTTTTTGAGCGCACTTTAATGAAGAAGATAAAGCGGCCCGGCTGGTGTCCCACAGGCTCGGCGCAGTAAGTTCAGATTATTGCTCAGTCTGTCAGAATGGGCTGCTTCCCTCAGCAGCAGCCACAGCCAGCAACCCGCTCTGGCCCCTCGCCGCGCCATTCCTGATGACAAACTGCCAGCCAGCTCCCACAAAAGCACGATTAAAATGTCAGCACAGGATGACGAAGGGGCCAAGAGGGTCCTCGGAGACAAACTGTGTTCAGTATGAGTTAATACTTTACAGCAGGGCTGGGGCCCAGCTTGCTGCTGGCTGCTCGAGCTGTTGGCTTGCCTCAAAAAGGATGCAAGGGCAGGGCTGGCGACACGGCGGCAGGAATGATGTGCCCATGCACGCCCGCGTGGCTGTGTGGCTGCGTGCATGTCAGGCATGCTGGTCCGTGTGGGGAGGGTCTTGTTCTGGAGGCAGTGTCTAATGGGGTATTTACATTAGGGAATTCAGGGACCCTCAGTGGTGTCTGAGCCTTGGGGAAAGGGGGTTATCACAGGCCTGGAGTTCAGGATGCAGACTACTGTGCCAGTCAGCACCCCGGTGCCTCAGGTTCTGTCCTAGATGTTCTCATCACTATTTCAGGGACAACAAGGGCAGCTATGAAAATGCCCAAGCTGCAGAAAGTCCCTCATCACAAAGAAATGGCTACACAGAGAACACAATCAGCACCACCTAGAGTCTCTGTCCCCAACCAGAGCCTCTGCATTGACGGTTGGTAGCTGGGCAGAGTGAGGGCTCAGCAGCCACAGTGCCTGGAATCAGTCCTGCTGCTTGAGGATGGCCCGTTAGCCCCTGCGCCAGGTGTGCTCACCTGTGGGGGGGGGCATACTCTGCCTCTTTGGCTTACTTCCCTGCATCTCTTCCCTGCATCTCTTCCCTGCATCTCTTCCCTGCATCTCTTCCCTGCATCTTCCCTGTGACCAAAGGGAAAAGTGCCTGGGAGTGAGGCTGTGATGAAAAGGACAGGAGATTTGCATCTCTGACCTCCTGTGGAGACCCGATCTGCTGTCCTAGTGGGCAGCAGGTGTGAGCGCCTGCCATTGTCCCTAATGGTTATTACCAGTGATAAGCAGGACAAATGTGAGGTCATCTCTCCTGCTGGCAGGTCAGAGGAGGCTGGATTTAGAGCCCCTAGGAGACTAGGAAATTAGAAGGTCAGTATCCATGGTGGAGGTTGTAACCAATGCCGGGGCCCCAGTGATACTGGAAAAAGGGGCGGAGGCGGGACTGAAAGGAGTTACTCAGTAAATGGGATTCTGAATGTATATTCATACATATGAGTGATCGGGAGCATCCATTGTTAGACTCATGGTGAAGCAATGCTCAGTGCACAACACTGATGGAGGACTAGAAGGCAGGAAGGAGGCTTCAGTGAAAGGAGCCAGGGGATTTGGTTTCCTCTTGGCCGGTAACCATGGGGCGAGATTTCACAAAGGAGACGAGGGAAGCCCTGCTGGTTTCTAATTAAACTCCTTGGCCTTTGCCCATTCCTCATGGGATCCAGTGGAGAACAGACTTTCAGACTTCCTAACTTTGCTCTCTGACCTCTTTGGACCCTGCCTTACTGTCTTCCCCGCTGAGCCACGTGGGCCTCTGCTAACCCTGGGCCCTACCTCCCTCCTACCCTCCTGCCATCTCTAGCTTGTCCTGACCTGCCCACTTCCATGTCTCCCCGCCTTTCATTTCCTTCCATCTCTCCATTACCCCTCCTCTCTCCTACAAGTGCTCTCTAAATCCTCTTGCCTTTTACGTCTCTCTTGGGCTCTTCCTCTGGCCTTCTCCCTGAACACAGTTTTCCTGTGTTTTTGAGCACCCCACCGCTCACGGCATTAATGGAATTATAATAACCATGGTTGGCTTTTACGGAGCAAACAGACTTCTTATAGACTCCCAAGGACACACCGCCCCACCGATGACCTGAAACACCCCTCCTTCAAGCAACCAGTGTCCCCCTGACCCTGCAGGCAGGTTACAAGCTAGACCTTTAAGCCCACCCATACATTTGCCTCTCAGTATTTGTATAAAAAGATGTGAGCCAAGAGCAGTAGAGAAAGCCCTGTGCCTTAGAAGGGAAAGTCGGCAATGAAGGATAATGGAAACTCACATAGGGTGTGGGCTCCAAGAGCAACATTCCTCCCACCTGGGGTTGATGGCAAGAAAATGACTATCCGGGGACCAGAGAGTGGAATACACCCTGTGCGGCTCTCAGGGAGCCTAGTGCCAAAGAGAGAGTTGTAGAGCAGCACTTGAGTGAGGGTCCCATCAACTCCTCCCTGGGGTCTGGGAACTGACTGCTGGAGGCTCCTTCTACAGCGTAGTTCACACATGCATTCATTCATTCAAGTGTGAATGGAGCTGCTCTACAGGCTGCTGAAGAGCTGACTGCGATGGCCCATCCTGTAATCCCAGCACTCAGGAGGCTGAGGCAGGAGGATTGCCACGAGGCTGAGGCCAGCCTTGGCTACATGGTGAGAACCCAGCCCAGTAAAATAAAATAAAATGAAATGAAAGGTAAAATAAAGGCTGCTAAAGAGATGTGGGAACAAGTACAATGCCTGATCCTTGATTGAGCCTGTGAGCTGAAATTTAAAATTCTTTTATAAAGGATATTTTGGGAACAACTAGGGAAATTTGAACATAGGTTGTATATCAGATGATGGATCATTTGAAATTTTAGGGTATGGTGATGTTCTCATTTTAGAAAATCCACACTTTCCTTAATATTAGGATGGTTTGGCAAAAAAATAAATCCCACAGATAAGGCAAATGTGGTAAAATGATAATGATTGCTAAATCTAGGTGGAGGGTGATGAGTGGATTTTGTATTTTTTCTTTTTCTGCAAGTTTGAAATGTTTTTAAAATAAAGCATTTAGGGAAACAATACATTCAAGAAGCACCTGCTGAACGCCAGGATTGTTCCAGGTATTGGACATAGGATCAGTGAACAAGACAGGCAAAGGGCCCCTGCCCTCATGGAGCTCACCTTGTAGTGGTGGGAGAACAGTAAGCATGGTCAGTGAGTAAAGGGAGTCTGTCAGAAGAGGAGTTGAGGCACTGGAGTGGGCAGACGGCACCGGAGATAGGTCAGGAGAGGCCACCATGTGTGAGTGAAGACGAGGAGGAAGTCAGGCAGCCCTTGCAGAGCACGCTGGGTAGAAGCAAAGAACCACTGGGGCAATGCTTTCATCCAGAATGTTGAGTGTTCCATGACTCCCCTTTCCTCGGAGCCACCTGCCGTCCCCCAGGTGACTGTTTGGTGAGCCCAGCTTTGGTAATGACCTTAGAACTTTGAGTTTAGACTGCGCAGGCAGGGCCTGTGGCTGCCCTCTGATCTTTGGAGTGGGCATTTCCAGGCTGTCGGCCCAGCCCCTCCACTTGGTGTGTCATTCTGTCCACACGCAAGGTCTTTCCTGCCCTCGTGTCAAGGGGGATACCCACGATGAGGAGACAGAGTACCCGGCTAGGAACGGGGTCACGTGGGTGTGGGCCCACAGCCTCCATTCCATCTCATTCAGCTTGGGAGCCTAAGCCTTAGCCTGAGCCTCAGGCTTCGCTGTTGGTAAAGTGGGAGTAAGCACAGCTTCTTTCCAAAGAGATTAAGGAGATTCTGAGAGAAAGGTCTGCAAAGGCCAGTAGTGAGCTCACATCACACGTTCTCTAGACGTTCTGAGTCCGGGCCGCTGAGTGTGCGGGGCAGCTTCGTCAGCAGGTTTGGCACCTGGATGCTGATCTGCTGAGTAACTGAACCCAGGAGTGGATCACACAGCCTCACACCATCCCTCCGCCATCCGGAAAAGGGGAGTTAGGACTTAGAGACCTCTACAGTCCCATCTGGCTCTAAAAGAGTGCGATTCCAAGATCTAAAGTACTGAGTACCTCACAGAGCCCTGTTTCCTAAAGAATCAATATACTTGGGTGTTTTCCATATCATGGGAGAGGCTGGCCTTTCCAGCGAGCCAGCCAGGCATTCCTCAGCAGGATTTCTTGTTTGAGCTCCTCTTCGTGTCTACACTGTAGAGACCTGAATTGACCATCGATGAGCCTCTTCCTCCTCCCAACTTGGTGACTTGGCTTCTTGGCTGCTGGCGAGGCCCTCGGAACAAGATGACGAAGGCGGAGGGCTTCAGTGCAGCTGGGCTGCTCTTAAGGAAATTGTGCTGCCTCCTGGAGGATGTAGGTTGACTCCTGTGTATTCTCAGGACCAAGGCAATGGACCAGCTCCTCCCCACCACCACAAGCGCTTTCTCAGGACTCCAAGTCAGTTCCTCTTGGGACCTTAGGGCCTGGCTCGCTAAGCTCTCCCTGAGCAGAGCTGGGGCAAGGCACACACATAGGAAGGGAGATGAAATGGGTCTCAGAAGCTCTTAGCTAGGTCATGCTTCTCCCTGGTGCTCTGGCCTGGGGCTTTCAGTGCAGGAAAGAAGTGGCAGTGAGTCTTAGTACAGGTCTCTCTGCTCTTGGGGAAACAGAAAAAGATAAGGTGATTGGTGATGGGAAAGAGGAAGATGAGAACATTATTGAACTTTTATGTTTTCTCAGAAGGCTCCTACTGGAAAATAGTTTCGAATCCTCTGGAAAGAGGTGACGTGTGTTCTTTCAGTATTGGCAGGTTACAGTTTCCCTGCTTACAGTGACCTAAGGATGGACGGATTTAGAGGATTCTTGTCCCAAAAGGCACCCATGACAGGCTCTTCGATGAGTGTTTGAGGATGCGCCAGGTGGATGGGAGTTGAAGCGCAGAGCACCAGGTTAATCTGGAAATGGCTAGAAGCACAGAAGTGCACCCTGCACTGCCTCCACTAGTGTGTCTGCCTCTGGAGCAGATCCTGGAGGGATGGTGCCAGGCAGTTGGCAGCTCTCTGGAGGAAGGAGTGATTTTACCAAGCAGGCTTGGATCTCTCGTGTCCCCAGCAGGTCTTCAGACTAAGCTCTTATTTTATTTTCTGGTGCTGGGAATTGAACCCAGTGCCTTTGCAATGAGCTACATTCCCAGACCTTTTTTTTAAATTTTGAGACAGGGTCTCACTAAGTTGCGTGGGCCGCACTTGAACTTGCCATCTTCCGGCTTCAGGTTCCCAGAGTGCTGGGATTACAGGTGTGCACCGCCATGCCTGGCTCACACTGAGACTTTCAAGGAGGAGACCAAACCATGACTTACGGCCTATGCTAGGCGGCAGCACCATGGCAAGGAGGATGGGTGAAGCTCTGTCACAAGGAAGCGCCCGGGTAGGGGCTCCCCCTCCTTTCACAAGCTCTAAGCAGTGAAATGTGTGATTAAATAGTGTTCCCACACCAGCAGTGTCAGCATCACCTAGGAACATGCACATTCAATGGACCTATTGAGACCAACTTAATCACGCTGGGAATGGCTCCCAGTGATACGGGGTTTAGCCAGCCCTCCAGGTGACCTTGATGCACTTTGGAGTCACCTGGTCTAAGCCACGCATTCAGGCTGACCATGTTTAAGATAGCTCACGCCCACAAACAGAGTGGTTTATTCCGGCAGCCATCATGATGTGGAAACTACAGGTACCAGGAGACTTGGGTTCAAGACCTCTTTTTTCGTTTACCTCTTGAGGGACCATGGAAGAGCCCGGAACTTTTTGGAGCCAGTTTCCTCACTTTTAAAATGAGAACAACCATACATCATTTCCATGGGTTTTGTTAGGATAAAGTGGATTAGTTGATGCTTCCAAAGGTACTCTGGTAATTTACAGTGTTTTGAACGTAAGGTGATGCTATTATGTTTATTGAGTACTCCGTCTTCCAAACAGAAGTGACCCTATGTGTTAAGTTGTCTTATTATCCCAGTTTTACACGAGATAAAATGGAGGTTCAGGGTTTATATAACTTGGCAAAGCAGGACATCTAACTCCGTTCAGCCTGACTCCATATTGACCTTGAAGTTTCATTGGGAGTTCATATTCTTAACCATGATGCTTTCTGCAGGTTTTCAATCTGGTTTTCCATCACCTCTGGGACTTTCAAAGATACGGAGGTTCTGAGTTCATGGATCTGATGTGGGGCTTGGCCACGGACACGTCTTTAAAAGCTCCTTGGAAGTCTGTAATGTGTAGATAGGGTTGAAGACCACCACGCATTGCATATATGCCTCCCTGACGCCTCAGAGTAAGATGCTGCAAACTCAGAGCTATATTAGGGCTAAGAACACAGAGCCTTGGCAAACCAAGGGCACTCAATAAATGCTTATTGGATCTGTGAATTGAATTAAGTATTTAAAAAGTTACGTGCACCACTGTTTCAATGATTTGGATAACAGGCATTCATTTTAGAGAAGTTGAAGAATGTGGGAATCTGAAGGGGTATAATGTTACCCATAATTCCAGACCCCCTTGTTGTGAGGCCTTAGGAGGTAGGAAGAGGTAGGCGTTGTTCTTCCCACATTAAAGCAAGAAAAGCAGCCCCAGAGGGAGTCTAAGTGATTTCCTTAAGTAGGGGTATTTTGGGGTTGGTTTGTACAGATGGTGGGCAAGGGGATGTTAATGTAAATTTTGTACTTTGAGCTTTTGGGTAGATAGGCAGATTCTGAAACCATTGTGTTATGTCTACTGATTATACAAAGGCACAAATTCAGGCTCTTTGTTAACTCCCTGGTGGACTGAGTGAGTGCTTCCAAGTGCAATTTCCCTTCCCTCTTTTCTTTAGAAATTACCTTGTGCTGAAAAGTGAGTCAGGCCCAGGGTGGCATGCAGGCAGTTTCCATTCCTAAGGGGAGGGATGAGAAGTGGCTGTGACACTTGTAACCTGCTTTCTTTCTTTGAGGTCTGTACAGAGGACAATAAAGGCACAAAAGTCTCATGAGTTTTCAAGGGCCTGGGGAAGAACTTCTGGAGAGTGAGACTTTCATTGCTTCGATTCTCCACCTTCCTTCCCAAACCCCAAGTGCCAGTGAGCCTTATTGAGCAACTTTCTGTTAAAAAACAAAATAATACCCCCCACCCACACCCAAACCACAGAACTCCGTGGCTTTTGTGTGCATCCCATCATAAAACCACTTTCCCATGACTGGCCAAACAGTAAGCCCCCGCTTGGGTACAGGGAATGGAGCTTTCCGTTTTTAATGGACTGCAGCTGAGGCAAGTTCAAAAGTGCGAGGATTATAAACTTCAGAACAACGCTGCAAATGCCGCATGCCATGGCAGAATGATTCAAGAGGCCAAACTTTGCCTCATCAAGTCAGAGAATTTTCTGCAAATGAACTTTTGAAGAATTATGCCGTCGTTGGCATTACAGTATTACACACATGCCTATTCCCGATCACTCACTGGAACTTATTTTGTAGTTAACCTCCATAAAGGACTGTGCGAGCGAGCACGGGCCTGTCACACACACATTATTTAGAAGCCCTTATTATTATTTTATTGCCAGTCCTTGACAGCTGAGGAAAAGCCAAGCGCTTTAATCTTTTTTTTCCCTTTAGTTTACAGTGTAAGAGCTGCATGTAAGATGGATTTGATTAATATGTAACAGAGATGCAATTCTCTGTAAAATGTGCTGTACTTTAGCACCCTGGAAAACAAACTGCATCACAATGGCTTAAATCTCAGTCCATTGTATTATATAGACATCATAAATAATAGAGAGCAGGCAGATATTGCTGCAGGCTTCATCTGCATAACACATCTGAGCTCTCTATAATGTGTTCAACTTGTCACTTTTAGTACAGAAGAGAGGCAATAAAGCTAACAGCTGACTAACACACATCAGCCCTACTTCTACTTCCAAGGGGGGTGAATGCTCATTAAGCCATCTTAGCCCTGACTTTTAAAATCCATAACTCTTACAAATGTAAAAAAGTTGCCACAAAAGATTAAGCACATAATATATGTCAAAGTATAATTTTTCATGCCTCTCCTCCAACCACCACTCCCTACTGCCGTCACCACTGCCACACCAAAATCCTTGTTTCTTTTATAGCCCTTTCACTAGGGGAAAGAAAATAAAAAATCTGTTTTTCAGATAAAACCAGATGAAATATCATTTTCTCAGCATCAGTAAGGGACTAGGTAATTGCTTTTGAGTCTAGAGCGAATGAGCTGACCCCAGGAGGAAGGAAACATTTTCCCTTCTCCCTCAGAAGAAATAGGAAATGAGTCCTTCCCAGTTGGACTTTGCAGACAGGCCTCCTGGTTGGTCTTAGCTGCCTTCAACATGCCCTTGCACTTATTTGCCTCAGTTTCCCTATCGGAGAGCATAAGGGAGGAAGCTACTCCATTCCATTCCTGATAGGATTACACAGCCAAGTGGAGCACTGTTTGTGAGGTCACTCTTGGCAGGGACTTTGCAGTTTCCGCTGTGCTCTTCTGATTAGCTGTCTTGGGTTTTAGAGGAAAATTTGAAAACGTTACCGTATGTCCTTTTCTGTGATGATGGCTGAGCCTTTTTAAGGGATTAAAGCTGCCAGGTCAAAAAAAATAAATAAAAAGGAAAAAGGCTGTTTATATTCTAACTCGGTGCGGATTTAATCGCACAGGATATCTCTTGCTGACTAAGGGAGCATTGTGGTCTCCTTCTTGGAGAGACCGTGATGTATGTACTGCCTGGATGTCTGTCTCTCCTGGCAATCATCTCTTTAGAAATACACTTTAAAACAGTTTTCTTGGTACTCATAAGAAAAATAAATGGTTGATGGTGGCCTGAATGGTAAGAGGACAGGTTAGGAAGAAACAGGAAATTTTTCTGAGCAGTTATAATTCTCTCAAGGGAAAAAGTTAGGGCCCCAACACTTGTCTCATTCAGAATAAGTTGAACCAACCTCTGAAAAATAAATTCAAAGGACGGAGAGAAAATAAAAAGTCAAGTCAGAACAACCCTGCATAAGGTAGGGGGTCTGGCATACTAAGCTAATAGAAATTGGAAGTCAACACAAAACTCCCATAATTCACGCCTAGAACTAACTCTGTGTGTGTGTGTGTGTGTGTGTGTGTGAGAGAGAGAGAGAGAGAGAAAGAGAGAGAGAGAGAGAGAGACAGAACATCTGAAACACGGGCTTTCATTGATACCACTGGTGCTTGTGGGTGATTGAAAAATGGCTTGGTTCCCTTGGCTGGGAGTGTGGGCCTAGAACAGTGAAATACTTTTCTACCAGTCACAATGACAGTTTGTTTTTGGTGAAAGTCATCGTTAAACTCCAATGTGGGCTGCAGCACTGCTACCTTGGAATTTTTCTGGTGTCCACCAGGCAGGCCCTGAAAGCTCAGCTTTCTACTGCTGGATCCCAGGTTGTTGTCATTTCTTGCCTGTATTCCTGCTTCTAGTCTCTGCTCCTAGTCCCTGGGCTTCTGATCTTCCCCTTTCCACATTGTAGCCAGTGTGGCCATGTTGTTCCTCACCTCCCAGGCCAACCATTCAAAGTCATCCATAACTGATTCTTTGACTCCTTTCCTTACCTCATCTCAGGCCCACCTTCCATTTCTCCTGGCACCGGCCTCGCTAGTCTGTTAGAAGTTTCCAGTCATACCTAGAACTCTCCATCTCCATTCATGCCATTTCCCTGGCTCAGGATGCTCCCTAGATCTGTAATCTGAAGTCTTTTTCCCATCCTTCAAGATGCAAAGATGCGACATGAACCTCAGCAGTTTGGCAACTCCTATCAGACCCCTGAGTGAAATGCATCTCTCCCAGAAGTCTTTTTTATCATTATTTTACAAATACGTATCAATATGATCTTTCAAAGCAGATAACTAAGTTAATCATACTCCTCATTTCAGAGCACACTGTCATCCTGGATCTAAAGGAGGCCGCTCAGGTTTTCCTCACCATCCTGGTCTGTGCTTTACCTCCCCTTTACAGACACCCAGCCTAATGTAAGGTCGTCCCATAGATGGTGTTGTTCTATAAGTGTGTTTATCCTATGTAAGTGGCAGTGTGCTGACATCTTAGTTATCTGTATGGTAACTCCACACTACTTTTTTAAGACCTGTCCATATTGCTGGGTACACATATAGTTTGTTGCTTCTCAGTGCTGCCAAGCATTCCATACTATGCATTCTCCTAGTAAAGTTTATCTTGTGGTTTTTGTCTTTAGCCTTTTGTTTTGTTTTGTTTTGTTTGTAGTAGTGGGTATTAACCAAGTGCTCTCCCACTGAGCTACAGACCCAGCCCTATGGTAATAGTTATCTAAAGTTATCTAGTGGTTATCTGAGGTTGTCCTCTATTTCCCCCAGGGCAAACACTACTGCCTCTGTCATCCCTGAAGTGTCATTTATGGAACTCTACAATCAGTTCTCTGTGATATATGCCAGGAGATTTTGTTGGATCATAAAGCATATATAAATTTCAGTAAATATTGCATTGTTTTCTAATTGTTATGAATTTTACCATCTACCCGTAGTACGTAAGAGTCCCAATTTCCAAAGGTCCTTACCCACACTTGCTGTTATTCACCTTTCTAGTTTTCGTGATTCTGCAAGGTATTAATGTATGTAATGAGTTAACCATTTTACTGAGTTTCTGACTTCTTGTTAATTTGTGGAGTAGTTTTTTTTGTTGTTGTTGTTTTGTTTTGTTTTGTTTGTATGACCTATTTATAGGTCATTGGCTATTTTTACATGCTCAAATGTCTTCTCCTAATCTGTTACCCAATAGCTACAGATGTAGTGACCTTTGTTAAGATGTCCTTACTTTTGCTACACTGAAACAAGTATATTTTCTGGTTTCACTTCTGTTCTAAGGGGGGTCTTGTTTAACAAATTTCTCTGCCCCTAGTCCACAGATAACATTCTACACTTCTTAAAATTAGCTTCATAGTTTTATATTTCACCTTCAGTTCTTTAAATTCACCCCATAAAATTTTGTACAATTTACTTGAGTTTGTCCTGAGTTTATCTCCCTTTGTGTCCTCAGCCAGATGTCAGTTGTTAGGAGCAAGACTCTATTCTCCATTTAAGGCTTGACTTTGCCTAACCTTAGCTGGCTGACCTACTGACCTACATCTGTATTGATGGTTGTCCTTCCCTCCAATTTCAGCAAAAATGGTATTACCTTTCTTGTCTACAGTCAAGCTTTTGTGTCCCTGAGTTCTGCAACCCATCATATCCTACCTGCTCGGTGATTTCTCCTTCGTCTTGTAAGCTCTCCCTCCCTTTCAGCCATAAACATGTGTGAGTGTCTCCCACTAAAATACAGGAAAGAGACCCCACCTTCTCCTCCCACCTTTGTCTCCGTAACCCTTGTGGCCCACCACCCTGGTATGTCCCTTGCCAGCTTTTCCTCCTCCAGCCCCTGGTCTCCTAGGCCCATTCGTCTTCCCTTTCACTGCAGCTGGCTTTGTCTCTGCCCTCTGGTGGCACTGACCTGTCCTCAGGGAGGTCTCAGGAAGCACTACTCACTGGCCAGGTTCAACAGACATCACCTGCACTCATCAGCCCTGCCCTGAGGGACATTTGAAATGTAACAACTACCTTTCTTGATTTTTAAAAATTGTTTGCTTTGTGATATTCTCTCCCTGTCTTTATCTTATCTGACAACTCCAAGATCTCCTTCAGTGATTCCTTGCCCTGCATCATTCAAGATTTAATTTTCATTCTCCTTGGAATATTTTACCCACACTCTTAGTCCTCACAACCACTTTGGGGATAATGATGGCCCTTGACTCTATCTCCATCCCAGATCTCCCCCTTGAGCTTCAGACTTACTTTATCCTACAGCCAGCAAGATCCCCCCCGCCCCGTATCACTTGTGAGCATCTAACATTAACTTCCCCCAATCTATGTGTCCTCTACAGATTTCCTGATTTTTAAATGGAACCACCAGAATCCTAAGACAGGGTCCTAGGAATTTTTTCTAGAATACTTCAGAAACTCAAGGAAGTTAACTTTATTGTCAAGAAGTAATTACATTTATCATCTCTGATCTCTTCCCAACCCTGGCCAAACCCTATCTGTATTAGAATACTCATAAATCAACAAATCAGCAAAGCCAGAAATCAACAGATTTCCCAAATGCTATGTACTTTATCTCTCAGAAGATTGGCCCAGTCTGAACAACCTCTGCTATAACTTCCTAGCTCCCTCCCTGTCTCAGTTGTCTTCTAATTCCTTAATTCTTAAACTTGAGCGTACATCAATTGGAATCACCTGGAGAGCTGATTGAAAAACAAACTGCTGGGCCCCTTCTCAGCTTTCTGCTTCAGTAGGTCTGGAGTACAACCCGAGAACTTGCCTCCTGACCATACCCAGTGACGCTGAGGTTGCTGGACTGGATACACTTTGAGAACCACTGCCTCAGTTGATCTCCCCTCCATCGGCTCATTTAGCAAGTAGCTACTGTGTCCCAGTGCCAAGTTTTGGAATTCAGCAGTGAACAAAATAAAGTCACTTATTGGAAAGGAGGTACATGGGCCAGACAATGAACAAATTAATGTATACTATAATGTCTACGGTGATAAACACTGAGCAAACACTAAAGAGAGCTGGGGACAGAGTGTGATAATGAGGAAGTAGTCAGGGAAGACTTGTCTGTGTAGGAAACTAGAGCAGATGCCTGAAGGGAAGAGTTCCTAACAGTGGGACCTTCCAATTCTTGTTTTGCTGTGTCACTCTCCTGAAAGAACAAAAGGCAGACGTGTTGAATGGCCATCCCAAGCTCTCCATGAACTGTCTCCCACTCATCTTTCCACAAATCCATTTCCGCCCAGGCTGACCTGCCTGCTCCCAGATCCCACCACTGACACATCACTTGCCTGCCCTGGAGCAGTTATGTGTGCTGTTCCTGCCCCGAACATCCTCACCCTGGTTTGTTCTCTATCCAGATCCTGTAGTTCATGCAAGATTTGCTTCAGTTGCCACTTCCTCCAGGAAACCTTCCTCATTTCTCCCACATAAGTGTCCTCATCCTCCTCATGCTAGACAATTTTATTCCCAGAAATGTTAGGTAATCCTTGTGGCCCATCGCCCTGGTATGTCCCTTGCCTCACTCCATTGTGTATTCCAGTGAAGGTATGGTCAGCTGGGTCGAGGGATAGCATTTCTCTTGCCCTTGACCTCTTCAAGAGGCAGGTGTGTTGTGTTTCCCATGCTGGTGGATTTAGTAATAGCTAAAGGAGAAAGTAAAAACATAGCCTCAGATGGCATATTTGCATCATCTCCATTTCTGTATGTATCCCAGCTTTCTCTCTGTGCCATTACCAGGATAATTGAGTTGGAAGCAGTACTAGCATTTTCTTCATCTTCCTTCAGGCTCACAAGCGTTCTTCACCCAAGGGGAGGGAGATTAATTGACTTCTTTTATCTTCCATTCAAATGAGGCTTTCATGTGAATCGCTATTACCCTCCCAGCCCCATCAGCCCCCCAACCTCCCTCCACTCATTAGGAGCCGGACGTGCAAAGGAGTCCACTTCAGGTTCTGTGAGCCCCACTATCTCGCCAGGCTGCTCTCTTCCCTTTTCCCCCCAGCTATCGCTGACCTGGCGCCACAACAGTTCAAGTGAGAAATGTCACAGAGGGGCAAAGCAGATCCAACCGGAAGCCGCACCAGCCACTGAACCCTCCCCACACTGCCAGATGGTCTGGTGCAGCAATAACCTTTCAGAATTAATAACTCACCCTCCAGAGGGGCAGCTTCATTCAGGAACCGTTTCACATTTTCCAGCTAAGTGTGATTTTTTTCCCACAGTGTTTTCTGGCCGCTCTGTTCCAGGTAGACCATGGGGTCTGCTCATGAAGGCAAGGGAGATGTCTCTTGCTCCCTCCACCTTTCTTTGCCTTTGGCTTCTGACAGTGCAGCTTTTAATCTAGAAATTATGGTAACTTGTATGTGCATTTTGAGAGTATATCATTGCTGCATTTAATTAACGGTTATTAGTGTTAGCGTACTGTGCTGTATTCTATGTCACAAATCATCAAGTCTCCCAGAGCAGTTATAGCAATTAAGAACTCCATCACACCTTCTGTATAGTCATTTGGTACTTTTCCAGGTCTTTTCAAAACTGGAAATTACTAATCAAATCATTTCTGCTCTGTGCCTCAGTATCGTTTATTCCATTCCTAATGATGTGCGACTTTTTTCTTTGGCCGTTAACAGAGGCATCCGTGTGTCTAACCCATTTCACACCACCGTCATGCTTTAGCGAGGCGATAATGAACTTGCAGAAGGAAATGCGGGCTTTGGTTCTCTTTTCAGAGCAGTGTCTTTCCTCTCCTGCTGTTGGGTGATTGAATTTTGAAACTGTAAAATGCATCGACAGACCTACAAACCTGACTTGCCAGAGCCACAGCCATCCCAGTTTAGCTTCAATTCAGAGCTCAGTGCGACTCCTGCCTGATCAATTTGTCATCCCTCTAAATGGAAACTAATTACTTCCCAGGGAAAGATTGCAGGCAAATACCAGCCTTTGCATCCTCAGCCCTCTGCAGCGAGGTTAAGGCAGAGTCCACGGGGTTTCACCAAAGGGGCCATTTCCCTCTCTGCCTAAATAATGTCAGGAAGAATTTTTACTGTTGAGAGCAGCAGTGAGCTTGCTGTCAGTTCCACTAAGGTCAGCCGTCAAGAGTGCATCTCACTTAATAGTCACCTGGATGGTCCCAAGTCAAATGCCAGGGGCCAGCCAACTGCCAGGTTTCAACAAAAACACCCTGGCAGTCTTTTAATGGTGTTTAGATGGGCATGAGGCAGCCTGCTGGCAGTGTAACCCACTGCCTTCAGCTCCCCAAGGGGATCCTCTTTTTCCCCATGCCCAAGAACATTGCCCTGGAAGCATCCCCGGAATGACTGAATCATTGCCATTTGTGCAGTATCAAACTGACTGTGCCGCGGACAGCTGTAGGCAAGATTGACTTCGAAGCAGTGCCAGGAGATCTAAGTGTGCGAGGCTGCTGCTCGAGGCCTATGTTGGTGTAAAGGCCCTGGCTCGGGACAGCAGGGCTCGGGCTGGGGCCAGGCCAGCCAGCTCGGAGGCCGCTGAACAGTCTGGTCGGAGGAGGACCTTGCCAGTTCCCTGCCTGTGCCCATTTTGGACACCGTCTGTTCTGGCTGTGTTGGGCTGTTGGGCTGCCTGAGCTGTTTGCAACCCCGGGCTGATCCACTGCTCTGTCTGCACTGAGCTGCAGGACCTTTAGCCTGGCCCCGGATCTGCCCGGTCTTGGACAGTCTCCCAGCTTCACAAGGCAGACATGACCCAGCAGAGAGGTTTGTTTGGTTCAGCAGCTAATTGGACCCCCCCACACTGCTGGACTTGTGCTCTGTGTTGGGGAACGTGTTCGGGCCCTGAGCATGTGTACAAAGAGCCCAAACTCAAATCATTGCCTGTTCCCAAGGTCCCTTCCACTTGAGAATAGAGAGCTTTCTCTCTGTCCTTACCCACATCACAGTGACACAGTGAGAATCACTGGGTGGCTCTGTGGGCTGTAGGCTCTGAGATGAGCCACTGAACCTTTCTAGGCCTCAGCTTGCTTCATTCTGTGAGCCCTAAATGCCTAGACAAAATGACCTCTAAAGTCCATTCCAGTTCTCCATGCTTCTGTTCTCAGTCTGTGAAGAGGGGTTGCTTTGAAATGTGAGGCAAAGCCAGAAAAAATAGCTGCCTCCTGGCCACCTCTGCTTTTAAGTGAGAAGTACATTGCTGGTGCCCTGAAAATGATGCTGGGCCCTACAGTGCCTTCTCCTCCCTACAAACTCGAGACGAGGCATCTCGGGTCACACCCTGGCTTTTCTCTTCTGTGGTGTTTGCTGGGACTTGCACACTGGTGACCAGCCAGGGACTTCTAACTGGGAGAGAAGTTGATTTTCTCTGTCACACCTGTCTTTTGTCACTGTCTACCTCCCCACCACCACCCCTGCTGTTAGCATACTGGGAAGCCGTGTGGCCAGGGTGCTATACGGACTGTGCTTCCACATATTTTGAAATGAAACATTGGCCTCTCTTTGGAACTCAGACCATCCTGCATGCCCCAGCTACAGATAGAAAATGAAGCTCTAAGAAATACTTTACACTCATCCCAGTTCAAGTCATTGAATTACCAAGCACTGCCATCATTTGGGAGATGGTATCCCATTGTCTTGTTAGGGGACTAGAAATGGCCAGATGATGGTTCAGCACTGATTAGCTTTGGGCAAGTACTTACCTTCCTTTGCCTTTCACCCCTCATAGCTTAGGTTTCTCATGTGTACCACGAGGGAGGGGCCCAGGCTGTCTTGCCATGGTGCTTTCAGTGGCAGTCACTGGAGCTCTGTAGTGAGTTTGCTCTTCTGTTCCTATCCCTGCACCAATGGGAGCTTTGTGATCTGCAGTAGAATTTACATATTCAGATCATTAGGCACAGTTTAAGCATAACCATAGTAGATGTAGAAACATGTTACATAAACTAGGAATGCATCAAAAAGTAGAAAGATCCTTTGTTAAGAGTCCACAGTAACAGTGTGCTAGATGAGTTTGTTAATATAATCCCACTGAATGAAGTATTAGAAAATCTCTTTTTTAAGGGAAATAGTTTAGATCTGTTTTGAACATAGGGAGATGCCTTTTCCTACTCTCAGCTGCAGCTTACAAAAAGATGCCAACATGTCCAAGTAAGATGAATAAACACTGGTGGTGTAGAAACGTAAGCGGTGGTCTTCAGGGCCCCAGAGCCCAGGCAGTGCAGCATTTAACCTATGCGTGTTCCAGAGGCAGTTTTGTGAGTCTTCAGAGATTACCTGTGTGCCAGGTTGCTGCATGGTTTTAATAGTGCGCCTCGGTTCTTCAGTGCTTGGTTTCTTAGCAGGACATTCAGTGACACTTGGTTTCTTAGTTGACACTCAAGAGCTTTTAGGCACAAGTGACAAAACTAAAATGGCATAAAGAACTGGCAGGGGTGGGTGCTATTCTCGAAATGGGTTGGTTCCATATATTGGGGCCCTGGATTTGTCCCTCTGGTACTCCCTTGGCTTTTTCCTCATGATTCCAAGATGGACACCAGGGCTGTCAGATGCTATTAACAGCGGAAAAGAAAGGGGTCTTTCCCCTCATTTATCTCTATCTTTTTAGCAGAAGGAGGTGCTTTCCCCGAAGCTCCCACAGAGAACTTCCCCTGGGGTCTCACTGGTCAGAACTGGGTAACATTCGTACTCCTGGAATAACCAGCAAGGAAAATGGGGTGGCTGAGGCTGGTGGTCTGCTTCCCCTGTAACACAGGAGGGCCACCGGCCCAGGCCACAGGCCATTCAGTACCTGAACAAAATCCCAGTCTGCTGAGCTCAAAGACTCTGGACTGCATGCTTGACAGAGTCTGTCAGGGGCCCCAAAGGTCATCGGTTCTCTCCGAACATTTGTAGGTTAAGAATCTGCCAAGTGGTTCAACTTCTCGGAACCTAAAGACATGTGAGCTGGTTAGTAGCAGATTCAAAACTGGAATCTCTTTGCTCTTATTGTTACCCTCATCACCACTCAGCATTCTTCTTGTCATTATTCCTCATTTCAGACTTGAACATACAACAATGACACATTTCGGTTGATACCACTACCTTCTTGTCTGCTACCAAGTGTGTTGTTTAAAAACGAGAACCATGCACATTCATATCTAGATGTCTTCACCTAACTTCTGTCACCATTAATCAGCAATTTTATGAGATTCATTATACATGAAAACACTTGTAATTCTTTGTCCTCAAGAATTTCCAGGCTAGATGAGGAAATTATTCTTGTACCCATGACAGGTACATATGAATGAATAGTGCCAGGCAACTGACTGCTGACCTGGGTCCAAATCAAGAGAAGGTGAGATCGTGTTGAATACACAGCTAAGGTGTGAGGAAGGGATTTCAGAAAGCAGAAAGGAGGGAGAATAAAGTCTGAATGGGATGATGATGATCATAGTAGTCATCACAAAATTTAGTACACACTTACAGTTTCTGAGACAAAGTGCTAAGCACCTGACATGTTTTGACTTACCTCATCCTCACAGAAACCGTTATGACATGGGGTTGTTTTCTTACTACTTCTACTTCATATATATATATGAATATTGAGGTGCTGAATGATTAGTTTACACAGGCCATATGGTTAGTAAGTGAGGAAAAGGAGCCCAGATACTGGAGCTCCAAGCCACCCTCCTTACCTGTGCTCAGCCTTAGTGTAAGCAAACTGAGGAAAGTTCAAAGCTTTGTGGTGGGACTTTCCATATACTGACTTAGCTGAGGGAGGATATGTAGTAAGGTCAAGTAGGAAGTAAGATAGGGAAAGTTTTCAGTAAATTCAGAAGTGTTTAGAACTTGGAATGGTCATCAGGATCCCAGAAAACACTGGCAAACACACATGCTTGCAAAACTCTAACCAATATTGAATACAAATTCTGCCTTAGACTTTTGTTTCTCTGTTTTGGAAGTAAAGGATGTATATGTATATCTGTAAGCAGGTTTGATTACATAATACATTGGACATGCACATAATTGCACGTTGCCTTGACCCCATATGTATTACTGTGATCAGATGTATGTTTGGAAAGCTTCAGGGCCCATTTATTTATGATTGACTAAGTGGTGGTTGACTACCTTCAACATACCTTCCTGTGTTTCACCAAGTAAGATTCAACCCACCGTAATAGTAACCAATACATGGAATCACCTCCATTTGACAGAAATACAGAGGGCCTTTAGTTATTCTGTAGTATAGATTCTGTAGCCAACAGAATAAAGCCACAATGATATACCACTTTCTTTCTCCTCTATTTGACTTGTACTTAACACCAGCAAGAGCACTTCTGTCAATTTTTTTGTTCAGAATTAAACAATTTATACCATGTAAAGAGTTAAAATTGGGGCTGGAGATATAGCTCAGTGGTAGAGCCTTTACCTAGCATGTGGGAGGCCCTGGGTTGGATTCCAAGTACCACAAAAAACAAGTGTTAAAATGGAGTTTACATGACAGTTAAAGGGACATTATCTAAACACTAGGAATTCATGGATTAAAGTTTTAGATCATCATTTCTGCTTATGACCAAATGCCCATGTTAACTACAGAAGACCACAAAATACCATGTTAACTATAAGAGACATCCCCAAGACATCTCCAATTAGAAAATGAACTAAGTCATACAAAATTGAGGTAGTCCTCAGTTTCAAAAATGTTTTTAATGCTTGTTCATTGGTAGTGGTGGTGATACTGGGAATTGAACCCAAGGCCTTTGCATTATGCTACTTCCCCAGCCGTTTTTTAAAATTTTTAAATTTTGAGACAGAGTCTCACTAAGTCAGTAAAGGGCCCAGTCTATGCTTGAACTTCCGATCCTCCTGCCTCAGCCTCCCAGAGTGTGTGGATTACAGGTGTGCATCACCACACCCAGCATGGTATTTTCATTACTGTGAACTAATGGTGAACTCTAGTTTACCCTTAGATATTCAGATCTTTTTTTGACTCATGGCAGTAGCAGAGCTTTTTTGCTGTTTGGGTTTATTTCTGGCTTAATATCCAGATTCCTTTTCCTAATACAGAACTTCTTTCCTGGCATAATTTATATAACAACCATTTCTCTCTTTATCTAAGTAGAATGTTTTTAAAATTTTTAAATAACATTATATCTCATACTTTTCTATTTCCTCCTCGGAAATCTAACCACTTAGTATACTTGTAATGCTTTATACATGGCTTTTGAAGATTGCTTCACACTGGCTATTTGAGTTCTAATCCTCATTCTAATATCTGTGAGTTTGAGGTCCTCAGGCTCCTCTGGATGTCCCTCCTGGAATTGGTCTCCCACCATTGCCAGTTCAAATGCAGCCCCTCTCTAAGGTATAAACAGCTCTCCTTGATGGACTTCCTCTTATTTCCCTCTGCAGAGTATCAGTTTATTGATGTTATTTCCATTCTCTTGCAGTACTTGTTTCTTAAGAACCAACGTTGTGTCTTTATAGTCATCTTTGTGCCCCAGAAATGCTTAGCACAGAGCCTGCCCACAGTAGGTACACAAGTGCTGAAAGGATGGGTGAATGCATAAAGCTTGAGATTGATTACATTTGTTTCTTTAAAATAACCAGTTTAATCCAGTGGTTTTCAAGCATGGTCTTGGGCCCACCGGAGCATCACAGCCAATTGTAAGTGTGTTGTAGTGATTTGTTATTCGTGACTGTTAGAGCTTGAAAGTTTGCAGCTTACTTACTGTCTTTATAAGTTAGACTATAAAGGAACAATAGTTCCCTTTAGTCATATTTAATAGTAACATCTTCATCCATCTGTTAATACTTAGTGTAACTCCTTTGCAGTGGGATTTCTCTTGAATGGTAGAGAGCAGGGTGGAATTAGTCAAGACACAGTAAGATGTATGTAATCCACAGCCTGTCTTTTCTGGGCAGAACCCATAATCAGCCAGAAATCACTGTTAATAGTTTCAGAAGAATGGAATTACTGTAGTGCTTTACTATTCTACAAGATGTAGAGGCACTGTCAAAATGAGCATTATCTGTTTAGAGAAAAGAATAATCATAGCTCTAAAACAGGGATCAAGTGATTAGGGAGGGAGGTCAGTGTAGAACAGTTGCCCAGCGTACACAAGCCCCTTGGTTCAGACTTCCGCACCACAGTAAAAAACAAACAAACAAACAAAAAAAAAAAAAAAATCAAAAAACGAAATAAGGATCACCAAACTTTTTCTGTAAAGGTCTAAAAGAAGATAAATGTTTGAGGCTTTGAAGGTCACATAGTCTATGTAGCAATTATTCAGCTTTATTGTTCTAGCAGAAAAGCGGTCAAACACAACACATAATTGTGTGAATGTTACTGGGTTCCAATAAAACTTTATTTACAAAAACAGACAGTTGGGCCGGATTGGGCCAAAGGTCTGCCACAAGCCATAATACACATGAGAGTGTAAATGATATTGGTTATTTTTAGAAACTGTACTAATGTCATCATTCTATTTTCATTATAATTGCTAAGGAGTTTCTACAAAGAAAGAAAAACTGTGGGATGATAAGCTTGTTACTTATTTGTAAGACTATATAGTGTTGTATATGATAGATTTAATATTTTTTAGACATTCTCAGCATAAGAATTGAAATAAAATTCTGTTAATGGTTTAAATAAAGAAAGCTTCTGGGGCCAATTCATTGAAGAAAGATGTATATAGTACTTGATAAAGTACCTTGCTTTCCAAGAAGTTTGCTTTATGGTATTAACTGTGGCATAATTTTTTTTTTTTTGTCTTGCTGCTTTTGCTAATAATGCCTTAAAAAATCTTCACTTCTCTTTTTAAATTGCCACACGAAGTAATAAACTTTCCTGTCGCCAGTCAAAAGGCCAATAAATGCATCCATGTGAAATAAACTTTTAAAGCAGAGGCCCAAGTGCCCTGCAAGATGACTTGAAATAATTAGTCCCTGGAGCTTGGTCACCCACAGCATATGTCTTAGAACTCAGATCCACAGCTGCCTCAGCCACACTGTGGTGGAAAACCATCACAGCCACAGGGCCCACTTCACTGGGCAGCCCTGCCGTGGGGTTTTTTTGGCAGTGCCAGTAAGCAGTGGCCCCTGCCCACCTGGCTTTTCCACCTCCTCACAGCTCAGAGCACCAAGCTGCTCCTTCCCTCAAGCCAGTGCTCATCCTGTCAGGAAGAGTGTCAGCCCTGAGCTCTGGGTGGGCCTTACACCCCTCTCCAGTCTAGCCAAGTCCCTCCACTGTCAGTCAGATCTAAGAAGGGAGCTGGTGCCCCACTTCCTCATCACGTCCCAGCTGCTGCTTCTGAGGCAGACACAGGCTCAACAATTGGCATCTCAGTTGCCTCCTTGCAAGTAGGCATCGAGCCCTGTTACATCAGCCAGTAGCAGAAAACCCAGGTAACTTCGGCCTACAAAGTCAAGACACCTCTCTCCCATGACAGGAATTCTGGAGATGGGTGAAAGCAAGACTGATGCAGAGGCTCAGTGTTGTCACAGGACAAAGGCACTTTCTGCCTTCCCACTCAGCCTCGTCAGTGTTTGGGGAATGGCTTACCTCACAGTTGCAAAACGGCTGCTGAAACTCCAATTATAACATCCCATCCTCAGGACCACACGAAGCAGAAAGTGCAGTGGGGATGTAAAGAGAGGTCTCTGCCTTATGCTGTTCTCTTTTAGTGAGGAAGGTTTTTCCCAGTAGCCTCCAGTGGTTTCTCCTTGGGACCTGCTGACTGGAACAGCACCCCTTGCCTTCTGACTGGGAGGAATTAGATTGCCAGGACTGGTTTAGACCAATCCTAGTCTCCCTGTCCCTGGACACAGACACGACCAGGGTTCCGTTGGCAGAGGAGGAAGACAGGAGGGTGGCCATTAGGCAAGCGGCCATCTGTGGCTGCTGTGCCTGATCTTGCCCCACGGTTAGTGGCTCCAGACAACTTTTGCCTTGATTCAGGAATCCAAGCCTTGCCAAGAGCTGGCCGTCTGTGGACAGTTTTCTGGAATTAGAGGCAGCACTCTTTCCTGACTCCTGACCATTAACAGCCCTGGGTTCCCCATCAGCACTTTTTCTGCCTGGCAAGACTTCCTACTGCTTACTGGGATCAGAGCTCACTGAGTCCTTGAATGCTGTGTCTTATCCACCTGGCTGCCTCCATTTGGCCCTCTGCACCTTAATCTGTCCCTTCCATGGTAACAGAGCCCCTCAGTGCCTTAGAGAATTTCATTTTTCATGGTAAAATCATATAATGTCTGCATTTTTTCTTTTGTGGCACAGACACATAAATTGGTATTATTTTAACAGACTACTTTTTAAGAATATAAACGTTTTTGAAAATTCCAAATAAATGTAAAGAGTTCTCTTTTTCCAATCTTAATTTCATAGAATAGTTTGTGTCATTTAATTCCATGACATAAAACAAACAAACAAACAAAAAAACTTTAGGCTCTGGGCTTATTGAGACACACATATAAAACTATAGAAAGTTGTTGAAGAACTGTAAGATTTGGTTTAATCTTTGAAATGTCAAATAGAGCTAATTAGAAATGCCTTATATTTGTAGAAAGAGTGACAGTCTACGAAGGGTTTGCCCACTATTCTTTCAGTACTTTCCGTCACTCCTCTCCTGTTTTACAGATGAAGAATTAAGGCTGTAAGAATCAAGATGAGTGAGTCAGGGTCCTAGCACTCTGCACAGAGTTGCACTGGAACCTGGGTCTTTTGATTCCACTCCTGAGTCGCTTCCTTTTTCTGTCGCAGAAGTTCCTGTACATGGCAGTGTGCAGCAGGATCAGAGAAGGACATTAAGGACCACAGATAACCCAGCCGTGTTATCTGCTCCTTTCAACTTCTGATACTGTGCCCACATTTCTTGGGAGATTTCCTTTCTGTTCCCTAGATGGAATTTCCAGTAAGAAACTATAAATGTAAGCAAAGTGGGTAGAGGTTCAGATGTTAAAGGGACAGTGCTTTTTAAAAGTTAGGGGTTTCTTTCTTTCTTATGTAACAGCCTGGAAGCTGGGAGTGCAGGGCCATGCTCCTGAGATTCTTCTAGCACCCAGCCTTCCTACACCATATGCTCCATGTAACACTCTTCTCATGGCCCAACATGGCGCTGCAGCTGTGACATCACCCTTTGCAAGCAGCAGGACAAGTATGGGTGGAAAGCACAGAGGAATAAGAAGGAGAAAGGACAGGGTCAAGAGTAGTTCCTAGAAGCTGCCAACATTCTGCCACATGGCCACTCCTAGCTTCAAGAAAGACTGGGAAATGTCATTTCTGTTTTGGACTGTCACACCAGATACAAATTCTGGTGCTGTGGAAAAAGAAGGGAAGAACAAATAATGGGGGAGGTGGAAAGAAAATGTGACCTGTGTTGACATAGGAAACCGTGGTGACTGTTATAGATATCCTTTATGGAGGGCATCAGAAATTACTAAATATACATGCAGTCTCAATAAATTTTATTAAACACTATGTTTCTATCCCAGTTGTATATACGAGGTATGTGGCTGTGGGAAAACACTGTGGCAGGAGGGGTTACTCTCAGTTCAGGTGTTCAAGGAAGGATTCTGTCAGGAGGTGACCTCTAAGCAGCTGAAGGATGTGAGGAAGTGAGCCATAAGAAGGTCTGGAGTGGCAAATGTTCAAGGCAGAGGGGACAGCAAGTGAAAAGGGCCTGAGGTGCAGGTATGCTTGTTATATCCGAGGCCTGGGATCTACACAAAGAGCACATATGAAGAGCAGCATGAGCATGGTGAGTGGGAGAAGGCAAAGCAGTGGAGGTGGCCAACAGTAGACCCCAGGGGGCCGGATAGGCCGTGGTGAGGCGGTTGGAATTGACTCACCGTGCTACAGGAAGTTGTCAGTTGACTGAGCAGGAGCGTGGCATGGTTATGTTTGCATAGACCAATGATTAGGCAACCCTCTGTCCCAGAGCTGCTGAACTGGTTAGTATGGTCTTGGGCAAAGCTCCATAACTCTCTAGGGTGTTTGGCCATACCTTCCTGCCACTGACCTCTCACTGTTCTCGGGCCAGAATGAGTTGTAATCTACCTGGACCCTGCATCACTGGGGGACAGTACTCTGAATGGTACACTGTAGATGAGAAGTAACCCCCGCCCCATGCGCTGAGTTTTAAGTCTTGGGGTTCATTCACATTCTATAAGCTAATGTGTAGCATTCTGCTCCAGTGAAGTCATATTTGTAGAAAGACCCTCGCACTAATATTGATTGATTGATTGATTGATTGATTGGTACTGGGGACATCCCCAACACTGAGCTACGTCCCCCAGCTATTTCTTTTTTTAAAAAATTAATGGATGAATTATTTTTCCAGGACAGGTTCTTGCCAAGTTGCTTAGGCTGGGCTCATACTCGCAGTCCTCCTGCCTCAGCTTCTCACAGTGCTAGAATTATGGATGTGAGTCACCATGCCCAGCTCTAGCAAGGCTTTTAACCAGACCAGAGGAGGCGGAATGCTGGGCTCTGCTGATTGCCCTTCTCTGGGACTCCTCAAGTGCCCCTCTGATGATTTCTCTGTGGCTTGCTGATGGCATTTTGTGGCTCACCTAAGTGTCCCTTCTGGTTTTCTGATGTCAGGACGAAGCCCAGGAATGAGCAGGATGTGGTTGCCAGTCTGCATTCATTGCAGATGTCTTCAGCGTGTGTCGCCTGGTGTTAACCCAAAGTCTTAACTTCTGCCTAGCCAGTTTTGCATGCAAGGATACATTATTCAGGAAAATTCCATGGAGATCATGCATAACTAAACTCAGCTTTTTTTTTTTTTTTTTTTTTTCCCAAAGAGGCAAGAGAGCTACTTCGAAGCAGAATGAGCTGTAGATTCTCTTTGGAATGCGAAACACAGACCTTTGTATTAGAAGTGAAATATTTAGATGGGGATCCTTATGGAGCTCTTTTTACAGCAAGGCAGGCCTGCTAAACAGTGAGAGAGCCAGAAAAGGAAGCACAAAGGCTGTAATAATATCTGATTAGCTAAGCAGCTGGATAACTGAAGGAGAATTTGTTGAAGACCTATCAAGACATCAAAGCTAGATGTGAGTTGCTCTGTCAGCCAGGCCCCTTGTGGAGCCATCTCTGCAATATTACTGAGTGGCTAATTTGCTGCCATTTTTTCTCCCTCACATCACTTCTTCACTAAGGGATGCGAGCTGTAACCCAAGCTGTAGCTGTCATCAGGCCTTTTTCCATCGCTGCATGGCAAGGGACATCAGTGTGGAGCAGCTAAGTTGATATTCCAGTCATCCAAATCCTACTTGACCACGTGTGAACAAGTAACTCATGTTTCTGGGGACAGGCGGGGAGGAACTTGAGAACTTGATCCCCTTGAGGCCCTTGGAGGATTGCTTCCACTGAGCCTGGATTTTGCAAGTGACTAGTTTCCCAATGTATGGCAATCCAAGCCTCTTTGGTTTTCTTTCACTTCCTCTGCATGGATATATTTGAATCACCATACTCTGTCTGCTCAGGAGAGGAAGAGGGGCAACAACAACCATGTAAGTAATGCTTCCTTCCTTACTGCTTTCTGCTAAAGCGGAGAGGAGAATGATTTGACTGTAACGAGTGTCCGCCATTCACCTCCACTGTCCTGGAGTCCCATTAGTCCTGGACAGTTGGACCTTAAGTCTAGCCTGATAGGTACATACTATGCACATGGTCAAGTTCTGTCTAAAAATGGGCCAGAACGTCTCAGCTTCCAGATTGAGGTGGATGGCCCTGGTCCTGGGGGCCAGGAGAGTCTGTCTGGGGCACTTGGGGTACCTTGCTAGCAACCCCAACACACACTGGCACACACACTTGTGCACAGAGGAATGAGGTGCTAGGCCTCTTCAGAGAACAGCTTCAAAGCTCTCCTGCCACTGTGGCACTGGCTGCTGCCACCTATAAGAGCCTTTGATGCATCTCTTTCTGAATCCAGTCCCTCATGGGGCTGATTCTCTTTGAACCCAGAGCCAACAGCCCCTCTCTTAGCTCTGAGTTCCTTTCACAACCAAGAGCACAGGCTTCTGGGGTGCTTCTTTTTATCTTCCCTAAATTATGAGGGGTGCTTATTTCCACATCATCCTATAGGAATCTTAAGAACTCCCTCCAAGCTGTGTCAGGGAAGACAGGCAAAGAATTGCAAACTGGAGCCCATTGTCTTGGCAACTTCCTCTGTAGTTTAGTACAGATAGAAAATAGACAGAAAAGTAAATGCATCGTAAGGCTGCATGTTTTCTTATTTGGGGTGCAAGGAGAGTGGAGAAATCTGTCATGGATAAAATCCAACTTTAATGACAGTCTGAAGCCCTGAAGCACAGACATATTGCAGAGCTAATGTATTATTGTTTTTGTTTATTCTGCAGAAATGGTGAAATTTCATTTTTTTGTAGAATTACAAGCTCCCCTTTTATTATTCACAAGCCCTAACATGCATGGCAGCCTGAGCTAGAGCCTTAGGTGATTTGAATCCCAGCTTCTTGGCGAATCTAAACTGGTTTTCCAATCCGCTCCCTGGTGGGCGGTGGGGGTTGTTGGACTGGTGGTACAAGGACTTAAAGCTTCTTTAGGCTCTTGCCTGCCGTGTGTTCTGGGGACAAGGAGTCTTGCTGTGAGACTGGCCTTAGCTCTGAAGGGAAGGGTGGGAATTATCAGTGGGAGGCAGGCAGCATCCCAGAGGCAGGGTCACTGTCAGTTTGTTTCTCTGGCCACCCTACTGCAGCCATTCCTTCCCCCTCCTACATCCCGCAGCACTTGCTGGATATCACCCCGAGACTGCTGGTTCTCAGCCTGGACCGTGTTGGAATCGCCTAGGAAGCTTTGAAAATGCTGAGTCCCGGGACCTCTTCAGATTCTGATGTAATTGGCCTAAGTGTGGCCTTGGTGTTAAAGAATTTTAACTTTCCACCACTCTATGCGTCCCCACACCCTCAGTGTTTCTTCCCTGAAGATGTTCTCAGCAAGCAGATGGCTTGTTTAGGTTCCACAGCGCTGTCCCTTCCTGACTTTGTGACCTTGGCCATGTTGAATGAGCCCAGCTTCCTCATCTGCAAGAAAGCAGAGTAAATGCAGTGCTGCCAGCACCTACCTCCGACGGACTCACTCCTTTACATTCACAGGGGGACACTGTGGCCCTGGCACTGCTAGAGACACTGGGCTTCAGCAGGGATGGTAGATAAGCAAATTTATAAATCCTGAATGTCAAAGAGTGGTCAGTACCATTGGATAAAATGAGACAGGGGAAAGATTGACAGTGGCAGGAGATAATGCACAGAAAGCAGACGACAGTACATGGCTCTTAATGCTAGCACAGCTTCCAAGACCTTGGAGGTGTTAGCATTATTGCAGTTCCCACCATTTCCCTGCAGATAGATGAGATCTCCGTGATACATCTCTCCCTGAAGAAGTTACGAGCTTCCTCAAGGCACAGACCTCAGACTTTGTGCTGCCAAGCCCAGGGCTCAGTTGCCATTTGTGGCATGAATCCAGGCACCTAGGTCTGTGCGTGGCTTTTCAAAGTGACTGTAGATTTGCAGAAAAGGTGGAAAACCAAGTGTTTTGCTCTAGGTACAACAGATCCGTTAGACCCTACAATACAGCAAGACCATTGAGAGCACAGTGGGTGAAATCTCAGGGAGCCCCGACACTTTTCTTTCTCTCCTACCCATCTCTGCTACGGTTTCTTCTACTAAAGTCAACAGTTAGCAGCATGGAGCATGGCACCAGGCTGCATCGGTTGCATGCATCCTCTCAGTATGTCCTCCCTGGGTGGAGGGGCTGTGCGGTTTTCCTAACCCTATTTTAGACACGAGGGGGCATGAGCTTTGCTATGTTGTCATTTGTTCATGGTCACACTAGGCTACAGAGCAGGTAAGGATTTGAAAGTCTTTGTTTTTAGACCCCATTATTCTCCCTCCCTGAGGGACTTGGCACACAAACAGAGGTCTACCATGTGCCCCGGACTGGCGTTTAGTCACTGAATCACGGATTTCCGCAGTGCTCTCTGCTCAGATGGAGCGTCCTCAGCTTCCATGGCCATCCCTGCCCTCATGACACCTGTCACAGTCTGTAGTGCCTTTCTCTCTACTTTTGTTGTTCTCCCCTACTGCAGCGTAAGCACAAAGACTGGCTTCTCTCTCTGTTCTTGCTCTCTGTGGTGCCACCAAGTAACCTAACAGCAGAACCAGGACAGGGCCAGGAAGTGACCAAACCCCAGACAGAATGTGGGTTGTAGCGGAAGGGACATAAACTGCCTGATGGTGCTTGTGGCCACCTTCTTCAGGAAGGTGTCTCTTGGCCGGACTTCGAAGAGTGGAGGGCTCCATTGTGGAGAAGGGGGTTGTGGGGACAGGGTTGTAGGATGGTCCCCCATTGGAAAATGCACATACAAAGGTTGAGAAAGCATAGGAGGCTTTGGCAAGTGAACAGCGAGTTGTGTCCCTTCCTGGCACGCAGGGTAGAAGGAAGGCAACAGAGGGAGGAGACCTTGGAACATGCACACATTTTGAACTCATATGTGGAGCTATAATTTTACCACCTGGTAAATTTGTGACTTTGGGCAACTTCCTAAGCTTCATCTGTAACATGGGAATAAAAATATCTCCCCTTCAATAAGAATCAAGTGAAATACTACTTCATATACATCAAATAATAGGTAAGTTGGGCTGGTGGTGTTGGCTTTGGACCCTCACCTGGAGGGACAGGAATGGCTTTTCAGATACTGTGGTCTGAATTTTTTCTCTCAGAAATAAAACTTAGAGTGCTAACAATCACCATCTCTGCCATAAGACCTTCAGTGTGTAGAAGAACGTAGAACCTTCTCATGCAGTTCCCCCAAGCTTTTGCTGGGGAACCAGTGGAGAAGCTGAGCAGACAGCGGGGAGGGGGACACCTGAAGAGCAGCAGTGGGCCAGGTGGAGCCACCGCCCTCCACACACACCCAAGCACCTCACCCAAGTGGGAGGAGCTGTTATTCTCCCAGCCACTGCAGAAAACTTTCTGTCCACGGCACGGTGGTGGCGAAGTCCAGTCAGCTGCATGCTTGGGGGTGTGTGTGGAGCCTCATTGGAAAAGTGTAGACAGTGAGATTACAGGGCTTTATCCTGGATCAGGCACTACCACCCTGCCTTCCCAGAGCCTAGCTATGAACATGGGTCCTAGAGAGGCAGAAAGTCTTAAGGGCAGGAAAGGGAAATGCTAATTATTACCTGGGAAACAATCCTTATTTCCAAACCCAGCAGGTTACCTGGAAGATAATGTGTGGGCAGTGATTCATTAGAAAACCACAATCCCCAGTGTTAAAGCCAGAGCTATAGCTGTATCATGGGGCTGGGAGAGAGGAACAGGGCTTCATAAATCATTCCTCTGGCACTGTTGCCTGAGTACTTAGGCCTGTAGCAATTCATCCCAAATGAGGAAATAATAATGTCATTTTCTTCCAGCCTTTCCCTGGGAGAAAGTTCTGTAATGCAGGGTAGGCAAGTGTTAAAAAGAAATCTTTCAGGCTGTAGCTGTACCTCATTACAAGGTTGGTAGAAGTAAGCTCTTCTCCAACTTCTGCATCTGCCCTTGCTTGCCTGGTTAGCAACAGAGTGGGGAATTTGCAGGCAGCGATGGTGGGAAAGAATTTACATCGAGCTCTCCATTTTTTCAGTTTGTACGTAGGTTTGCATACAGCAAACTGATGTTGTGGGGTTCCCCCCCCCCAGACATTGAATCTTGAGTTGTAGAAGAAAAGACAGCTATTTTTTGCTGTTTTTCCTTGCTTTTCTCTGCTGCGTCATCGGGATGTCTCCAGTAATTTTCAGCTATCCCTGCTTTATAGATGAAAGATAGTAAGTTCTATGGACAATGAAAGGCCTTTCTTTCAGGGTAACTGGTGGTTCCATGTATTCATAAGAATAAAGTTAGCTTCCGAATTAGGCAGAGCCCAAAATAAGTAAAAACTAAGCATAATAGAGGAAACTTTTTCTTGTCTGCATAAGCAGTCTCCTCACAAATGCTCTTGGTTGGCACATGACTCTCCTCCACGCAGTCTTAGGGACCTGCCTCTTTTTCGCTGGTGGCTTTGCTTCTTGCTATTCTATATCCACCCAGCCATGGAGAAGGTGTCTCAAAATTGATACCACATCACCCCTGCTGATGGGCCACTGCCGAGAGCTAGTCACATGGCTTTTTTTTTTTTTTGTGTTACCCGGAATCTAACTAAGGACCTTGAGCTTGCCAGGCAAGCGTTGTACCGCTGAGCTGTATCACCGCAGTCACGTGGCTTTAACCAGTTGCAAAAGGCCAGGAAATATAGTCCTTTGCTAGGCAGTTGCTTACTAGTAACAATACTGGATGGAAGAAGAATCATAAATTAGCAGATAAGTAGTGGATAAAATCACTACCACGTCTCATCGTGAGTTTCACCGCGTTACTAATAGAGATGTGCTCTTGGCTGAAGTCATGTTGAGTTGAACCCTGTTACCCACTGGCTATACTTGTTTTCTGATTGTGCTAAGGTAGAAATGAAATAGTTGAGTTTAAAGATGAGTAGACAGGGCCAGCTAAGGCAAGATGGACAGACTGACATTCTGTCTTTACTGACACTTTTGGTTCATGCAATAGACTAGCATCTTAAACGTCTCTCTTTAATATAGAAGAAGACAAAGACCCCTTGCTGCTTGTTATCTTTTCATAATTCCAGACCTGCCTGTCCCCTCAGTCATTTGTACTTGTACCTGTAAAGCTAATGCATGGTTTTGCATCAAATTATAATGTGGCCGACCATGTAATAAGCAGATTGATAGAAACCTGTATTTAGGGTGGCCACTTGCCCCTGGAGTGAATGGCAGCTGTTGGACTCCATGTGGCATTCTCTGTTGTTGAACTTACAAAGTGATGAAACCTCATAATTTCTCTCCACTTGCCATTCCCTTTCTGTCTCAGCAGCTGTACTGAAGTTTGTCAAGCAGCCCCATTAGCTTTCACATGTAAAGATGGCCTTTTTATATTCAAATTTTGGTAATGTATTATTTAATCATTAGGCAGTTTACTAAGTGTATATTTGTGGCCATTGTTCTTGCTGAATGCCTAATCACTAAAGGAAAACAATTTGGAAACAAGCGCTTTCTTCCAGAAATTGTGGTTTCCAGTAGAGGGTTGTGGGGACATTTGTACCGGGAATGCTGGTGGGAAGTGGCCAATGGCTGGTACGGGGATGGCAAGGATGGTGCTGCTGACCCTGCACTGAGGCCTAGGCTCATGCACTGAACTATATGCAACTGCTGATATGCAACCACTTCTTTGACCTTCAAAACTGCCATTAATATGAAACTAGGTTTCTGAAGAGGCTTAGGCCCCCAGGCTAAAGGACACCATGGTTCCCACCACTTCTGAGGGACTGAGGCCTATGGCAGTCATGTGGGGTACCTGGGTCTTCATTGGGGCATCTGATTCAGCCTGTAAATTCAAGAATACAGCGTGAGCAGCCTTCCCGGGATGCATGTGGCCGACAGAGGGGAGAGTGATTATCCAGAAGAGGCCCACGGGGCTTGCTGACAAGTGGGAGACGCCTGGGTGGGGACAAGTGCCAGGAAGGGTGTTTCAGGAGAGACGGGGGAGGTAGCACCTTGATCTGGTTGAGAGCATGGGACTCTAGAATCAAACAGGCTGGGTTCAAATCCTGGATCCACCACACACCAGCTGTGTGAGCTTACGCAAGTTACACAAACTCTGTGTGTACTGGTTTCCTCATCTGCAGGGGATGGGAATACTACCAGTAGCATTAAAGTTGATTGAAAGGATTAAATAAGTTAGTCTGCGTACTTCTTTTTTCTTTTTGTTTTTTTGTTTTTGTTTTGTTTTTTTATGATGCTAGGAATGAAACCCAGGGCCTTACCCATGCTAGACAATTGCTGTACCACTGAGGTGTATCCCCAGCCCATATGTAAAGCACTGAGAATGGTGCCCAGCACTACACTGAGGGATATGTAAGTATTTGTTGGTTTTTTGGAACAGATCAAACCCAGGGGAACTCTACCATTGAGCTACATCCCCAGCCTTTTTTATTTTTTTACTTTGAGACAGAGTCCCACTAAGTTATGTGGGCTAGCCTGGAACTTGTGATCCTCCTGCCTCAGCCTGTCTGAGTACTGGGATTATGGTTATTTAGTATGTCTTTATACAGAGCTCAGAGGCATGAACATGCTCGTCAAGCAGTAAAGAGTTCAGCACCGTGTAGTGAGACCATAGGAGAAATGAGTTTTTGAAGGGAGACTCAGATAACAGGACAGGCCGAAGTCTGGGTGTGGTTTCCAGTGCTGGAAGAACGTGACCAGTTAGCAGCTCCCTGTGTAGGCAGTGGTGTCCAGGAGTGGAAACAGCCCCAAAAGCCCACCTGACTTTCTTGTCATCCCATTGTCTCTCTCCCCGTGAGTGCTCCTGCCCCCACTTCCTGTCAGAAAGTCTGTAGTAGGAAGTGTATAGGAAGTGACTGAGTTTTCCCATCATACTTTATGTTTTCGACATGTGTGGCTGTAGGAAATGTCTCGGCATCCCCAAGAATCCCAGAGCTCCTTTCCCTTCGAGCTTGGTGTATGCCAGGAGGATGGCCAGAAAATATTAGGCAGCCCCTTCTTTGCTTGTGCTTCTGCTGTGGTTCTTTTTGATGGGGCAGGATACGCCCTGGGGCTGATTGTATTCCTGTGAGCTGGAAGCTGTCACTACAGGGTTAAATCAGCAGCAGGAGAGGTAACACTCCCAGCAACCTCAGAAAGAATGGAGAATGATGTTGAAGGGAGCAGGGAGCTGGTTGATTTTGCTACATTCCAGTACCATCTTCTTAGGAGAGGGAAGTTCCCTTCCCCCCTCTTCTCTCTGCCTTCGCACAACACACCTTGTACTAAATACATTTTTGAGACCTGACTTTGTGCAAACACAATGTTGTTCTGCAAGCATTAAAAGGCAATTTAGTACTCAAAGGATTAAAAGCTCATGTTAAATTGAAGACTACACTTGGCATAAACATTAAAAATTGACAGAACACCCTGCACATTAACTGTACCAGGGCTTCGTAATTAGCATTTAAAAGTAAAACATCATTTCCTTACTGTTTCCTACTTACTCATTTATAATGCATTTATTATAATACGGATGTGAGCAGGAGGCTTTCTAACATTATCAGCAAATGAAAAATATACCTGTGCTGAGAAAGAAATCAGGATTTATTAATCCAGCCTAAAAAGCAAAACCAATAAAGGAGTCTCTCACTGGACTGCTTTGAGAGCTTCAAACTAACCTCTGGAAGATTGACCCAAGGCCTGCAAAGAAATCATCTTAGCATTTCTTTTCCCTCTTTCAGCTTTTCACTAACAAATACTGAGAAGAAAATCCCACTAAACGTAGACCAGGCACAAACTTGCGTTTAAAATTGATCAACTGGCAGGTTACCAAAAGAATGTGGAGAAGAGCTTGCTGGCCCTTGCTGAATCTTCTTCAAAACTTTGGTAGGACTGGAATCTAATTTTCTATCGTGAAGTGAAATTCTGCTGACTTGACACAGATGGCTGGATTTGTAAATGAGTACACCTGTCCTGACACCTTCGGGCTCCTGCTTAAATTGGGTGTACTGTGTATAGCATGACCATGTGTATAAAATCAGAACACGGTTCAAGTTTGGGCTCACTGTCCTCCTCCAGTGAGTTCTGAACATGCTACCCTGGCCGTTCTGGGACACACTCACCTCTCTGTCACTTCTCAGTGTGCCGGACCATGGTCCTCAGTCTTTAGCGAGCAGCAGAGTCCCTGGGAGGTTCTGCCCGAGCAGGTCCAGGGTGAACTGGGTTCTGCCACCTGTAAGGTGCCCCAGGTGACGCAGGTGATGCTGGACCTGGCTGCACACTGTCAGTAGCAAGATTGTGCAGAGACCCTAATCAGGTCAAATGCACAGGACCCTCTCAGTGCCAGATCATCTCTGTGGTGAAGCCATGGAGATTCTGCAGCCAATCAAAGATGGTGTTTGCCCTCAGGCATCGCCTCTGGAAATGTCTGAGAACTCCTTGTCTTTTGCAGGCATCTCCTGCTGGACCTTATTTGTAATGTGTGATTGAGGATGCCTTTCCCTGATGTTATCTGGACATCCTCCGGAGCCCTGCTAAAACAGACCGCCCCAGCTGTCCCCTTGTGGTCTCACATTCCCCACTTGGGGTGCTTTAACTTTATCAGGTTAGCCAGTTGACAGGACAAATATAATTTCTGGGCCATAAGGCCAGTCTGGGTGAATGCATGACATAAGGGTGTTAAAAGTGGAGGAGAATGCTGAAAATAGATTTTGCTCTTGTCAGATGGTGCCAGAGACTGACCCAGCCTGTGGCATACCTCAGCCCTAGAGGATTTGAGCAGCGAGGCACCTGTCCCTGGAAAGGGTGGTGGTGACCAGGGGGAGGGGAGGTCTTCTCCCAGAGCCACGTTCCCAAGAAACCAATTTGGCATCTGCTCTGCAGGCAAAAAGAGGAAAGAGGAGGCTTTCATAAAGTTATGGGAATATTCAGATACAAGCTGGCCCCTTGTCATTTCTTTTCATCATTGTAAGGGTTTCTAAAATTCCAGAAATGTATTCATGTCCCTACATGACTTCAAAATGCTCCTTTCTCACTACGAGCCACGGGCTAAACACACCTGAACGCAGCCAGGAGCGAGGAGGCTTGCTATCTGGGAGGTGAGGACAACAGCCTGGATTCATGAGTCAGGCTGCACCTAAGCCTGGCAGGGCCTGGAGGGCAGCAGGGTGCAGTTTGCAGGTTTGTTAATTACCACGGTGTTTTTATGGGAAGGTCCTTGGGTGTGTTTGTGGGAACAGGACCCTGATTTTAATTACATCCCTTCTGATTATTCAGATGATATACTTCCAAGGATCTTGTTTCCCTGGCTTTCTACAGAGGTACGGAAGGGTTCAACAGAGAAAATACCTGTGCTCTGTGTTTACACAGAGGAGCAGAGAATTTTAGAGCTGAAAGGGACTTAAATGTACCTAGTTCATTCCCCTTGATTTATAGATTTGAGAACTGAGGCTCAGAGAGATTAGAGTGACTTGCCCAAAGTCATAGAAGTAGGATTAAAACTCCGGTCTCCTAAATCTCTCTGTTTTGTACATGACAGTGTTGGCAGATACTTTTTTTTCTTTTCAGAATTTTAATAAAAGTCACAGTCAGCATTAAACAATTCCTCTTCTCTCCTTTGAATGTTGAGGTTGTTGCATGAATAGCCATAATTATAGCATTTTCTCTGCGTTTCTTGATTGATTCTTCTTTGGTACAAGAGGGCTGAGGATGCTTCCTCATTGTACAGGGCAGGACAGTGAAGACAATTAGCAGATTCGAATTAATGCACAATGCATCACAGACAGGTCAATGGGGGTGTCCCTTTATGAACTGAAGCAGCCCGAAATACAGGGCACTTAAGAATTGGAAATGTAAAGTGAATGAGTCGCACACTTGTAGAGTGACCAAGGGGAACTTATTTTTCACTTTTCAATAAAACAAAGGTTTTACTCTAGGACAATGGGGTAGTATTCACTGTCGATGTACCTCAAGTGTACCTCCTCCCTGCCACACTGCCGATTTCCTTGTCTCTCTAGACTGTTATTGTCTGAGGAACCCCCTCTCAAAAACACTTATTTAATAATGGCACTTTGGCTTTTTAATATTTTATTTGATTTCTGTTTTATGGTATTTTTAACTGAACCTATTTTAATTGCCTTTTCTGCACTCCAAGAGCCTGGGTGGTGAGGGAAGGCTTTATAAATGAAATGATTATTGTTATTACTTCCTTTCTTTCTGCTCTGTCTTAATCAAATTATAATTGATTCTATCCACATATAAGCCCTGATCCTCATCTGCATGTGTCAGAAAACAGCAAGTGTTGAATAAGATGACTGAAAATTTTAATCTAACTGAGAATAAGATTTGTCGCTATTATTACAGAACAAGGAAAGGAAATTGAGGCTAAGTTCTAGCTGCCAAATTGAGCCACCAGAGCAGAGGGAAGCTCTTCAGATCTGTTTCCCCTGAGAATGGGGTTCTGGGCTACATGGCCACAGGTGGACAGGGTTTCATAGAATCTAGAGCTAGAAGTGACCTAGAAGAGACAGTTGGTCCCTCTGTTGGGCCTAGTCACAGCCCAAGGCAAATAATTTATCAGGCACAAGCTTGGCTGATGCCTCTATAACTACAGGAACTTGCTTTATAGCTTTTCAGATTTCTGAGGGCAATTATTGAGCTGTCCTTAGGATAAGAGAATAAACAATCTCCATCCCTTTAAACTTCTGCCCTTCTCTGCCCTCTGTACCCTCCATTCTATTAAAAAATTTGACTGATTCATTTTATGTCCCACCAGTGACTGCAGGGTGATTGTAGTCATCCAGATGTGGCCTTAGTAGAGGACCACAAAACAAATGTTACGCACACAGAGATGCCTTCTGGCTTTGCTGGGCCTCCTTCCTTCCCAGGTGGGCATTTGGTAGGCAACCATTCATCAAGCTTATAAAAAGATGTAGATGGCATGATCAAAGGGAAAGATTGTTGATCTGGGTAATGACTTGAAGAAAAGAAAATTATTTCTTAAAACAACATCCCTTGCCCTTTAGTGATACCTTCCCTTCCTTGGGACTTGCTAAAATAGAATTCCTTATTTTAAAGACAATAAAAATATTACAGGCCAAGCAAGGCAAATACAACTGTCTTCTTTTTGTATTTCCTTCCATTCCAGCAAGGATACCATGTTTTGAGGGTCCACTTTGCACTACAACATACATCAGAGTTTCCTGTCAGTCTGGGGCACAGCAAATAATAACCTCCCATAACTGAGGAGGGAGCTATACAGTATATGTATTCAAAGTGGTTAAATAGCTTGTCCAAGACGCAGGCTGTTTTAGAGAGGCAGAGGAGACATTTCAAAGCCAGTCTCTGTCTCCCCTGACCCTTTGTATTGTCAACCTGGAAAGAAGTGTCAGATGGCTTGGCCCAGACCTCTGTCCTTGGGTCTGGCCTGTTGGCAGCATTTACTTGGGTGAAGAGAGAGAGCCCAAGATGCTAGGCTGGAAGGAGACACTCACAGTATCGGAATATCCCAATATCCCAACAGGCTGAAGACCCGAAAGGCAGCCAGGCAGTGAGGGTGCAAGGGAGGAAAGAGCCAGAGCAGAGGGAAGAGTGTCCTGGGAGGTGAGGACAACAGCACTGGGGGAAGAGGACGGACTGGCCGAAATTGACAATGAGGAGGAAATTCCTCTGAGTTCTTTGCAGAAGTTTTGATTTTGGAAATCCCAATGGGATATGTGCTGCCACTCCCCACCAGACAGGTTGGAAATGTGGGTCTGGAATGCAGGAGAAATCCGGAGCCAGAGACTTGGGAGTCATCTGCTTAGAAATCAGAGTAGAATCCCAGGATTTAGTAGGAGAGCGTCCAGCACTGTACTTCATTTCCTTCCGAGAATCCGGACACTAAAGAATAAGGGAGGCAGCATCACTTGAGACAGAAGAGGGCGATAATAGCGCACTGTCATGGAACCCAGCAGAAGTCTGTAGCTCTGCAGGAAGAGAGGCAGAAAGGGCCCCGGAGGGCCTGCATGAAATGGTGTTATGTAATCAAGGCGGGACTTGAACCTGGTGTGCGTTGCTCCAGAAGGCATGCTCTTTCCACTGAACCACGTGACCCGGCACGCCCGCTAGCTCCGGAAGTAAGCCATTTCCAAGTCCCCTCTGTGGGTGTCCCTGGGCCTGAAGGAGAGCAGGGGGAGGGGACACTTGAGAAAGGCATGTTCAGACATCAGTTAAAATAGGTATCCTAGCCTCTTGTCTTGCCTTCATATTCACAAATGTTCATTTCTTTCTTTCTCTTTTTTTATTCTTTCTAGGGATGATGACTGACAGATTAATATATGTCTAACTACATGTCACAGAAATCAAAAGGAAGGTGCTGTCAGAATCACTTGTCAGAAAATGAGATTAGGCGCACTTGTCATTTGCTGAGGATTGCAGTCTTTCAGAGATAAGGTTTCATTTAATGAGGGTAAAAAGCCTCCTTTAAAAAAAAAAAGGAGAGGGAGCAAGGGAGTGAGGGTGGGGTAGGAGAGGAGTGATGAATCTTTTTTCTGGTGTCAGCCAAGTGTTTTATCACCTAACTCGATCCCCTGGCACCTGGTAGCCACTGATAATGGCCGCCTGGCCTCCTCCACCTCCTCTGCTGCTGAGCCACTTCAAAGGCAGCCGCTTGGTACCTGCTTTTACCCTTCTTTGGAAGCCGAGGCTCCTTTTCCTGTGGGAAGAGGGAGCTAAGCATGTACTCTAGATTTAAAAGCAGACTCAAGAAAGCATGCAGTGTAAAGGAAATGTATAGTCACATTTCCCAACAAACTAGAAAGAATCCGCGATGGGTTTCGGTGAGATACGGAGCTTGTCTGACTAGTGAAGGGTAACTAATGAGGAACAGTACCAGATCCCCTTGCAACCAATTGTGTTGTGTTATGGAAAGTATTTATCAAGTTCTTTTGCATTTGTTGATTTCTTTTAAAAGCGACACAGTAAGAGCTCCTGGCTTGTGACTTGATGTACCTCATGCACCCCATGATTCAGATTGGCAATTTCTGTCCCATTATTAAGCTTCTCACTGCACCTCAGCTGTGGTCTGTACTATAGAAATATTTCAAATTAATCTCTCCCACCCCCCCAAGTCTTGGAAATTGCCTCCAAGATGAACAGCTTCATTATGGAGAATGTGCAGGATAAAGCAGAAAATCCATATTTAGAAAGTGTTTGTTTCAGTTCTCTACTGCAACACTTAGTGGTATAAAACCCGAGGCCTTCTCCCCTGTTCCTGGATTTGGTGGGTGAGGAATTTCAAGGGAAACCTGTGTGGACCCACAGAGAGCGTGGAAGGATTTGCAGCCAGTTTTTTAAATTACCGTAATGCCGTAAAGGTTTCCTTCTACTGGTGCTTTCATTCATTTCCCGTGGACAGAATGGTCCGTGAACCAAATGGCATTTGGGTTCTTTACTCCTGACTCAGCATCAAAGGTTAATCCTGTGAGAGAAAGAGAGAGGGAGAGACGGCGAGTGCATCATTGCAGGCGTAGCCAGCTATGTGGGGCGTCACATCCCTGCTCTCTGCTGCAGACAGCTCAAAACTGACTCACAGACTTCGCTAAATGTGCACCTTTCCATTCCGTGCCCGTTCTTCTCCATTTGACCTTTCAAAACCAGTCTGCATACAGGGCCTCTATTTTCTTACCACTTCAGTTACTTACTTAACTTTTAATATGTAATCTGTCTTCCATCGCATTCTCTGACAATTCTCTTGCTGCTCACCAAAGACCCCCAAAGTTGCCAACCCACCTGTCTTTCCTTAATCCTTATCCTGCAGTAGCATTTGCCATTTTTTAGTTCCTCTCCTACCTGTTCCCCCATCACACCCCTTTCTGTGGCTCCTTCGCCCAGCCACTCAAGGGGTAAGGGGAGGTTTTGATGAGGTTAAGAGGCTTACATGGCCAAATGCATATCCAAATCTTGCATTGCCCCTGGGCTCTCCTCAAAATGGTACCAGAAGGAGCCAAACATACAAGGAGCACTACTAACAACAATAATAGATGTAGTTATTGAGTACTTGCTATGTGCCAGGTGCTGTTCTAGCTCATTTAATCCTCAGAGCTCTGAGATAGGTATTTTCTACTCTATAATGAGAAAACAGGGACAGAAAATAGGGAAATACCACTTTTTTGTCAGCTGAATACTAATATCCAGAGGAAGCCTCTTTGAAATCTGTGCTGGAGCCAGTGAGTACCTTCAACTCCCCACGGAAACAGACCCTTCTCTTCCCCCTAATTAGTATACATTTTATCACTGGTTGACCAGCAAGCCCAGAACGACTTCAAAGAGGCCCCCAGCTAAGTATAGTCATCACTGTCCTGGAGGCAAGGGAACACAGAAGAGATAAGCCAAGCACGTGCAGGACTTTGTTAGTACACATGTGTGGTGTTTCAGAGCATAGGAACCCTGTCCACTCGTAAATCAGCCCTCAGGTTAGCAATCACAAGGAAAATGCTAGAAGGAAAGCTGAGAGAATTTGCCTTTCCCCCATACAAACATTAAGTGGGTAGATAAGTGAACGGAAACAGTTCAAGGGTAATGAGAGACAAGGAAAAGTGACAGCATGTTACCTATCGAGGACTATAAGTGAAAGGTTGTGGGCGTTAGTCATACCATCTTTCATCTTTTCTATTAAGTTTGAGATTTTTCAAAATACGAAGTTGGGAAAAACACTAACAGACAGATAAACAACACAAAACCCCAGGTCATCCTGAGAATAGGAATCAACAATACGTACACAGGAAAGGGATTTGCAGCCAGGAATTTTCTGGTCTGTCAAAGGGGAAAGTGCCAAGAGAGAAGGAAAGAGGTACAATTTGAGACATATGGTGCTTCTTAGGGGGATGCTCAGCCTGCTCAAGAGGCTAATTTAAGACTAAATCCTATCCCTGGATCCGACAGCCTTTAATATGACCCAAACTTTCCATTACCAAATTCTGGGGATTTAAATCCTGATAGTGTGTGCTTGAATCTGGAATCCGTCTCATCAGTTAAAGATCTATCCTATTGAGGCCACATGTGTCTGTACAATAAGCTCTTTTCAAGCCAAACTTTCATGTTGGAAAAAAAAAAAAATCCTGAGAGGAAATACATGTGGCCCTCTCCCTTCAAGCCCAGTTCAAGCTATTTATTGTTTTATTTGATTGTTGAGAAGTCAGGAATGACTGAGTTGGTTCCCAATGTGGTCTGCACATTTCCTTGGCTAGGAATGGTCTATGCAGACAAAGCTCAGCTTAGAATTTAACAGTGTTCTGGTTTGTGTGGATTCGGGGAGGGTATGCATATTTTTTTCTTTCTTTCTGAAGTCCTTCCCTTGTGGTTTTCAGATTAAAGAGTGCATGATGACACGTTTACCCTTTTGGTTTTGTTTTTAAAGCACAAAACTGACAAATGTGTTTAATGGGCCTGCAGGACCAAGTGACAGCGGCATGGAGCCCAAGAAACTCGCTGTGCCTTGACTGTTGTGATGAGGCAGTTGAACTGCACTCACCGGTTGGAAAGATTAAATGCAAACCATTGCACGCCTCTGACCCTTCTCTGATTTACCAGGAAATTCTAAGAGAGTTGGGCTGCAGGCGGGGCGCAGCAAAGGTAGATTGAACAGGATGCCCTTCTTAGAAGTTGATCACATAAACATTAAGAAAATGGAAAGAGGAAAATGTTATTTCTTTTTTTTTTCTTTCTTTCTTTTCTTTTTTTTTTTTTTTTTTATGCGGGTACCCGAAGTCAAACTCAGGACCTCGCGCTTGCCAGCAGGCGCTTGTGCCACTGAGCTATCTCACCAGCCCTGTTATTTCTTTTTTAGCACAGAGAACATTCTTTGTTTTACTAAGAAGTAACTAAGTAAACTAAGTATTAGATCACAAAGTATCACAAGATCTCATGAGTAGAAAGAGACCAACCCAGATGCATTTTAATGGTGAAGAAAAGGTGAAATGAATGACTTACCAAAAATCACAACCAGCGGGTACTGGACCTGTTCTAGAACCCAGGTCTCTTGACCTTGCTAATCCAGTACAGTCCTCCTTCAGCCCCTAATCTTCCTTGTGATGGTCTACACTAGTCCTGCAAATAGTTTCTAAAATGTACCCGAGTCGGCTGCTAATGAGATGGGGTCAATTCTCTAATCGTCATATAGGTCAGTTATTTGCAGTCATTTTCCTGGCCTCGTGTTGTACCCTTAAACTCAGCCAGTCATTTCACAAATGCATGTTGTCAGCTGTAAGTGAGCACTGGTAACCAAGAGAAAATCCATCGCCACCAGTGCTATGGAAAAACAACCCGAAGCACACTGCCTAGTAGAATATTGTTTGCATCTTGATCTTTGTATAAGACGGACAACATCATAAATTAAAATAAAAGCTACCAGCCAACTACTGTATTTTTACAAACCTTTTTTCTTCCCCAAGAAAATGCATTGCCAGGAAAATAAATAGCATTCTTTACCAGCAGCACAAAGAAGTCTTGTTAGTTATAGGCGAGTGGCTATTTGAAAGCCTGGCTACAATTTTCCTGTTTCACTAACACTTTTAATTAAATCCATCAACTCCCTCTAAGATTCTGTGTAAATACCAGATGCTCACTATATTTCTTTGTCTCCTGGAGAATATGAAAAGTTGTACATTAACAGTAGAGGAACTTCAAAGGAGGTACAAACCCGGGTGAAAGCCAGGGGAGTTCTGATTTCTTGTGAATTTCTTGAAATTCACAAGGGCAAAGGCGGCCTCCCATACTTGGATGGCACAGGCCCCTCCCCATCTCTTGCCTGAGTGGTTGATGTTAACATCAGTGCCCTAGTTCGGGAGCAGATGGCCTGAGTGGGGCATGGTGGGTGGGAGAATCAGGCAGGCCCTGCAGGAGGCGTCCAAGAAGGGGAGGAGAAGGCTATACCTCCCTGTGGGGCTGCAGCCTGCTTTTCATGTGCTATTGAGGCTGCCCCCACCAGCTGTCACTTGAGTTCATTCAGTCCATCATGTGGGGAATCAGAGGAGGTTTGGGATGGCTCTGGGTAGATCCACCCTCGCCACTGAGGGTGAGAAAATCCTCTTCCAGGGCTTGTACTGCTCAGAGGAATCAGCTATTATCAATTTTTTTTTTTTTTTGTGGGTACCAGGGGTCGACCTCAGGACCTCACATGCCAGCAGGCGCCCGTGCCGCTGAGCGATATCACTGGCCCTTTTTTCGTATGTGGGTTCCGGGAGTCGAACTCGGGCCCTTGCGCTTGCCAGGCAGGCGCCCATGCCACTGAGCCATCTCACCGGCCCCCTATTATCAATTTTTGTCCTTCCCTATACAAAGAAGTGTAACTTTTTGTCCCAGAGGAGATGATATTTCAGCAATAGGCAAAGCAGCCCCCTTTGCTTTGATAGAATTAAATGTAGTTGCTTAGGGCCGTCAGGACCTGAGGAGAAAGTTGAGGAAGTGTTAAGTGAATCAACATATATGCTGGAATTTAAATTTTAGTGTATTCCATGGTGGGTGTCTTGGCATTTGTAACGCAAAATCTGGGAAAGGATGCTCTCCCTCCTCTCATCAATGTAGTCCCAGCAGATTCAACCTGTTTTGTTTTTCTTCTCCTCCTCCTCCTCCTCCTTCTTTGTCATCTTCTTCTTCTCCTCCTCCTCCTCCCCCTCCTCCTCCTCCTCCTTCTTCTTCATGAATTTACTTTGAAACATTTAGAACTCCTAAGTGTCCATATGGGACGGGCCACCACATCCCTGCTCATTTACACACTGTCGCTGGCTTTGGGGCTTTCCTTCAGTGGTCTTGGTAGGCAGGTTGCCACATGGTTCCCAGAGATATCTTCCTTTGGTAACCAAAGGTTTAGGACTTTACGTAGGACTCTAAGATTCTCCAGAATCTGTGACAAGTGTGTGGAAGGAAGTAAGGAATGAAAGGATAGAGCCCGTGGCCCATGCCACCTCAGCTACTTTCAGTTTCTATTTGAAACTGAAATCACAGAAGAGCTGTCAGATGGCAGCTGTGCATTTGGTGGAAATGAGAATTCCAGATTTTATGCTAATTTGGTTTCAGGTTCCTTTGAACCTGCAGTTTATGGGGCCATGCTTAAAACTGCAATCTGTTTTGGATAAAAGAAGGGATTACCAAAGACTTTTTAGTTTTGCAAACATTTCCAGCCTCCAAAAGAAAAGGGGGAGATCAAATTTATTCTTTCATTAATATTGTCATGTTAAGTTTCCTTTACCTTGTCAAATAGAAAACTTTCTCTTATTTTAGCAAAGATTTTTCTTATTTCAGCTGAGGAAGTGTTAAGTGAATCAACATACCTTCAGGATTTTTTGTTGTCGCTGCAGCTGTTACTCATCTTTCCTTTAGTAGTGCTCTTTCTGCAACTTCAGAGTCCCTGTTGGAAAGGCGGAAATGCCAAGCCACCTGGATGCCTCTCATCCTGGCATGTGCTGGTCTTCCTCCCCTGTCTCAATGTTGCTGACCCAGGTGGTTGTTTCAGTTTAGATTGCTTTGTAACAAATCACAGATTTAATAGCAACTGTGCATTTACAATGTTACAATATAGAGCTATGCAGCGGACAGCTCCTCCTTGCTCCACAAGGCTTGGGGGAAAGTGACCTCAGCTGGAGTTAAAGAAGCCTCATCCAAGATGGCTTCTATTCGCAGGCTGTCAGCAGGGAATTCAACGAGGTCTTTGGTCCTGAGGCCTGTTTTCCTCTCCATGAGCTGCTTGGGCTTCCGTACAACATGGATTCCAAGCATGACGAAGCAGAAGTTGCTAGGCATTCTTATTACTTGAGCTCTGAGGTTCCAGAATGCCACTTCCTCCGTATTCTGTTGGTCAGAAGTCATAGATCCAGCCCAGATGCCAGCGCATAGGTGCTGCTTCTCCTGGGAGAATGGCATGCACATGAAGAATTATCTGGGGCTGTATTTAGAGACTAGCAACCATAATGGTTGATGTGGTATTTCAATTGCTATCATTTTCAAGAGAATTTACCTGTCCCCAGTTCTTAGCTTTGTAGGTTCCTGTATTCTGTGAAATCCGAAACTGGTGGCAAAGACTTTACAGTTTAGTTTATGTTTGATATAATGCCTTCATTCACTTCTGTTTTAGTTGGCAGAGATCTGGTTGTTCGCTCATTATCTTGTTGATCTGACCAGTTTATTGACGCTGTCTTCTACATGTAAAGGCATGAGAGCACCGTATCAGATGCTAAGGGGAATGACAGTGGTAGAGGTACTGTGTGTGTGTGTGTGTGTGTGTGTGTGTGTGTGTGTGTGTGTGTGCATCTAAGATCACATCATAGTCCTGGCCCTCAAGTGACTGAATCTACAGACTACCCTCCAAAGCAGTGTTTTGTTCCCACTAAGGAAATGTGTGCCCCTAAAGGAATGGCACTGTCTAGGGGTGACATAGGCACATGTCCTATATTGTCTTAGCTATGTTTCCCTTAGGAAACCTTTGAGAAAAGCTGTAGTTTGGAGCAGAAGAAGAAATTTCTAGTCTAATTAGTTTACAGCCATCTTCAGCAAATGGAAATTATCCAGGGCCAGAGAGGAGCTGGCAGGTCTCCGTAGGCACACGGGGTTGCCCTGACTTACATAACAGTGGTTTATGAGCGTAACAGCTGGCATTTGTGTAGCAGTCGATGATTTGCAAAGTACACTTCTTTAAGGCACGAAGCCATGGAGATGGAGGCCAATGGAATGGCCATATTAGAGTTTCTCATTCTGCTTTACTAGCATGGAAGAGACAGGAGAAAAACTAAGGCCTGAACAAGAGTGAAAACTCAGAAATATTGTTTAGCTGTATGATTCACCAAACTAGCAGAAGCATATGTTTTATTTTTTGCCCAATAAGAACTCCTGAAAATGAATATTTAGGTCATCAAAATATTTGATAATGAAGCTTCAAATGAAAACCTTATTAGACTGATGTATATTAGAATAGACACAGGAACAGAATTTGCAATACCCTAAAGATTATTAATACTTTCAGGTAACATGTTTCCAAACAAAGATAGTAAAACTTTTGAGAGAAGTTTGTGTAGCGAAAGCTGGACCAATGCCCAGTTGGCTGTCATTCCTCAAGATGTCAGTACGCTTTCAAACTATAATACTCATGAAGGCAAGCTGCTCAGGTGCCTTGGTGGTATTCACACGGCATAAAGACAGCACTCAGATCTTGAAACCTCTCTAGATGTTAGACATCAGAACAAGTTTGGCCAACCAAGTGTGATAAACCAAGGCTTACCCAACAGTGGAAATGGTAGAGTTGGGTTTTAATGAAAATGGTGCTGGGCATACTTAGTAGAATCAAGCTGTAAATGACTGCCCTATGACCAGGGCTTTCTTACACTTTGTATCAATCCCTTTGCCTGAAATAAGGAGAATACAGCAATGTTTGCCTCACACTGTATACCTCACGAGATTCACATAGGGCAAATGACATCATAATTGTAAATATTTCTGGAAAAGGTATGTTACTATAGGCACATATGGCAGAGTTTTTATCCAAGGCTGAGTTTTAGAATCAGTAAATGGTACCATCACATATAATTTATGGCACATGCCCTTTTCTTGGTCTAGGTTTCACTAGTTTGTTGGTTGGTTTTCCCTTCCTTCTCTTTCAAGGCACTGCATCAATGATTAAGATCCTATTTGAAGTTGACTCAGTCCTAGCATAGCAACAGTTTTTCCCTGAGAGTAACCAAAGCTACAAATTTGGGTCCTCAATTTAGATACAGGTAGTTTTCCTTCATGAAAGACTTAATGTGTATGGTATGATTTATGTAATGGTAAGTGTGGTCAGGGTGCTCAGATAAGGCAATAGCTCTTTCAATATTTATATGTTATTCAAGAATATCTTTCTCCCCGAATTGTTGAAAAAAAATTTTCAATTTGAAGTGGGTGAAATGCCTAATTACAATTAAGCATAATTTCTAGAGAACTATATGCCATGAGCAGTTGATCAGTACCCTCAAGTATTCCACAGCAGTGGTTTCTAATGTCGCCACTTGGCGCATCTTTTGGAACATACTTACATCCTACCAGCAACTGCAGGGGCTCCCTTCCCTGCTGAGCCAACTCTCCCAAGAGCCGTGCCATGCCTGGGAGGGGCGCTGCCAGCTACTGCTTCCTGAGTGAGCCCCAGCCCCAGCTCCATCTCACCTGACTCGGATCTCCCTCCTTCATGGTGAGCACCTCCCAGGGACCCCAGGTCGGCAGGCCTCACAGTCATTCAGCAGAGAGGATGGGAAGGCCACCTTTCTCACACTGCCATACAGGCCCTTTTTGCCCTCCCCTAAAGGGTGGGTGCATGACAAGCTCCATTTATAAAGCTAAGACGGGTTGCTCTTAAGTCAGTCTTCCCGCAAGTAACATCTATTCCTAGATAACTTGTAGCTACTGATGAAGATAGGGTATTGTTGCAAGTGCTATACATATATTAACTTATTTAACCCACATAACAGGTGCAACCAAGTAGGTACTATTATTACCCTGTTTTACAGATGAAGAAACTGAGGTCTAGAGATATGAAATTATCTATCTGTCCACCATCACTTAACTAGTGTGCAGGAGTGGAAGATCAGCTAGGATTTGAAGCCATTGGTTCTTTCATTAGTGGCTGAACTTTCAACCACTACTAGACAACTTCTCACTTGTCCCTCAAACATGGAAATAGTTGGTGCCAGTTTAATGCCCCTTCATGTCAGGTAGCCCGGTGTAAAAAGCAAAGCAAAAAATTATTTATTGAGCAGGTTGCTATGTGTTGAGCATCGTAGTATGCATCATACTTTGTGTTACTTTATTTAATGCTCGCGCAACATTCTATGAGAGTTAAAAGCTGTTACTAGCTCTGTGTCTCAGGTGAAATGAGGCTTTACAAAGTTACGTAACTACTCAAAAGATCAACCAGCTACCTTGATAGAGGCCAGGTTCAAACATATATTCTGCTAACTTCACTCTCCTAACCACCAGGTCAGAGCACATGAATTTTAAAATCCAATAATCTTGCTCAAGAATTAGATGCTGAGGTACTGTAGACAAGGACAACCTAAGGATATGCCTCACCCAAAGTGTCTTCTTTTTAATTTAATACATCACTTTCCTCAATTTATCATCTTCGGTGACTTATTTACACATTTCATTTACATTGACCCATCCTTTAGCCCATTCAGACATTTTACACACATTGTCCATTTTAATTACCAATTACCTTTCCCTCCCCACTCTGTCCCCATTTCCATGTGGAATGAGAGGAACCAGGTAGGTATTGAAGAGGAGCAGGTAACTGAGGCGGGATGAATACCTGGGTTCATTGGAGTCCACATAGAAGCATGGACTCGCTATCAAATGTCTTCTGACCCAAAAGTCACAGTCAACCATCAGCATCGCATGGTGTGATAGAGGAGTGAACGAAGTACAGGTGAACCCAGAAAGACATGAGCAGGGGGAGTAGAGAGGCCTCATAGTTCATATCGTATGCACTTCTGTAAAAAACCAGATGAGATACCCATAGCCAGTTGGGCAACATGAGTAGAAATTGAATTCATTTCTATTTTTCACTACCTTTCTTTGTGGGGTTGTCAGATTTTGAATGTTAATATTTTAATGTAGATTTGGTGGTTAAGTAAGATATATTTTATGACTTCTTTCTTATACTTTCCCCTCTTTGGTAGTTTATAGTACACTCTGAAGTTTGAAAGTAAAATTCTTTTTCTTGACTTCTACACTTGGAAAATATTTATACCCCCATGTGTCTCAGTAGTATGCATCATAAACTAACTCAGTTCAGCTTATTTACTTCCCTCTTGTTGCGGGCTCGTGATCAATGGTAGCGACACAGGCATATAATAGTAGAGGCTTTTGCTTTACAACATAAGAACATGAGCTATGGCAGCCTCCTTTCAAAGTGGTAAGTAATGAAGCTTCCATTTTAAAAATCACCCTTTCAGAAGGGACAGGGATTTGGGCAGAGGGATTTGGGGCCACCTGTAAGTGACTAGGCATGCATTACTGAAGGAGGAAATCCAGCTCCATGGTTTAAAAGGAATTGGCCTACACTGGAGAAATCCCCAGGACCCAGGAAGAATTTTAATCCCTGGGGCTAACACAGAATGTCAGGAGCTGGTAGAAGCAAGAAGCAGGACAGCCTTACCCAGAGGGGCATCCCTACTTCCGGGTGGAAACCAGCCTGTTGATTCCAGTTGCCCACAGCTCTCGGTCGCCTGCCACGAGTAGGAGCAGTGAGCACCTGAGACAAAGTGGATGCCCTTCTGGGCTCCTTGGCAGTTGTCTTATGCCCTGTGTCTCCCCTCTTGCTTGCCGGTTCCATGCAAACTGGAGGCTTTACGAGCATGCTGGGGAAATCTCATCTCCCGATTCATTCTGTCTTGTGCATCCAGGAGTTGGGCCTCTTATTACCTTGCTGGGCACACGAGGTGTGAACAGATTCCGAGATTGGAACTCATCTGCCAGAAACCGGGGAGGTTCAGAAAGAGGCCGTGGCCAGCAATGCACTAGGATTACATCCTCACCGATAGATAATGAAGTGCTGGGCCCCAACCCCAGATGCATATTTGTCACTCACACTGTTGCCACTGTGGCCATGGTGTGAATCAAGGCCAGTGAGGCATAGTCCTCATTCTGTCAAATTTAGAGCCAGATTGAGGTGGTGGAAACTCCACGTGGAGAAAAGAGGAAAAAACAAAACACGCCTCTGTATCAGGAAGAAACCATTTTTATAGTTGTAGGCAAAGTAAAAGGCCGGCCTTTTAAAACTGGAAATTACAACTTAACACGTCAACGTGATGTAATTGGGATGCCTGCTATTCTGTGTTTAAGAGATTGAAGGCTCACTGTGAGGAGGTTGAGCACAGCCTGAGGCCTGGCAGCTCTGACAACGTCATGCTTGATTTAGGGTCAGACTTTATAATCCACCCTTCGGGAAGATCCAGGTTAGTGCCTTCCCTCCAACCTTGTTAAAGGACTCAGGCCATTGATGTTCATGTTCTGACCCCGTGCAGAGAGGGTGTTTTGCACTCGTGCCTGTGTAAACACGTCGCTGTCTAATAGAGGCGGTACAAGGCTTTGGGGGAGCCTTATCAGTTTTGATGTTCATGCAGTTCTTTTCTTTTCTTTTTTTCTTTTTATTTTTTGTTTGTTTTGTTGTGGAAGGGGACAGGGTCTCGCTATATACTTCGGTCTGGCCTTAAACTCACTTAGTAGCGTAGCTGGCCTCAGCCTGGTGGCAATCCTCCTACCTCAGCCTCCCGAGTGCTGGAATTACAGGCATGCACCACCACACCTGGCAATTTGCATTCTTATTATGGTCATCCCCATTGAGACAATACAGTAGAGGGCATGGCTGTGGACATCGCAGCCCTACCGAAATATGCATATGCATGTGCACGTGTGTGTGTGTCTGTGTGTCCATCCACAGTAATCAAAAGCATGTCATCCTGAATCACAATAACCAACACCTACACCTGTATCCCCCATACTAAATGTCAGGCATAATTGCTGACAATGGTCCTGCGAGGGTGTAGGTACTGTCGCCATCTCCTTCTACAGATGAGGAAACTGAGGCACAGACAGTGAAAAGATTTGCCAGGTCTTTGGGCTCAGAAGTGACAGGGCGTGATGTCAACCAGATGTTCATTCCAGAGTTCCAGCTCATAACCTCTACCCGAAAGAACAATTGGAAACAGGTTTTTCAGAGCTTGAAGAACTTCAGGATTTAAAAAGAATTGAGCCTCCTGGAGTCCCAGAAATAAGCCACATGAGGTGACATCTTTCCCAAGGCTAACAAGCGAACAAACTTACATGTTATCACTGCCTTCCAGTGCTTCCGTCAAACTACTCCATAATTTAGAATGAAAGGCTTGAAGAGATTTCTGTAGACTTCTCCTTCCTTTAACCCACTGTAGAAATCATCCAGCATGTACTCCATGGGGTGCTTGAAGTTCATTATATTTCTAAAGGGGTACACAAAGAAATTAATGAACTTTCTCTGTATAAAATGCTCAACAGGCGGCCAGGATTTTTTAATTGGGTTTCAATGTGTATAAAATATTTCGATCATATTGATCCCTCTTATTGTCCTCCCTAGGTTATAATTTTTAAGGAATATTTTCCCAAAATATATTTAGTGTAAGTCTGGTCATTTGTGATAAAAATTACATAATGATTCACATTTCAAGCTGTTCAATTTTGCCATTTTAACTGATTTAGAACTTCTATTACTTTTAAAATCTAATTTGTCTTTATCTTCAGGAAGATAGCATATATTTTAATTTAGATACTCTATATTTTAATTATTTTAATCATAAGAAGATGACTTTACATTTTAGTTTAGCTTTAAAATTCTTTTAGTTGATTCATCACAAACTTAGCTAGATCTTTGGTCGCATATTTGAAATGCTTCTGAAGTAATAAATCCAACACTGAAAAGACTATTGAGCCCTGCGTTCGTGCTGTCTTCTTGTTACAGCCCCCACTTTCTGAGGCTCGCTCTCCTTAGATCTGGTTCAGAGGCCGAAGGTGAATTTCAGAAGCCATCAGTGTTTACTATGTTAAACCACCGACTATAACAGAAATGGTGGCGCCCAGCATTTGACTTGTAATCAGTGTAGCTCAGAGGTAGGACACTTGCCTAGCACCGTTGTGAAGCCCTGGGTTTGATCCCCAGTAACACACACACACACACACACACACACACACACACACATCTTCCTGATTCTTGAAAGTCAAGTCCCTGACAAGGATTCACTTACCCAACAAGTGGATTCTCCAGAGTTTCTCTTTCATCCTTTTTTCTACTTCTGATGCCGAATGTACCTATTCCCCTGCCATTTTGACATCAATCCATGCCTTCCCCAAAGCAGGGGAAACAGAGCAACTTGGGATCCAGTCAGAGTGGACTCCTGTCTCTGGAGAGAGGTTGAGAAGTGGAACAAAGGAAGTAGAGGTGGATTGGGACAGGGTGAACAGGAGGGAACGTGACAACTGCCTTCTACAGATTCTCTGCAGGCTGGGCTATTGGCGTTTCCGGGTTCCTCCCGATTGATAACAATAATCAGGATACAGGAACACGTGCAGATCTGGCCCAGGCTGTCATCTGAGGCATAATTCCTGATAGTCTTTGATAACATGGTGAGCGTCAGATATGCTGACTGATACAAGCATCCTAGAGGACCAAGTGGTTATCTCAGTTCAGCTAAGCTGCCTGTGCATTTGTGCATCTCAGTTTATCCCGTAAGGGATCTAGCCAGAGCTCAGGCAATGTCTCCCTGTAATACTGATCTTATTAGAGCCATCCGTTTTGATTGCTCCAAAAGAAACAACATTTTAATGTCTTTTCTTGAAAATGTAATGTTTGCCTCTGAGCTACACTGGTATTGCAGAAACAGCTTCAGAATGAATGCCCCCTCGCTTGAGGGCCTCGGCTGGTTTTCAGGACACCTGTAAGTCTCCAAAGTTACACCTCCCGAGGAGCCTTTTCTTCTGACTTCTCTGGCGTAGAGAAAAGTCACTCTTACCTATTGTAGGAAAACATGTAATACTTTATGGTACTACCAGTTTGGGAAGGGATGAGGCTAGAGAGAGAGAGCCATTTATTTCCAAAAGTAATTTTATTAAAGGGGTGAGGTCTTGAGAGGTTTTGCAAGAGTGCCATGAAATCCAACAGTGGTGGATATGCCAACTTCAGAGAGGTGAGGAATGGACATCATTCCTTCAACGCAGATGTGTCGTTTGTATGTGGAGTACAGCTCTCCCACCCAAGCCTGCTCCTTTCTTCTCTTCCCCAGCCTAGCGCCAGGTAACAGTGGTAACAAGGAACTCGGGAGCTGCAGGCTGCTCTCCCGCCCCTCCTGTTGTGCCCCCTCTCCCCTGGGCCCCCCTAGTTGCAATCTGTCTCTTGCTTGCACTGGGGAAATTGAAGCAGCTTTTCCTGTGCACCGAAGAGAGACTCCCTACCCTCAAACTGCAGGTGTGGAATTAAAACCTCAGATGTTTTCAGTCAGTTTCCTCACCTTCTGCATTGCCTGGTGCCTTCTCGGAGCCACTGTGGTTAGGATAGTGAGTGAGGAGGCCAGGATTCCTCCGCGGGGGCCCCGCAGCCTGCCAGAGGGGCAGCTGGTTTGTTCCGGGTGAGTGGGCACTCAGAGGATGGCTGAGGGCCGGGTCTGTGGGCACTGCATCTCCTCGCACTGCGCTGGGCTCCGGGGGACACAGTGATAATAGATGACACCGTTACTGCCCATAGAGTGAAGCTTTGGCATTACTTTTATTCTCTGTTTGATGGTTGCCAAGGGAACCAACAGGCTCCTATTTTGTGGATGTGAGATGTACAGCTGTCCGATGATTTGAGGACTTGGGAGGAGGGGAGGATTTGTAAATGGCCGGTGTTATTCATGAAACCTGACTGTTCATTCTCTAGCGTGGCGGGATAGTTTAGATTAAAGCCTTTTTGTTCTAATACGTGGACTCTGGTCCCCGCCCCCATGTTCAACAATGTAATTATTATTTTGTATAGAGCACCTACTACGTGCCGGACCTTTTACGTGCGATTTCCCATTGCGCCCCCATTACCGCCCACAGAAGCTGCCCTTTACAGACGCGACCGGCCTAGTCGCAGGCAACCCCAGGCTGCGAGCCTAGTGGCCTTTCCCTGCCGCGGCACAATCTTGGAAGCGGCGCCTGCGGAGAGGGCGCAGTTCCCGCCGCGCCCGCCCGCCCGCAGGGGACGCAGCCATGGGGACCCAGGGTCTGGGCCGCGGAGGGAGCAACAGCTGTCGGTGTCGCGCCCGGGGACTGCGCCCCCGCGGGGCCGACCCGGCGCCGGGGCCGAGAGGAGGGGCGGCGAGGGGCGGGGCGCGCGGGGCGGGGCGGCCGGAGAAGGGGCGGCGGCAGCGGCGGCGAGGGCTCGCGCTCCGAGGAGTCCCGCTCCGAGAGCTGAGAGCGTCGGGGAGCGAAGTCCGGAGCCGGGGCCCCCGCCACCCCGCTGCCACGGCCCAGCCCGGGAGCCCGCGGCGCCGGCGGCGGCCGCCGATGGAGTTCACTTGAGCCGCGCACGGGGGCAGAGGCAGGCGGCCGCGAGCGGAGCGCGGGCCGGAGCCGAGCCAGCCCGGGGCGCCCGCCCGCCCGCCCGCCCGAGAGCTCCGGCCAGGAGGCGCCCCGCGCCGCGCGCCGGCGGGATCGGCGCAGAAGAAAGACTGCGACGCGGCGACGGCGACGGCGGCGGGCCCGGGAGCAGGCGGCCCGCGGCGCTGCTGGAGAGGCGGGACCCGCTGTCGGGGAGCCCGCGGCGGCCGCCGGGGAGAAGCCGCCGCCGCGCGCCCTCCTCCTCCGCCTCCTCCCTCTCCCTCCGCCCTCCCTCCGCACATGGTCTCCTTTGTCCTGTCGCCGCCGCCGCCTCGCTCTTAGCTCCGCGCGCCGCGGCGGCGGCTCGGGCCGCTGCTCCTCGCCTCGCCCGCCGGCCCGGACGCCCCTCGCCAGCCCCTGCCGCCCGGCCCGGCCCGGCCCGGCCCGGTCCGACCCCGCGCGCGCAGGAGAAGGGGGAGGCAGCGGGCGAGCGCGTCCCCCGCCGGGACCCGGCCGCGCTGGATGCGTGCGGCGCGGGCTCCGCCGCCCCGGAGGCTGCTGCCCGGTTCGGATCTGGTTCGCGTGGCTCCGCGTTCAGACTTTGGCAAGGGAGCAGCAGAGAGACTCGCGGACAGAGCCGGGTTGGAGTTGGGCGTTTTCTCTGCGAGTGTTTTCGGCGGTCTCCTTCCCGGTCTCTTGACGATCGCGCATCGGGAGCCCTGCTAAGGACTCAAACCATGAACTTGGGGCTGACAGCACCGCCGAACCCCTCGCGACCAGGTAACGCAGCTCTGGGGGCGCGGCTCGCGCGCCCGCGGTCGCCGGCGGTCGGAAGGGAGGCGGCCTGGTCGGGGGTCTTTTGTTGCGGCGGCCGGGCCCGCGGGCAGGGGTGGCAGGGGCGGACTGACGGCGTCTGGCGCCCGAGCCCCCTCCGCCCGCCTCCTCCTCCTCCTCGTCCTCGTCCTCCTCCTCCTCAGCCCCCACCCCGCCCTGTCGCCGCCTTTGTACTTTCCTCGCTCGGCCGCCGGGGCTCGGCCCGGGAGCGGCGGCGCGGGGCCGGGAGGGCCTAGGGGCCGCGGCCGAGCCCCCAGCGGGGTGGAGCCGGGGTTCCCCCGACCCGGGCCGGCGCCAGCCGCGCTACCCGTTTGGGGCCTGGTTTCCCGAGCCAAATCGCGGTCGGCGCCTGCACGCGGTGCCCGAGGAAGCGAAAGGACCGCCGGGCTCACAATTGGCCGTGGGTGAAAGAACTCGCGCTTAAGTTTCCAAGAGGTTTCCCTTCGCGTGTTCGAAAGTCGCTCTCCCCGCCGATGTGGGTGCGAAGGGCGGCCCCAGGGTCCAAGTCCGGAGGGAATAGGAGAGGACCAGGAGCCCGATCTTCCGGCTCCCACCGCTGTGCACTGAAGGCTTTTTATTCGTTTTTCTCATTCTCCGCCTTCCCTCCTCTGATCTGGTTGACTTATTTAACTTTTCCTTAAAACCATCTAAGGCTTCTAGTAATTTTTTAGTACTAAGGAAAACAAAAAACAAACCAAAAAAAACCCTTACTTCCACTTAGCCCCAAAGAGACCTCTGTTTTTCTGTCATTTTGGGGTTCAGTCTCTTCGTGCTCTTACCCCCTCAGCCGAGCGAGGGAGAAAAGAAAAGAAATGGCGAGTGAAATCTTAAAGTCTGTGGCGTGCAAAGAAAGGTACCGTAGTTGCAGGGAGGGAAGAGGGCATTCGCCTCCTCGTCTCGGCTCACCGCGCTTAGTCGTTCTGATTAAAAAAAGAGAGAGAGAAAAAAAAAAAGGCCAGGAGAATGATCGTGGTAATGGAGGGAAATGCAGACATTTCTAAAAGTGACGAAAATGAAAACGTCCCCACGATTAAGATGCAAGGAGCCAAAATACGATTTGTACAAATGCTTTTAAAGTGTTAAGTGGAAGGAAAGTTCCTTAAAGAAAGGCGAAGGGTATTCCTATAGTTCTCACTGAAGACTTTGGCTAAGAAGCATTTTTTCCTGACTTTGTAGGACAGTGGTCGGCCGCGGTTTTAACCGCCTGGATGGGAGGAAGAGGGATCCAGAATCCTTTCATGATTAGCGAGAATCCTATTGCGGTCATCATATTTTGGGGGGTTTTCCACGGAGGACTTTTTTGAGACACCTCTTTGCCCAGTTATCATTTGAAGCTTCGTGACATGTATCAGCGAAGTCAAGGGTGAAAAGGCGTTTATTAGAACGCATACTGTCCTAAGCCTTTCTGAATAACGTGTCAGGCTTATTTCCTTAATAACTTACTGGTTGGCATAATAATCATGTCCTCAAGTTTGATCCGGACAAGAGGATCACAGAATGGAGCTCACAAAAGGTGCAGGTCCCAAGGAAGCTCTGAACCGCAGAACCAAAGGGCCTGCACACCTACATGGGTCCTTTCAGCGTGCACTCCTAGTGCAAAGGAAGACTGACTATTTGGGGGCCAATTAGACTCATTTTTATATGTAATCTCAGATGTTTCAAGGGCTTTTGCAGTTGGTAAAATGATTTAATAAATGGGTTTTTTTTTCCTTTTTACATATCAGCTTCAGTTTATTTTTTAGGCCACGGAGTGTAACATTAAAAGAATTCCAAGCCAATGTAAGAGACACTTTTTCGCTGAAGGATAGCAAAATGAAATACTCCTATTGCTAAGTTTTTACCTGGGAAACTCACATGCCCAGAAATCTCTCATTTCAGTGTAACAACAGCATTCATGTAATTTTCACCTTTATAACTCAGTGTTCATCAGCTGTTTGATGTGTAAGCTGTTTCTTCCTCCCCATGCAATACTTTTTTTGGCAGTTCATTTTTATAAGAAGCTACTATAATATTTAGTTTTGTTTAAGACATCAGGAAGGCTCTGAGTGTATATTTTATTCTTGCAAAGGAGAAAAAAGTCTATCTAGGATTTATTTTAAACTGTATATGTATAAGTATATACATTTGAGTACTTTTTTATACATTAATTTTCCCCCTTGATCTCCTAAATCTTTTGAGTCACCCTGTGGAAGATTAGAATTAAAATAAAGGAAACACAGCCATAGTAAGGATATTTTATGTCTTTTTATATCACTTGCGTTGAGAACTAGAATATGTCCTCCAGATAGACACAGGAATATTTCATCTTTGTCAGTGTAGCATTGAAAGGACTAAATAGAATATCTTCTTTGTCCCCAAAAGGCAGTGAGAGAATATGCTATTCTTCAGGCTTCCCCCTCCCCCTACTTCCTATATTTCTTTCTTCCATATTTATTCAGCATTCTATGCTTCGCTTTGTCAGAATATGCATCTCTATGTATAAAGTATGAAAGACAATTTCTCACAAGGGTTACATAGAAAAACAGGATACATATAGCTAGACCATTGTAACTTTAAATGAAGATACATCCTCAAATTATTGTATATAGTGAGATTGCTAAATTTTTAATTTTTCAAGTCTTAGAAATATTCAGTGCTTCTGAAACATTACAGCATTTCCACTAAACCGACTTAATGTTTATTTTCCAGAACATTAGTGTATAATTTAAATTGGCTTTAGTCTTGCTATTTAAACAAGCTTATTTCACTTTCCTTGAGCTACTGTAATAATTAGTAGGCATGATCTCTAGAAAATGAAAAGGAAATAATGCTAGTGGCTGGGTTTTTGGCATGTTAGCTTGCATCTATTTGAACACCAAGGTCATCTTGGTTATTGTAAGAGATAGGGATCTTTAGGGTCACTAGAATATACTCTTGAGTCTTTAAAAAAATTAATATCTGACAGTGTTGGTTGACACTTTAGGGAGGAAAAGCTTAACACTACATAATAGGCATTTCTGATTTGTGGAAGAAAATTAAAAAATAGGCATGTCTGCAAATACCATGTGCAAAAATACTATTTCCAAAATAATTATCTGTTAGTGAAATTGGAAAATCATTATGAGAATGAGCTGAATCGCTTTGTGTATCATCTCTGAAATATGTTTTGCACAGATATTATGTCTAATAAGGACACATATTTAAAATCAGATTTTTTTTTCCTCCAGCAAATAGCTGCACTGCAGGTCTGTCTCTCGCAGTCAACTAGCACCACCTTATGGATGATTTGGAAAAATTACTGCTTTCCTAAAATGTAGTAAACTGGCTCAAAATAATAGTAATCATGATGGGGCTTACAACATCGATGACAATCATAACACTTTTTCTTCCTGTTCTTTTTCAGGCATCAGATGCCAGCTCTGAAAAACTGTTCAACACTGTTATTGTAAACAAAGGTAAGACTTCTTAATTCTTCTGAGTAGTGTTTTTTAATAGTGTTAGTCTTATTGTCATTGCCAGGAAGAAAGAAAAACAAAGTATGGCTCCTTTCTTTTTATTCTGGAGCTACTGTTCATATTTTGTGCTTTTGCAGGAGACAGAATGAGAATGCTTTTGTGACACATTTTAAAAGTTTATTTTAAAAGGATATGCTGAATCCTTATTTAAATTGAATTGACTGAGAAATCACTACGTACTATGTGACTTTAATGTAAGAAGCTATAATAGAAAAGAATGATTCCCAGAATGCCTTAATTTGATTGTTACATATCAACTACCCAGCAGTGGGAGAACTGTAAGTAGTCAGTGCAGTGTGTACTGCAGACTATAATAACGAGTACATGTTTAGTATTCACCGTGTTATGGCCATAAACCAGCCCTTACTCTGCTGTGGGCTTCCTGTAAAGTTAATAAATGAGCAGGAGGGCAGAATTTAAATATGCCCTCTGCCATTAATTTCTTCCAGACCTCCATGTAGAGTAAGAGAGGCTAATGATATAGCAGTACATTAAGGGAAAACTTACCCTAAATCATTGCCAATAGGTTTCTTGGCAGTTTTCATTTGTAGCAGTATTGTTGGAAATAATGAAATTTAGGGGAGTCTCTAATTACTGGCTCCGAAAGGTGTATAATTTGAAAGGTATAAATTATATAAACTGATCTTTCCCTTTGCACTGTAGAACCAGATTTAGGGCCTTGCAGGGTAATTGCTAAATAAAGAAGATGCGCTTCCTGTGATCATCTTTTTTCTGTTACATCAAGGATACTTGGTAGCACTTGAACTAAGTTGGGTCCTCACAATGTGAAATATGACTCCATTTCAGCACCCTCTAGTTGCCTTGGCTAGCATTTTGCTAGCTGGTTAGTAAAAGTGCAGTTATTTTGAGCTCCCAGATTATTTTAGAATGTGAACTAACTGCAATTTTAAGTAGTACATAACGTTTAGAGTTCCCTAGAGGTGTATGTGTTTATGTGATTGCTGTTACTCCCTGAATTACTATCATATTGAATTTTATCCTTTTTTTATTGCATAATAGAGTTCCAGTTTTATATTTCATCATATTTTTTGATGGACTGAAAGTTTGTATAAATTTGTTATCCATAATGCTAAAAGCCTAATAAAAGAAGATATGTGCAGTTCACATCCCGTGCTTGTGTGTAAAAATGCATAATTGTTTACTGCTCATTTTGATGATGGAGGAGGATTGTAGTGGAGTGAACATCTGTGTGAGAAAGAAGGCTAAGAGGAAGGGAGGCTGAGGTAGAACAGGTCACCGAAAGCAGGGCTTCTGTGATTTGGTGACCCTCAGGACCTCCAGCCATGTGACTCTGTCTTTTTTTTTTTTTTTTTTTTTTTTTTTTTTTTCTCATTTGCTATAAAAAGCTTTGAATGTGTTCCCTTCCTGGGATCAGCCTGGAAACGGGCACTGGCTCTGGGACCTGCGTCGCGCCTCCACTGCCCTGTGAGCCTCTCCAGGGTGGATGGAGAGTGATTGATGAGGAGCCCCTCCCCTCTGCCGCTCCCTGCTTGCCTCTCCCCCCTCCTCCCATTTCCAATCAAACGTTTCCCACATTCTTATTTTTGTTTACTTACAGAGTATGATTTGTGGCATCTATTTGATTGTGAATAGTCCTCTCCCTGACAGGGTGTCTTTTCTTCTGAGCTGCTTTTCTGGGGGTGATTTAGTTGCCTTGAAAGGATTAAGGTTTCTTTGTGTACACTAAAATCAACATAGGCTTTTTCTAAGCTTTGCTTGGGAAACCATACACAAATAAGCATTTTAGTTGATGGCAGATTATTCCTTTGCCCCTTATTTCCATCAAAATGGCCTTTCTTTTCTCCTCCAGAGTTTCCCCTTAATGCCTTATGCTAATTCCTGTTGGTAACATGAATGACAAGAGCCAGAATGAGTGCAAATCCAGGTGCTTCCAAGTAGTCTGCCTGGTACCCAGTCCCCCTCCCGAAAGAGATTAAGGGGGTGGGGTGGGAGGCGGGAGGGAAAAGCATCAGGATAGTTTTGTTAAGGGGATTAGTATTCAAACTGTTAAATATCAGGAAAACAACTTCAAAAAAGGATTCATTGTGCAGCGATAATGTCAATAATTGCTTCAAGACAGGTGCAGACAGTGCTTGTGGTTTTTGGTCTGTTTTTACTCTGGGTGGTGGCAGTATTTCCTGGATGGATGGTTGACAAGGCCTTCAAGGAACTGTCAGCTCCACACACATCAAGTTTAAGTTCTCTCGCGAAGCAGCCTGCCTGCCTCAAAGTCGGGTCTCCTGTCTTGGTCCAGTGTCTTCAGCCAAGAGCAATAAAAAGCATCGCAAGAAAGGGCAAATTTACACCAGGTAACAAACACTGCTGGGAAATTCTTCAAAGCCTTAGCTTATTAAACAGTCTAACAAGAGTGCGGGGGAGCCGACACGTGTACCCCTCCACCTCCAGACGTGTCAAGCTACATCTTACCTCTCCCTCTCAGGGGTCTGGCAGTATTCCGGCCTCGGAGAAGCGTGGCTTTAAGCTGCTGGCGAGATTATGCTGCTGAGCCTGGTGGAGGCAGATTCGGTCCATAAAATTTCACTGTGGGAGGGCAGTGCTAATCTCACAAGCTGATTGTGGTGAGGGCTTAGGGGTGGCTTTGAAGTTGGTCTTCACAGTGTGGCAGTGGAGATGCAGGCAGAAGCAGCAGGGGCCGTGGCTCAAGTCCCATCAGTCTGCTCATGAGCTTGAACAAGTCATTTAGCCTCTTTAGATCAGAGTCTTCAGTCGTAACAAAACCTAGTCCTGGGCCAGCATCTCTGGTGGGGGTAAAACAATGAACTGCCAAAGGGCAGGGGTTGAAGCAGAGTGGGTACAATGAATATGTTTTCTATAATTTGCCTATTGATTTGATTTCGACTTTCCCTGTACTGTACAGTCCATCCGATTTAATAGAGAACTAGTAAGATCATCCTGTTTAGGTGTTCTGAAATGTTGTTTTCTTCTGGTGCCTTTTATTTCCTGTTGTAAAACAACTTTGATTAAACAGCAAGTGCTTGCACACACACATGCCATGCCCAATGAGAACTGGGTATTTCGAAAGAGGCGTGGAGTTGAGCCTCCAAATTGCTGGGATTAGTATTGTAGACATAAAAAAAATAGTTTAACTTTAATCAAGGTCATGGTTGCCTTATTTAATCTTTATGTGTTTAAATGTTTACAGGATGTTCATGTGAGTTTTATGAATCCTTCTGTCTTTGTGACTCAACCATCTGCTAAAGAAAAAATTAATTTTCCCATTGAGACAGAAGCAGAGAGAGAAAAAGACTAACTTATTGTCCCTGTTTAGTTGCATATACTGCTGTAAGAGCAACAGGGCCTGTACCTCAAATTCTGTAGTGTTTTTCTTTGAAAGGAACTTTCTAGTCAGTTCAGTGTGGCCAGCATTCATTGCCATGTCTTACCTACTCTAGACCCACTTGGTCATCTCAGTACTTCAGCGTGTAGACAGAAGTGCAGAAAACAAGTGTTTCTTTGCTGTACGCAACTATCCTGCCAAGATAATTAATCTTTTCCCAAACTCTTAGGCTGCTCCAGAGCAGATCTACTTGCAGAGGAAGGAAAAGGGAAGGCCCATGTGGAGGAGGAGAACAGTGGTCAGGCGTTCTGTGAGCCTTCTCCTTACGTAGTACCAGCCTTGGTTGTGAGCCCATGGGCAAGGCCAGGGGAAGAGAAGAGGTCCGGGATGTTGCCCCTTCTTGCCTCAAAGCCCTCTGAGGATTTATCCTCAATCAAGACAGACTTAAGATAGAAGCCGCAAGCAGCCAGGAAGTGTATTTTACTGGGTGGCTGACTTTCCCACCGCTCTTTCCTTCACCTTTGTCTCAAATTGCAGAGTTGGAGCCCCTGGGCAAAGCCCCCTGAGCTAGCTGGTAGAAGAGCTGTGTCTAGCTGATGGGCATCTCTGAGGCGCTGGGCTGGGGAATAATCCAGGTAGGAAGAGCCCTCCCCAATTTCTGCTCCCTTCTACTGTCAACACACAGTATTTCCTGAAATGGGGAGGAGGACCTCCCTCTCCCACAGGACCCCACTTCACCCCCACCGATCAGCCCTGAGGAACCCTAAACACTCAGTCACTATGATGAGCAGGACCACATGGAACTCTCAGGCCATCTGGAGCTCATGGTGGCCTCTTCTAGGCCTCCCCATGCGGACTCGTGGAACACACTTGGCCTCTTGCAGTTGAGTTTGTTCTGAGGATTTCTAGTGGGAAACGTAGAAACGCTGGCTGGAACGCATGGGTTAGTGGGTCCTTTGGGTGGTGTGGTTTTGACAGCTTTATAGGAAGAAGACCTGACTCAAAAACTGCCAGAGACCTGAGGAGGGGGGGTGAGGAACAGGTTATGTAAAGATATTGCCGCTTTAGTAACTGGACGCCTCATAAATTCTCTGATGGCCACAGTATGGCCTCTTTTGTTAGATTTGGACTTGAGGGAATCCCTTGGTGTGGTGACAGAAAAGGTAAGTTATTTGTGTATTACCAAGACCACAATTGGCTTTTGAGAAGTTTTTCCCCTAAAATAATTCCACGCAGGGAAATAATGCAGCTGACTGGGCAATAGCTTTCTTTAAAAAAAAAAAAAAAAAAAAAAAACTAGTTTAGACTTTAAAATCCCTCTAACATGAACACATGGACATCATTTTACTGTTGCTTGTAGCTTCTTGGGTCTGGGAGGGAGAACATGACGTGAAGCAGGTTTCTAGTAGTAGACCGAGCCACCGTCAGCCTCCGTAGATTAGTAGTTGTGTTTTTATCATATCTTAAATCCCACGTAAGGGGAAATAAGGGTAGTTTGTATTTTTTCGTCTCTGGCTTTTTTTTTTTTTTTTTTTTTTTTGGTACCGTTTCAGAGCATTTTCTTGGGTTTTAGGAGAGAGCCTTCTGATGTGTGAAGAATTAAATAGTATTGAAGGGTAATTGGTGCTTGATGGGAGACAAAGGAGTTATGAGCAGTTCAGTTCCTCCTCCCACCCCATACTGCAAATAGCGTGCAATCAGCTCCTTTTGTTATGGAAATTGACCTTCCTATAGAAGCTGAGTCTCCTGTACGGAAACTGTTGTATAGAATTATTCCTTGAGAATTCTTGGGAACAGATGCCTTGTGCCGTTAGTGTGAAACCACCACGAGGAGCCTAAAAATATTTCATGTTGTGAGACAGAGTTTCCCTGTGGATGTATTTTTCCAGTATCTACTAACTGGTGTTTTGCTGAACTTGTGGATGTGTGGTGGGGGAATCGTGGGTAAACATTGGATCCCCTCACGGGAGTAGAGAAAGGGCGGACCATCCTCCGAGCCTTTGAAATGATCTCAGTGGTGTCTTTGGGATTGAACTTTGACAACACCACTACTTTTCCAGAGAAAATGCAGAAGGCAGGGTCCCCAGACCTTGAGTGCCCTGTGATCCCATAGAAGCAGATTACAGTGTGACAGATTGTTTTACTCAGTGTTCAGACACCGCTCTGTTTCCTTCTGAGCCCAATAGAAAGCCCTTCTTTTCTTACTTTATTGGGTGATTACCGCATCCTCAGAAAGGATTTTCTCTGTGTCTGGCAGTATTGGCATAAAAGCTTGAATATTCCCCAGCCTTCCCTCAATCCCTTTATATGTAGTGTTTCATGTGGCCAGTGGTGGAGTGCTTGGATGTCTCAGAGAGTAATATAGACCCACAATAGACAGCTGTAATATTTTTTTAAACAACCATCATCTCCATCCTCAAGAGCTGTAATGAGAACAGTTAAAGGACAAAGGGCCTCCTCACGGGTAAGGCTGTCAAGTCCATGGGTGAGGCCCAGATGTGGTTTCCTGCATGGAGCAAGCCTGTGGCTGTCCCATGGCCTCTGGGGTATTTCTAGTTTCTGACAACTGCAGAAAAATGTTGTTTTCTCTGAAAATGTATGTTTATTTAACTAGGTTTCTTTTTGCTTCACAATCTGGATTCCATTCAGTCAGTTACCACTCCAATTAACTAACAATTATTTAACATTAACAGTAATTACAGACGCCAGTTAAGCGCCTACAGATGTCAACTGTTAGCTTTGTACCTAATCACTCAATGAAATGGAGAAAGTTCAACAAACATCAATTAGCCAAGCAATTAGTATGAGTTAGGAAAGAGCATGTTATCTATGTGTGAGCTGATTCAATTTATTTTATTTTGGCAGTAAAACACACACAGGCAAGCGCCAATAAGTTCCTTAGATAAGATAAAACTCTATTGTTTCGCAGCTTACATAAGAATTCTTTCCTTTCCCATGCATAAGTCAAATACACTCTTGTCTGGAATTTATTTAACAAACAGAATTTGTCTCAATTACTCAGAAATCCCGGCAATGCTCAGTCTCAGGAAGCAACTTTGGTGAATTATGAATCCAGCGAATATACTGTATAAGGAAATGCAAGAAAACGTCAGTGGAGAAAATGATTGATTCCCACTTGAGTAATCTGCTGTATACATTTCGGGTTTTTACCAATTTTATTCCTGAACCTTTGGTGGAGCTGGCGCAACAGTGATTTTATTAATTTCATGGTGCCTGAACTTTTGCTGGGCTGTCTTTTATTTAGCCTGGAAGTAACATCAAAGCATTTCTACCTACTTGCCCAGTCCATGCTTTAAAAAGTAGAAATAGCTCTGTATTGAAGAGAATTCAATTCATGAATTGACCGGGGAGATTCTGGGGCAAAATTCAGTTTTTCTGCTACTCCCCCTTGTCCCCATTTGATTCGCATCCCCACAGACTGACTCTGGATCAGTTGTTCTTGCTGGGGTGTACTGGGAGTGGATGCTGAGGCCTGATACATAGAGTGGTCCCTACACTGGTATTTGGAGATTCATTTACTGCTGGGAAGAAAGCTGGTCCTAAGAGCTATGCCACTGGTTCGCCTCCTAGAAATGATTTTTTATCACCCCGAAGCCTGTAGATAGGAGTGGAAGAAGCCAGTCCCCGTGGAGTGCTCTGGCAGGTCTCTGTGGGTCTTTCCATTTGTGCAAGCCTCATCAAGAGCTGAACCCAAGCATTGGAAAATAAATATGCTGCCACTGTGCAGTTTGGGGCGAAGACCCGCTGTGTCCTGTGGGCTTTTCTATTGAAACCGTTTAGTGGTATGCAGCAGTGCACCTGGACGTGTTGCTTCTTGAGGGACCTTTTGGCTCTTCTACATCAATAGGGTGTCCATTAGTCTGTTTTTGTACATTTTGCTGCAGTGACAAAATAGCTCAGTGTGTTACAACCACGAAGGGCTCATGTTAGGTGTCAGCCGTGGATGTGCTGATGCTTTTCTTGTTTTTACTCTGGAGACTCAAGCTAAAGGAGCAGCCCCATCCATCCTGGGAAAGAGGCAAGAACAGGCAGATCTGCAGAATGCCTCCTCAAGTTTCAGCTTGAATGTGGTGGGTGGCCCTTGGCAGCCAACTCATTGGCTAGAGCAAGCCATTTGACCAAAGCTACCATCAAAGGAAGGAGAGGGAAAGTCTCCTTCCACAGGAACCTGCACAGTGGGAGAGGGATCCACAGGTTTGGGCCTGGGGAGAAAGGGAAAATAAACACTGAACTTCTGAGACAGTCTGCCACGGGCCCATTCCCAAAGTCACTTCCCATTGTGTTAATGCAAACAGATGGGAGTGGTTTGCATAGCCTAGGTGATAAAATCAGCAGGCTTTTCTGTTAGAGACCTGTTTCACCATCAGCCATTTGCTTAGTCCCTCTTAAGTTAGATCAGTTAAGTCCTCAAGACATGAATTGCTTCCTTATTCTTTACCTGGTTTAGTTTTTTGCTGGCTTTGAGGGACTAATGGAAAAGCTGCTTTAGAATGCAGAAATGACTTCCAGTATCTGAAAAGAATAGTTGGACTGATCACATGTGTAGGCTCTGCATAATTAATTTGAGGAAGCCTACAGGATGCACCGCAGAGGAACTACTGCGTGTTAGTGTGTGATGTAGTGTTCACTCAGAACCTGGGCCATGGGTACCGACTTGAATCTTGGCTGCATCACGTACTACCTATGGAATTCGGGGCTACTTAAATCAGCACCAGTTTTTTTCTTCCGTAAAATGAGAATAATCCAACCTCTCTCACAGAGTTGCTATGAGAAGCAATTATATATAAAGTACACTACCTTGCCCTGTATTTTGATCTAATTATACGCAGAGCTAAGTGTTTTACGTACATTATACCATCTCTTCTTCACAGCAACTCTTCTGTTTTGAAAATAATTCAGAACTAGCATCTCTAGTTCTATAGGCAAGCAAACCGAAGTTACATATGAATGCCTAGCATTTAGTGAGGACCTGTTTTTTAATTTGTATGTAATTCACTCATTTTTCAAATCAGGAAACTGAAGTTCAGAAAGATTAACTTGCCCAAGGTGACACAGCTCGGTACTCCTGGGTCTAGTTCCAGCTAACCCCAAGGCTAGGCCCTGTGGATTATGGCAGAGAATAAAATAAGAAGGGGACACAAAACCGGATGGCAGTGACTGGGATTTGGGGAACCAAGTGCCGTGGTAAGACACTGGCAAAGAACCCCAGGCAGACAGGGTCCCCCTCCGACTTTTTTCTCCTCACATCTTCCCAAGATATTTTATATTCTCTGCAGGTCAGTGGGCGCTTTGCTTTGATGATGAAAGTTCTCATCAGGACTTTCCCACATCCAGCATCCCTGGATGTCTTCCATTGTGACCCAAGCTGTCATGCCACTGTGTCCCAGCAGGGCACCTCCGGTGTCCTCCCCATCTCATAGGACCATGTTTCTTAACGCTGCTGCTCTCCATGCGCATTGCTGTGCCTATCCATGAACTGATCTTTACTTTTCAGCCAAATTTCGTTAGTAGTGAGTTGGGATTTTCAAACAGGGGCTTTTCCTTAGCAACCAGTGGCATACACAGGGGGCCCAAATCTGTGCAGGGCGGGCGGTGCTGTTTATAGCCAGTGGTGTTCTGTGGGCGTTCAAGTCGGCCTCTCTGACCCTCGTAAACCTTCTCTTAGAAAGAGGATGTTGAGAGCACATCATTGCTTTTCTAAGAGTCCTTTTAAAGAGGGAAATGTCTCAAGTGTGCCCGTTAATAGACTGATGTGGGAGGCGGTTATATTTGGATGCCTTTAAAAGCCACTTGGAAAACATTTTCCTTCTCTTATCTATCACCTTTCACATCTCTCTGCAGAGTAACACTAAAACCTAATTTTAGCCAAGCTGACATCGTTTTCTCATTATCAGTGTATAAGCAGGAAAGGGTTTTCTCTAGTAAACCTCCACTCCCGGAAAGCCCCACTCCTGCTGGGCCTCTTCTCAAGGCATCTTTATCTTTAAACCTCTTCCAAAACCTTGGGTTCACCAAGGAGTCTTCTTCTGAATCAGAATGTGTTAGCTGATAAATAAGTGGTGTCTGTGGTTGTTCCCTGTGTTTCTTCAGTTGGCTCTAAGTGGAAGCCGTATTGATATTAACTCTTTTGTTAAACAATTATTGAGCACCAACCACATAAGAAGGCCTTGGAGATACAACAGCAATCACATCATATGACCAGAGTAGTAAGAATTTAAAGATACTGAAAGAAACTTTTGTTGTGTTTTTGTTGTTTTTTAAACAGGTACTGGGGATTGACCCCAAGGCCTTCACATCGAGCTATATTTCCAGTTCATTTTTTTATTTTTTATTTTGAGACAGAGTCTCATTATGTCACTGAGTTGCCCAGGCTGGGCTCAAGCTTGAGATCCTCCTGCCTCAGCATCCCAGAGTGCTGGGATTAACAGGCATGTACTACTGTGCCCAGCTCAAAGAAAATTCTTAAGTGACATACTGTAATGGCAAAGAAGTCAGTTACTAATTAAAAAATAGCCTTAAGACTTTCTTAGAGGAAAAGCTGATCTAAGGTGCACTCCAGAGTCAGCCAACTAGAAGTAGGCCAGCCCTCAACAGACAGCAGCGTGTTACCTGGAGCTTGCCAGCTAGTGCTCAGTCTTAGACCAAAACCTACCCCTTTGAGTTTTCCCTTTCAAAAAGCAATGTTGTTAAATTCACCAGCAAAACTATTGCAAAGATTCTGGGGAGCATTATAAAGATCTGTGTGGTGCCCTAGTATAGAGACTCTTTTCATGTTTTTTTTTTTTTTTCAGTTACATGTGGTTGCTTAAAGTCTTGCCAGGTTGGTATGTTACAGGGAGCCGATGGGAGAGAAAACTCAGGCTCACGCCCTGTGTGGCTTCTTCTTTGGGTGGGTAGCGCTTCTTGTAACCTTGACAAATCAGAACATCTGACAGTTTCCTAGTCGCTAACCTAAGAAAGTAGACTGGACTCCAGGACTCTGTGTCTCAAGGCCCGTTCATGTTAGGCTGCTCTAGACCAGTGATGGCGAAGCTTTTAGAGACCAAGTGCCAAACTGCAACCCAAAACCCGTTTATTTTTCCCAAAGTGCCAACACAGCAATTAAACCTGAATACTGAGGTTTTAGTTAAGAAAAAACAACTTATACATTAACATCTTTTGTCTTAAAAGAACAGCACAGTAGCACGTGTGCCGTAGGCTTGTTCTCCCCCACTGCTGGGCCCTCCAGGGACCAGAAGCCCCGCAGAGGGCGCAGGTTTTCCTGAGGGCTGTGAATGAGAGTGGGAACGCTTGCATTTGAAAGGAGCCAAAACTTCAGTCCTGAACTTGTGGGAATTCATGAACAAGGTTTCACCTCTCTCGTCTCAGGGAGAGATTGCCTCTCTGTGAGACATACCTCACAAGGAGGAGGAAAGGAGAGTGAGCAGCTACAGAGCTAACACCAGCTGTTAGGTGTTAACCCCAGAGTAAGAACAACAGTGCAGAGCCTTCCTTCTCTCCTGTCCACGTCGTGGGTGGTGTTAAAAGGAGTGTTTTATCTGCTTATTCAATGTTTATAAAACCACTCTGTATATAAAAGTACTTAGGTGCAGGCTTCCTTTGTACTTGACTTCTCAAGTGGAACGACTGTCATCGCTGTGACCATTTCCTAGGCAAGGATTGCTACAGGTCCCCGGAGGTGGGGACAGAGGCTACATGCCTAAGAGAACCCCAGGGCAGCCTCCCATCGGTTCAGCTGCCAGCCCAATGTCATACACCAAGCCGGTCATCAGAGCTGATTCTTCAAAAGTTAATGCAGGTCTTCCTGGCTGAGCCATCTGACTTCTGCTTTTCTTTTGGTGGAATGTGAGGATAATAATCGATTGGGTTGTCTCAAAACTGTGTTGGATGTTTGTTGGAGTTTAGCTTTACCCACAGTGTTCTGCTATCAGGGAGAAGTTTAAGAGTAACAAAAAAGAAATGTTTCTTTGAGTGTCTTGACATTCCCCAATAGGTGACACAACTACAATTATGAATGTATTCAAGGAGGAGCTGGGTTAGCTTGGTCCTTACCTTATCCATGCTGTGTATTTAGGAAAATACCGCCTGTCTGGACTGCCTCGCTCTCTGAGATTGAGAACTATGGAGAGGAAAAACATCACAGATGAGACTGTGAAAACCTTAGAAGAGAAATTCCTGGGTTAGGAGCCAGGGCACTGCTGCTGTGTGCTTTGGTGGAATATTATTAGATTATAAACTCAGTTCTGTGGTTTTGTCTTTTTCAGTTGGCTATGGGGCCAAATCACCCTGTGCAATGGGTCTCTTCCCAAGATGCTAGACATCAGATAAACTTGACTTGTGCTCCTGTGGGAAGGAGAGACTCGCTGAGGCAGGCGGCTGGGGATAACTGGTAGAGGAGCTGTCCCTCTCCACCCTGGCCTGGCCCTCCTTAACCACTCTTTGACCAAATGACCCATCACCCCTCTTTGGCCACAGCCTCAGCCTCAGCCTCAGCCTCACCCCCAAAGCACACCTTCCGGTGTTGCCTGGTTGATGCTTAGCTCCAGCCTTCTTTCCTTCTCGAAGCTTCTGGGTGGAGGAAAGAAAGTTCTCACACTTCCTCCTCCCATGTGAGCTCCCAGATGTACTTGAAAACTGCCTACTCTAAGGGTTTTTTGGCATTTTAAAAGTTAAGGCCGACTTTCTGAGCCTTCTCAGCACCCTGCCAGGTATCTTATCTTATTCAAATATCCTAATTGCTACTCAGGCTCCTCCACTGCACATCATCCTAGCACCTAACTGACAAAATAGACCTTCACCTGAGGGCCTCATTATGCTTTCTGCTTGTGCATCAGGCCAAAAATACCTCCCCAATACCTGCTCGACATCCTGGGCTTCCAAGTGACAAACAAATAATTGGGCGAAACAAACCCTGGGCACCGAGCAGCTGCCATCGGTGTCGGAGCACAGAAGAGTCCACGGCAATAACAGTCATGGTGCTGCCTGGTTCGTGTCAGAGCAAATCTTTGAACAGCAGGTTGTGCTGACACCAGAGAATGACAGCTTTGGAAGTGGCATGCTAGTTACTGCTGCAAGTGAGGCCTCTCATGTAGAGCGTGACAAGCGGCTGTCATTTCCATACAGGTGAACAGCTGACACTGTAGAGCAGGGAGGGCGGGAGGCAGGCAGGGGGCTGAGTTTGACGGCAGGTAGGGCTCACTGTGGAGAGGGGTCCCAAGTGCCGGTGACGGTTTGCATTTGTGACAAAAACTGGCCGTAATACAGACACACTCACATGCACTTTCCCCAGGTTTTCTCTGTTAATCCTTTAGAGCTCATTTGAGAAAGAGCTGCAGAAATACTGCCTAGCGTGCTTAAAGTAAGTTTGCAATTCAAACCTGCTCCTTCCTCTCTGGGTGTGTTACAGGCTTTCTGGCCCAATACTTAATTCTGCAGAACAAGGGCAAGACAAAGTTTTTACTGATGAGGAACTTGCCATTGAAAGGAGTGGGGTAGATGGAATTCAAGTGGAGAAGTGGATCTAGAACAGTGGTTCTGCAGTTCTGTCCCTGGATCAGCAATATCAGTGCCCCTTGAGAAGTAGTTAGGTGTGCAAAATCTCAGGGTCCCTCCCCAGGCTTACCGAACTGGAAACTTAAGGGGCAGGGCCCAGCAGTCTCTTTTAACAAGCCTGGGTAATTCTGACGCAGACAGCGCCAGTGTGCATACAAGGAACAACATACTGGCAATGAGGTTTTTGTAAATGCTCAGGTGATCCATGCAATCACTCCATAAAATCCCTGCCATCTCAAATAGCATATTAGTCTGCGTGTTGTTGGGCAGCCTGCTTTGTTTTGTTTTCCTTTTAGATGTCAGATATACTGGATCTGTTTAAAGTGACACTGTGCGCCTACAATTGGATACAGTCATCCTCCTAGTCATAGAGTTCCGGTCTTTCCACTCTCTATCCTTGTGAACAGTCCTACTCACGTATGCGGTGGTTCGCAGATGGCAGGCCTTTACTGAGGACTGTACTAAGCTGAATGAGATTTGGAACCATGACCTTGGGCCTATGTTATACTGAGCCAACTCGCTCAACTGCTTCTGAAAGACAAACTGTTCTATGCGGTTCCTGCTTGGCAGGTACTGCATCACAGATGCCGCCTGCCACGTGTATGAAAGGTTATCACAACACACAATGCACATCCCCGGCAAATGGGCTGTGAGCACGCGTAACTGTTTTGTAAACTAAGTACTGTGTTAATTCTTTATTACACTGCACTATCTAGGACTGTAGAATAAAGGACGATAATGTTTTGAATTTTTTTCCCTTCCATATGAAATATTACAAGGTTTTAAGGTTGTAAAATTATGTCTGTTACGTTGAAACACCCCCCCATACCACGTGATACCCGAAGAAGTTATGGCACTCCATCTAAACAGTAAAGCTTTTTTAGATGTCCTTTAACAACAGGCATCTTGCAAGACTAGCTGTGTTGGAGTTAGTGATTCTCAAACTTCAACCTGCATCAGAATTATTAGTCTAGAAGATGTGTTAAAACACAGATTGCTGGGTCCCTCCTGCAGACATTTCTGATTCAGTGTGTCTAGGGTAGGGCTCAGAAACTTGAGTCTTTAACAAGGAATCAGGTTTCTGATGTTTCTGGTCTCCTACATCATTCTGGGATTGACATGTGTTGGAACTTTGCAAAGTGAGTTCAAGGTCATTTTTGTTTTGTTTTAGTTTTGGTTTTTTGACAGTACTGGGAAATTGAACCCAGGGCCTCGTGCATGCTAGGCAAGCCCTACATAACTTCCCAAATATAAGTGCGTTTACCAATAGGGAATATCTGAATTGAACATCAGCTCAGAGGCATGTAAAGTATGTCATTACATGTGCAAAACAATTTGCATGAGAGGTGAGTTCATTTTTATCTTGGATCAGGAGCTTTTCAAAACATGGAATATTTCAAACCTCACTGAACACAGAACATAAAAATAAACCCCCATATCTGCCCATTTTGTCAGATTTATATTTATCAAGCTTTTGCCTCAGTTATATTTGGATGATAAAAAAGCTGGAGGGGTCACCCTCTGTTTTTCTTTATTGCTAAAGAACTTTGGGTTTGTTTGTTTGTTTGTTTGTTTTTGTGGTACTGGAGTTTGGATTCAGGGCCTTCTTGCTAAGCCACACTCCCAGCCCTTTTTTTATTTTTTACTTTGAGACAGGGTCTCCCCAAGTTGCTATTTGTCTGGGCTGTGCTCGAATTTGTGATTCTCCTGCATCAGCCTCCCAGAGTGCTGGGATTATAAGTGTGTGCTTCCATGCCTGGCTACTGTTGAAATATTTTAGAACATTTTTCAGGTATAGTGTCACTTTGCTGAATACTTCAGTGTTCATCTATTAAAAAGAACATTTTCTTAAATCACATTATTGCACTATCAAAATATACAGTAATTCCTCAATATCATCTGATACTTATCCATGCTCCTATACCCCTGATTGTCATACAGGTGTCATTTTACATTTGCTCACATCAGAATACAAATAAGAGACACATACTTATGTCTTAAATAGAGTGGTCCACCCTCTCCCAAGCCCTTCAGTTCTTTCAAGTCATTGACTTGTTGCAGAAACCAGCTCAGCTGCACTGTAGACCATGCCATACTCTGGAAGCCCTCATGGGGTCATTTAGCTTGTTCTTCTGTCCCTCTCATTTTCTGTGGATGGAAGTTGGCCCTTGAGCTTTGATTAGACTTTCTGCTAAGAAAACTTCATAGCTCCTGCAGTGAGCTTAATGTTGCTTCATATCCACACAGCGCGTAGATGTATGGATTCTAGTGATGCCCAAATCATGTGGTAAGCTGAGGTTATACCAACCTGATACCTGCATTGGGAACTTCTCTGTCAACCTTTCATGTACTGCTAACATGTATTGGTGATGCTTGCCAGATTCAGTATTTCATTACAGATAGCAAAAGGGAGGTTTTTCTAACAATATTCCATATTTATTGACTGAAATTCTACTGTGCAGCAGAGCTTCTCCTCCTCAAGTAATACCCTGGTTACCCTCAAATATAATCACAGGAAAGGCAAAACAAATGCTTCTTTTCCATTTAATTGCAAGCTTTCTGAGAAAGAAGTTGACACTCTACTGGATTTTATTAATAAGCCCGTATGCTCCTCTGTTTGCATTTTTTTTCCACAGTAGAATTTTTTTTTTTAACTCTTTGAGTCTTTCTTTCATGGTTTGTATTTTTCAGTTGAAGGGACAAAATGTTTAAAAATTAGAATGCTATTGAAAGAACACCACCAAATGAGTTCATGCACACATGTGCCTGTAAATTCAAAGTCGTTCTTGTCCTGCACAGCTCTGCTGCAATGCCACATCCTCCAGAAAGCCCTCCCACCTTCCCAAGGTGTGCAGCTTCCTGATAACACCTCTGCATCCTGCCTGCCTGTGCTGGACTGTAGATGTCCTCTTCCTTCCCTCTGAGTGCTAGGCCTTCCATCCTTTCCCCTCCCGTGGTGGTCAGCAAGGGTTCTTTGTACACGACAGGAATATAATTAACGATTATTGGACCTAAAGCTCTAAAATGTAACATTCTGAAAGTTCTTTTTAACCCTGGAATTTAGGTTATAACCAGAGTTTAAGGGACTTGATAGAAGAAAGCAAAGGGAAGCCTGGCTCTTACTGGATCTTCCTCATTTGGCATGATTAGATAATCTGCTAATCCTGACTGGGTGTTCAGGAAAGGAACGGGAGGCTCTCACTTCCAGGGAGTGTGTGGAGTGTGTCAGGGATCACACATGCTGATTTGTTGGATTCGTGCAGTAGCTCAGCCAAGTAGGGTTTTTTGTTCTGTTTTTTTTTGTCATTCTGGGGATTGGGTCCAGGGCCTTAGCACTGAGCTACATCCCTGGCCCTTTTTTAATCATTTTATTTTGAGATAAGGTCTTGTTGAGTCTCTAAGTTGTACAGGCTGGGCTCCAACTTGCCATCTTCCTGCCTCAGTTTCCCAGAATGCTGGGATTGCAGGCGTGCACCACCACGCCCAGCTGAGTAGGCTTTTACATGTGAGAAAACTGTCCTGTGAGTGGCAAGGGACAGAGTGAGTTCTGCTCTTTGGCCTACCTACTGTGCCATCCCAGTCCAGTGAGGCATAGGGAATGTTGACTTGATGAATTAAATGCTTCTTACGGACACATCATTTCTCATACTGCCTGCACCGTATTCAGAAGGGAGGTACCGGTTTTGCAGCTCTGGCCTGGGAACGCTTGAGTACCATGGAAACAGCCTTGTTCTCAGTGTCCTGACACCCAGCCCCTTCACTTTAAGGAAGGTTGAGTGTGTGAGATTTAAATGGAGTCTACCACAAAACTAGCTGATGTAGATTTATATAATTGGAAAGGTATATTTCTTATCAGAAAGAATTAAACTGGAAAAAACTGTAAAGGAATTTTAGATGATGGAACAGGGATGTGGTAAGTGGTGGGACAGTAGTTATGGCTGGAGAGCTTAGTAAAGTTATTAACTCTGTTATTTTTTTTAAACGGTTTAAACTGTGACACTTGACTTTTCATAGCACCCTTTGATAGTGTGTGTATTTGTACATGGCAGGGAGAGAAAATGGATCTCCTAGCAGGTGGGTGAAAAAAAGCTCTCATCCCTAGTTAAGCCCATGCTGCCTCTGCCTGTTTTTTTTGTTGTTGTTGTTGTTTGTTTGTTGTTGTTGTTGTTTGTTTTGTTTGTTTTTGAGACAGGGTCTCGCCATGTAGTGCAGACCAGGCTTGAGCTCATTAGGTAGCCCAGGCTGGCCTCAAATTCATGGTGATCCTCCTGCCTCAGCCTCCCAAGTGCTGAGATTACAGGCGTGCACCACCACACCTGGCTCTGCATGTTCTTTATAAAGCCTGGCAGCCCAGCCCGCTTTTGAGTTTTCTCTCAAGCCTGCACCTAGCCTGTTGCCGATCTTGGGCTCCATGGGCTGATCAGCCTCATGGCAGTGACCCCTCTTTTAGCAAACTATTGCTGCTGAGCCACTTTTCTTCTTTGTCATCTTTCTTTTCTTTTCTTTTTGGTGGTGCTGGGAATGAAATCCAGGGCCTTGGACATGCCAAGCACCTACTCTACCACTGTATCTCCAGCCACAATCTACTTTGTTTCTTAAACAAAAAACAAACAAAAAAATACTACACAGAAGTTTTGAACCCAAAGGCAATTATTTTAGAATTGTCCTCACCACTGCTTATGCTCTGGGTATTCTATTGTACCCAGTTGCTAACCTCCAATCCCAGTAAAGATCCAGTCATCGTATTTCCTCCATTCCTGCCCTGGGTCTGTTGAATGTTCTGGTAGAAAAGCAAATCACTGCGCTGAGGATTTGTGGAGGTATGTGGTGTACATTTGTACTCTCCAACCTCAGCTAACTTTTGAAGCAGCTGAAGCATTCGTGCCTCACCCATCCACTCCTTCATTCACTGCTGCTGGTTGCATTGTTGCTTCCTGTACCACCCCCACCCCCCTACGCACTCCATGGAGGCCTTTCTGGGAAAGACCCAGGTCCAGTGCTGGCACAGCTGCAGTCCCCTCTCCCAGACTCAGATCGAGGACTCAGGTCTGTGCCTGCTTCCCGGCCGGCCTCTACAGTTACAGTACCTGCCTTTTCCATCCCCGCTGGCCTTCTTACACATTTTCTTTCTTCCAGTCTCTGAAGTGAGATGTAGCCCTGCATTTTTTTGAAGCTTGAACCAAGTAAACTCTTTCGTATCTTTCTCTCATCCTCCTTCCTGTGTCTTTCACTTGCATATCTCTTTGGTGATAGTTAAGTGACTCTAATTTATTGTTTACACCTGGAAACTTCTAAGAGCGAAACAGACTGCTCTTAATAATTATTTTGTGTAGTCCTGACTCTGGGTTGTCCCTGCAAACCAGGACATGATCGTCTCCCTAGTGATCATCCAAGTTTGCTAAATTGTCTCAACCCGTTAGTGATAAGAGCTATCATTTATCCAGTACTTGCTTGCCAAAAGCCAAACAGGGTTCTGGTCACTTAACATAGATTATGTGAGGACTGTGGGCCCCTCACAGCACCCTTTGGAGGTACATGGTGCTCTTAACACCTTTCGGACACACAGAGGCCGAGTGGGTGGCCCAGGTTATGCACCTAGCTAACTTCTTCACACTCAGCTCCTTGCTGCACCACACCCAGAGGTCAGCAGCTCTGCATCCTCTGAGTTGTTAGCAGATTTTCCAAATGTCAGTCTGATTAAAGGAACGTACACCGGACTATCACCTTCTAAAGTATTTATTTGGGCTTGCATAGCTATAAAGGGCTTGTTCGCCAGGGTAAAACAGTTCATCTTTTCCTCAAATACCAAGCGGAGCCTCCTGAATTACAGCAAACAAGGATCACTTGTCACTCATATTCTCTGAAGCCTACATTTTTAACAACAGATGGAAAAGTGTAGACTGAGGCAGTTACACCCCACAAGATGAAGTTCTGATTATTTTTACTGCTGATTTTTCTTATCTTACTGTTTTCTGTCTTCAGGAAGTAATTTCGGGTAGTATTTCCTAAGAGCTGGAGTTTAGTGAACAGAAATTAAGCTGTAAAGTTCTTGATCTTCCCAGGAAACAAGAAGTTATCTTACAGAAGTATAGTACAGGCCGCTCAGAAGAGTTCAGTCTTCTCCCAAGGCTCTCACCTAATGTCCCATTTTCCCTTCCTTTCTTTACCTGTGCTGTTTTCTCCCTCCCCCTCCCTCCCCTCCCCATCCCCCTCCTCCTCCTCCTCCTCCTCCTCCTCTTTCTTTCACTTTCCCCTCACCTTCTCTTTTGCACTGGGAACTGAACCGAGGGCCTTTGCACTGAGCTACATCTCCAGCCCCGGTTTTAATTTGAGACAGGGTTTTGCTAAGTCACTAAGTTTCGCAGCCTGGGCTTGAATTTGCAGTCCGCCTCCTCAGCCTCCCAGAGTGCTAGGGTTAAAGGTGGGTACCACTAGACCCAGCTTCCTCCTCTTATTAATTAAATATTTTAAAATATCTTTAAGTATCTCTTTTAAAATATTTAATATTAATATTTATTTGGCCTTTTCTGCCAAAATCCAAATCATTACCTCTGCAGACTTTATTACTTATAGGCAGATCCAAAGTTCAACATCAAGCTTGCTTGTTTTTTGTTTTTTACTTTATTTTATTTTATTTTATTTTATTTTATTTTATTTTATTTTATTTTATTGTTTGTGGGTACCAGGGGTTGATCTCAGGACCTCACGCGCCAGCAGGCGCCCGTGCCGCTGAGCGATATCACCGGCCCCTTTTTTCGTATGTGGGTTCCGGGAGTCGAACTCGGGCCCTCGCGCTTGCCGGGCAGGCGCTTACACTGCTGAGCCATCCCACCGGCCCTGTTTGGTTAATGCCACCAGGCAAGCCGGGAGACTTAGTGAAAGTTAAAGTTATTATGTTTGCCTTGATACTCATAAGCCTGAAGGGGATAAGGAAGCCGGAAGTCTCCGGCTGCTGGGAGGAGTACCGTGAGGGTGCGAACATGGCGTCGGTCAGTCAGTCACTCTGTTCTCAAAAGCCACAGGCAAGGAGGCCCCCTCCATCTGCAGGGCTCTGTAGAGGAGGCAGCAAGTTGCTGTTGCCCAGAAGAGAGCTGCTTGAGAGCTTTCCAGTGATCTTCGCCTCTCTTCTTGTTTTGCAGAGTGAGGGAAGAGCTAAGTAGTTGGTAGGGATCTTTTTTTCCTCTGTGTTTTTCAGCGCATCCCTCCCCTAAGGCCTGGTTGGCCCAGAAAATGTGTTGTCCTGGTCTTCACCACCACACTTCCTCCACGGGGGGTCCCGTCTGCCCTCCTCCAGCCCGGGTCTGCTGTCACTGGAAGAGCCGGGGTTGGCGGCTGAGGCTTCCCTCTGAGGCGGCTTCCCGCCAGCGCCTTTAGGTTACGCCACTCGAGGCGGTGCTTTGAGAGAGGCGTGCTTGGAAATCAGTGCAAGCTCGGTTCTCTCTGGGCTTGCAGGTTGTCTGATGTCAGATGATAATGTGAGCAGAGAGTGTGCGCCCTGGAGGGTGACAAAGGGAAAAGGGAAAGATCACTAGGAAAAATCAGCAAAGGGTTTTCCCCGAGTACTGGGGAGTGAACCCAGGGCCCTGGCATTGAGCTACATCCCAAACTTTTTTTATTTTTTTAAATTTGAGACATCATCTTGCCAAGTTGCTACGTTGCCCAGACTTCCTGCCTCAGCCTCCCAGAGTGCTGGGATTACAGGTGTGTCCCATATACTCAGCTAGCAAAGAAGTATTCGTGAGGTGGTACGTGCAAACAAAGGGGAATAGCCATAAGACCCCTGGAATGTGCTCATCTCCGTAAATCTTAATGATTTTAGTTGAAAACAAAAAGTACCTGCTCTTTTCAATCTCAGGCATTTTTCATTATCTAGTAGTCATAATAGGACCATTTTCTGGGCCTCAAATATATGCTGGCTTCTCGGCTGGGCCCTTAATATACATCCTTTCTAAATGGGCACAAGGGCCTACAAGGCTGGCATTGTCACTGCTGTCGATCAGTCCAAACTTAGAAACTGCAAAAGTAAGAACTTTATTTGGAGTGTTAGGAATTGCAGCTGAGGGGACAGGTTGAGATAGTTCTGAATCGGTGTTCTAGGAACACAGAACCAGTGTGCTATTGAGAAGGAAAGATGAAGAAAAGAATGTATGCACGGAACAGAAATTTCCATAAAACAGGTGTCCAGTAACCTCTTGCTGAGCATCCTGAGCCTCTGGCACATTGTACTGGTCCAAGTCCTTTGGGTTCCAGATGCCTGTAGTCAAAGGGCAGAGGTGACCACAGTTGACTTCCCAGGTAGCAGCTGGAGCTGTGCGTCCGTCCAGCTTCCGGGGCAGCCTTTTGCCTCCATTTTGAGAAGCTCTTTCAATGGGCTTTCCCTGTCATTTTCCTTTCATTTTCACACTGCTTTGTAGTGACCCCAGGGAGATGACCCGCCAAACACCACCTGACTGGTACATGCCAGAGTCAGAATTTCCATCCTGTGTCCATCCACCCATTGCCAGATATTTGGGTGCTTACTCGTGTGAGGGACGTTGGACACTGAGGTGCCCTCAGCAGTTCGTGGGTTAGTGGAGTAATCAGACAGTTATCCCGAGTCTCTTAGACCATGATCCCTTCTTTGTGTTAAACTCCACCCCCTCTTTTTTTTTTTCAGTGTCAAAAATATAAAGCCGGGCCGGTGAGATGGCTCAGCAGCATAAGCGCCTGCTGGCAAGCACGAGGTCCTGAGTTCAACTCCCAGTACCCACATTAATTATATATATATATATATATATATATATATATATATGCCCACAGAAGTAATGAAAGAATAATATCATGACCAACTATATACCCTTCACTGAGATACACCAGTTCTTAACATTTTGCCACATTTCATTTGTCTTTATTTTCTTAGCTAAATCATTTTAAAGTTAAATGTATCATACTTCAGTATTTACCTCCTACATTTTTCTACATAAGATCAATACTCTTACCACACCTAAGAAAGTTAACTGTGGTTCTGCAAAATTTTATCTAATAACTCATGCTGAACATTCTTTGTTTCCAAAGTGATTTGTTCTTATTGTTGCTATTTTTTGGTAATGAGCTTTTTGCTTTTTTTCTTCTTCTTCCTCTCCTCCCCCTCCTCCCCCTCCTCCACCTTCTCCACCTTCTCCCCCTTCTCTTCCTCCTTCTCCTCCCCTTCCTCTCCCTCCTCCTCCCCCTCCCCCTTTTTTGAATCCAGTCAGGGTCACACATCTGGTTGATATGTCACTGTAGCCTCTTGAAATTGAATACAGCACTCCATCGTCCATCCTCATCTCCCCCACCCATCTCCTCACACATCTTTTGTAACTTTAAACGGTAGCCACGTTTTGCAGAGTCCAGGCTGATTGTCTTGGAAGGTATCCTACATTGTGGATTTCTTTATCATAGCATTTGTCATCCAATTATATTTTCGTTTTAACAAAATTTGTCATGAGTCCAGTTTATTTAGATATTACTTTCGGGTACTTAGAAGTAGCTGCTTTGGGATGATGTTGAAAGACAGGGGAAGACAACAGGGCAGGGGAGTGTGTGCAGCACGTACGTCATGTTTTCCGTTCTGTAAATAATTGTGATTTATGTAGTCGAATGAGCTTTTCAAGCTCTGGACTTCATTTGAATCGAAGAATTCACCCCCTTTTTTGGTACAGATTAGTTTGTAGTTGCCAGCTACCCTGGAACTGGCAGACTGCTTAAGGCATAATCTTTTCATTAAAAGGGGATTTGACTAATTAGACTTGACTGGCAAGTTGACAGGTTAATTGATAAGGGAAGTGGGGCTCAGTAACCCTTAAGGTGGGAGTACCCATTAAATTTAAATCATGAAGTCCATTAGAACATAGTTCTTCACAATGGTTTTTTAAAATTTCGTATGTATCACCCTAAAAAATACCAGCACCTCCCCCCATTCCACTTCTGAAAAGATCTGAATTATGTTCTTATATTTTTGATTCAAACTTATGGATTTTAGGGAGCCATGGTGTCAGGCAGGCCCTTCAACATTTTCTGATTTTTATTTTTGAAGATTCATGTGGGCATGGATGTGTTTTATCATGTAACTCAGTTTTTACAAACCAGCTTCAGTTTACTATTTAAATTTAATTTGTTATAAAATAAATTCAAGTGTTGATTAAAGCCAACAATTGGCTTAATTAAAAACCAGAATTAGAAGTGGGGTGTCAGGAGTGAGGAGTAAAGAATAGAGAACATGGAGCTTCCTGAACCCTGCAGTGAGTGGCGCTTTATGTAGATATCCTGTGGTCTGTCCCTGAACGTGTCCACACAGACTTCCTTCTGAACCTTTTCACTGAAGGTTTCTTAGTGGACATGCATCCTCCTTTAGGGCGAGCACTGCAAAGAACATTGTTTACTCCATGCATCCCCCTGCAGTTGCTTTAGCTCAACACCTTTGGATGCTAAATTTCATGGTTGTAACAGGAGAGGAGATGGAGATGCCCTCAACCCTAAGATAGGGGAGTTTTGACCTGATCATGGGTTCCCCAAGGGCACTTGGAGGCTCAGAGAGGCTATGGAACTGGCCAGGGACCCCTGGGCTGGCGAAGGACCCTAGGGCCTGCTCTGTTAATGACCCTGTTGAAGGAGTCTTCCTTCTGACCACCCAGCAGGTCAGTGTTCAGATTGTCAGGCACGAACTTTGGGTCCAATTAAAGGGAGTAAAAAGGCTCAGTTTCTTTCCCCAAAGAAACTGTTTTAATCTACCTTTCAGAGTTGTAGAGGAAAATACTTAGTCCTATTTGTATTTTTATTTTCAATAAAAGAAACTTGTGTGCTTGAGTTTTAATTTACCGGTCATTGGCTGCTTGTAAAACTGATGTGTTAGCTGCCGTTATCTAGAAAATAAAACTCAGAAGTAAAGATCTGGTACCTTTGAAAGTAACATTTTGTTATAGGCCTTTCCACATATATTTAGGTAGAGAACTTATTTTATAAATGTTAAATGCCTATGATCTTGGGGAGGCATATAGATCTTTGGATATTTTCATTTACTTTTGTGTGTGTTTATCAATAATTTGATTCCATGCTAGATAGATCACCTTGTGGGTATAGAAAGCTAATACCATAACTGGATTCTCCATGTAGTAAGCTTATCAAAAAGCAAGGCACATCGAGTAGTAAAACATGCATTTATTTATTTTAAACATGCATTTATTTTGGAAGATGGTTTCGTTTCCATCCTGAAGGACTGTATTCGTTAGGTGCTGAAATGGTAGCATACTTCTAAAACTGGATTGATATGGCTTAACTTAGTTGGATCTTTGTCAGTAATCCCACGCATTACACAACGTACTGCCTCCATTTTCAGATGCACTAGCAACTTCATACTAGTTCTTTGTGGGCCTGGGAGTGTGTGTTAGAAACACTGTCATGTTAAACTGCTGGGTTGATTGGAAGACACGTCTGGATTTCAGAAACATTAACATGTGCAGAGGTGAATGTATGTCTTAGAAATGAAGACGTATGGTACATTTATGTAGCATATTATATCATATTTTATAATTTGTCTACTTACGTAGTGATTTATGGATCCTTTGAAGAAGAGAGCAAGGAGATTGGGCCTTTTAGTAAGACAGAGAAATGACCTTCCCTTCAAGACGTAGACAAATTAAATTGGACTCGCTGAATGGTTTCCCCTTTTCCTTCAGGATAAATCTGGGAAATGAGTACCCTGGTTGAACAGGAGGGAAGGTCCTTTGTCAGCAGCCTGAGGGCCCATTTGAAATGTCATCACCTTGGAACATTCCATTGGCACTGACTATCAACACCCCCTTTTAAAAGGATGCCTTGGGTAGAATGGAAATAGAGTGGCAGGCCCTTAATCCCTTTTAATAAGGGCAACTGTTTAAGAGAATTATGTTGTAAGAATGAATGAGATTTGGGAGTAACTCTGTAGTCCCGTGTCCCTTTGTGACTGTCAACACCAAATGCATTTTTATTCTGCAACTGCCTGAGGATTTTCTGTTTAACAGATTTACATAACAAATGATGAAGCAGTGACATTCCTGAGTGTCCTAAATCTGGTTCCCTCCACTCTGGGCAGATTTGCCAATAGGAGTTGATGCGTCTGCTTTGGTAGGGATTGATGGATCTGATGTAAGAATTTTGAGAGGTCAGCCAAAATTTAAGGTTAAGGTCCTTCTATTGGTTTGGTGTCAGTTGGTCCAGATAGAGAATTTTAAAGCTCAGAAGTATCCTCATTATTGCTCTCATTAGAGATAAAGCGTCAAATCTAAAAAGGTATGTTGTACTGTCTTTAATTGTACTCAACCTTAAATGAAGCATCCAGGAGAAGGAGCAAAGACAGCCAGGCTGGTTTCAATAGGACTCAGGATTTACAGTGTTCAGTTTTAGGGTGTGGATTTGGAATGTGAATTTGGAAATTCTTTTCACATTTTAATAAAGAACAGAAAGAGAATGGAAGAAATTTTAACACCAGAAATGCCACTTGGAGCAACATTAAAGATTTTACATAGAGATAACTAATGTGTTTATTAGAAACCTTTATTCATTCATAAGGAAAATCTCCAAAGGACTGCTTTGCTATCATACTATACATATGTTTCAGTGGAAAATAGTGTGTCTTTAAAAATAACTGTGTATCATTGACTCGTTTCCATTATTCAGCTTAGTGAATCGCTCTATGGAAGTATACTAAACAACTGTTCACCACTGTGCCATGGTATATATAATCAGTATTTAAGTATGTTGACATTTCCTATCAAAATGGCATCAGTGTTGGCCCTCTTAAATTTCCATGGCTTAAAATAGAAGGAAAATAAACCAAGACAAAAAAATCACAAATCCAACAATAAGTGAAAATTCCACAGTACAAAGGGAACCCTGTATAATTCTGGATCCCAGAATTTTTCAGCAGAGAAGATAAAATCTTAAGCGTTAAGAAATCCAGAGGCCCTGTCCAGCTTATTGCTGTTGGAAAGCCCCAAGACCCCTTTAATCCCCCCGTTTACAGGATCATATCGTCAAGCCAGAGAGGCTTATGCACAATAGCATCTTCTGGAACCGGAGTGACCTGCATTGAGAATGGATCTTGCGCTTTTGTTCTTCTGAGAGGCAGGTGTAAAGGATAACACACTGGATTATCTTATTTTAAAGCATTTAAAGGCCAATTCTCCCTGCCTCGTTCCTTTTCTGCTCAGCTTTTAGAGACTTTGATCAGATACCTTCTAAAGGCAGCTTTTGTGAAGTGTAGGTAGACATTTGTTTTCTGTTCTGTGCCAGCTTTCTGTCTTCGCCTTCCTCATCAATTAGTGCTAATGAATGTGTAGAATTCATGAAGCCCGAGTATTAACATTGTTACCCTGGTGACTCTTTCATAACCTGTGCAGTGTCTAAGGAGAGAAAGGTTATTTCCACCCCTCCTCGTAGGAATACAAAGGCAGCTTTCCGATTCTGAACAGATTATACAATTCCCTCCAGGCCAGCATGCGGGAACCTGCACATTTATACCAAGGCAACAGTAATTGCACCCAAGTGTGTATTCAAATTTCTGTCATAGCAAGCAAAAAGGGACCACAGCGGTGAATGTTATAGCCCCCAAAGCCTGTTTATCACAGGGCTGTTTGTAAAACTTAAGTTTCAGAGATTAACAATGTGTATTTCAAGACAAAAGGACTGTCTTAATCATCTGATTTATCCCAAGCTATATGTCTGGGTTTTGTAAGACAGGTTAGCATTGAATATCAGGCCTGACCCAACAAGTTCAAATCCTACACCCGGGCATGTGATAGCTGTAGAAATCTGTGTTAATGTTGGCGTGAAATTGAAGTGAGGTGCGGATGTGTGCTCTGTCACGTTGAATAGCGTAGCAGTATCTGGAAAGATGTCACTCATGTACACAATTTAAGCAGTGTAAGATGAATCTGTCATTTTGTAATCTGTAACCTGAGAAAGGCAAACTTCTAAAAGCAGTCACTAATTCCTTCCAGCGATGGTAGCTAGTCATTTAAAATAAAAGAAAACAACAATTTCAGGCGAATGAAATTATCAGGACTGCGTACTGGAACTAGTAAAGGAAAATGTGAGTAGTTTTGTTTGCTTGCTTCCTTTCATATGGGAAACTTGCTCCTTAAACCAGAGTAAGGTTCCATGAAGACAATTTGGTAGAACCAAGAAGGAATCTGGCTGGGGAAGAAAGAACATTGCAAGCTATTCCACACTGTTCTTGATTTAATATGTTAGACTTAATTCATCTTTAAAATGAGATCAGCTGATGTAGTAGTTTATAACTATACATTTTCATGATTCTCTTCTGGAACAAATTCAGAAGTAGAAGACTAAAATTTTACATGTTTATTTTCAAGCACAATAAAAAGAGATTGTAGACCATTCAAGTATGGTCTGTGAGAAAATTAAAACAAAGTATATTGAGTATTTAAATACTTCTTCAGGGCCGGTGAGATGGCTCAGCGGCTTAAGCGCCTGCCCGGCAAGCGCGAGGGCCCAAGTTCGACTCCCGGAACCCACATACGAAAAAGGGGCCGGTGATGTCGCTCAGCGGCACGGGCGCCTGCTGGCGTGCGAGGTCCTGAGGTCAACCCCTGGTACCCACAAAAAAATAAAAATAAATAAATGAATACTTCTTCAGCAGGATATGGTGGTGCACCCCGTAAGCCCAGCTACTGGGAAGGCTGAGGCAGGAGGATTGCAAGTTCAAGGCCAGCCTAGGCAACTGAGCCTGAGTGTCTCAAAATAAATTATTTTTAAAATGAGGTGGGAAGGTACCTAATTGGTAGAGAGCTTGCCCAGCATATGCAAAACCCAGGGTTTAGTCCCCCATGATAGGGGGAAAATAATAAGTAAATAATTTTGCTTCATATTTTAAAGATGTCCTTTTTCCATTTGCTTTCTTAAGTCATCTTATAAATATTCCTTGGCCAAAATGACACACATAATTTCAGCAGGGAGCTTATATAGGGAAGGAAAAACATCTCTTCCTCATCCATTCTGGGTTCATGGCTTGAGGCTCCTGTAGCAAAAGACAAATTAATAAGAGAAAAGATTGCAAATGTTTCATGTAAGTTTTATGAGACATGGGAGACTTCGTAAAGAAATGAAGACCTAAAGAAATGGCTAGACTTGTGTACTTTTATGCTAGATTTGATGAAGAATGGACCGTTTTGGAGAAATATGACTGTGCGAAGGGTCTGATCTGATGTAATACACTGGGGGACACTTAGCGAGGCCTGTTTGTTCAGATTCTTGTGTACCCCTTTCCTGGGTGTAGGTAGGGCACCTCTCGCATGAGGATCGTAAGACCTGCTGCAGAGGAAGGTCAGAAGGGGGATAAGAGAGTGACCTTCCTGATTCTGCCACCTTCTCCAATACCAGCATGCCACATTTTAGGGTAGCATGTCCTGAACCCCATCATTTACATGTTTAGACACCTATAAAAAACCATGTTTGCTTTTGCAGTGGTGTACACCTGTGTGCATCTAACTGCCCTGATTCTGAGATTTTAAAAAACATATAATTTGTTTAAATGCTTCATGGCAGCCAAAGTTAGAGGAGCATCCCAATTGTCTTCTTACTTTATAGTGCAGGATTACTGTGATTTTGGTACTGCAGCATCATCTGGTTGGAAAACCAGACCAGCGAGACGCTCGTGAGCTGTTAGCAGGCTGAGCCTGTCCAGGCAATTCAGCCCCATCTGGAAGTTGTGCCTTTGGCTGGTTGGTTCCCATTTAGTAATTTTACCAGAGAGAGAAACTCACATTTTCTATTTTTTTGTGTGTGGCCCTGATCCATTGACTCCTTCCCCCTCCGCAGATCACTTCCTAACAATGTTCCCTGATTAAGAGAAATTTCTAGTCTCCTCCCAGTTGTCCCCTGCACTGCTCTTTCCCAAGGAGCTTCCATAAAAGAGAAACCCAAGCACAACCTCAGGCAGGATTAGCAGCCTGGAGGAACCACTCTCTTTTCTGTGAAAGCTGAGTCCTGCTCTGCACTTGAGAACAGCAACTTGCAAATTGGGGCCAAAACAATGGCCACACTTCCCAGCTCCTTCTCTTCCTGAAGTGGGCATGGAACTACTGTCAGTGCCTTCCTCCTCCTCTTCTCTCCATCTCTGCTCCTGCTTGGGAGCTTAGCCCAAAGCAGCCTCCCCTTGGCTTCATCTTCCTTTCTGTACTTAATGATGCCCCACTCCTTTTAACTTTCCAGGAAATTGTCTGTGCCTTGAATTGAGTGGACAGGGAGGGTTTCGCATTGTTAGAAAATTTAGCATTAAACTACAGTATAGTGTTTTGTTTTAACCAGTCTACCCTGTAAGCTGTGAGATCCACCAGGCAGGACCTACGTCTTACTCTTCAATGAATAGTTTCAGGCCTGGAAACTTGGCAATCAGTCAGCAGTCCTTGAATTGTCTGATTACTTTTTCCGTACTGTGATGATGAAGCTGGGGAGATGATTCTATTTTTTTTTTTTTAATGTGGGTACCGGGAGTCGACCTCAGGACCTTGCGCTTGCCAGCAGGCGCTTGTGCCACTGAGCGATATCATCGGCCCTTTTTTTCCCTTTATGTGGGTCCCAGGAGTCGAACTCAGGACCTTGCGCTTGCCAGGCAGGCGCTTATGCCACTGAGCTATCTCACCAGCCCGATGATTCTATTCTTGAGACTCTGAAGACTGAAGAAATGGGTCGAAGCCAGCCCTCAAGTGGCGTCCTCTTTCAGAGGTTAGGATAAGAAGTCAAAAAGTTGTAATTGGATGAACTGCGGACCACAGAGCAGTTAAACTTCCCTCTTACTGAGGACCATATGACTGTATTTACCTATTAGTAAACAGTAACAGAACAACTGATCTTTTAATTGGGGTGAAATGCACAAACCATAACATTCTCTTTTAAAATATACAATTCCCTGGGTTTTAGTATATTCCCAGAATTATGCAGCTCCAAGAGAAACTCTGCACTCCTTAGCCATTACTCCTCATCCTCACAACCCCTCCAGCCCCGGGCAACAATGGAACTACTCTTTGTCTCTGGATTTGCCTATTCTGGGCCTTTCATGTAAATGCTATCATACAATATGTGGACCTTTGTCCCTGGCTTCTTTCACTTACCTTGCTTTCAGGGTTTATCCATGTTGTAGTATGTATCAGTGTTTTCATTTTTAATTGCCAGGTAATTCCACTTACGGATATGCTACATTTTGTTTATTGATTCATGAATTGATGGACAAGTGGGTTGTTTCTCTTTTTGGCTGTTAGGAATAATGCTGCTGCAAACCTTTGTATGTTGATGTAGGTTTTATAAGAGTGGAATTCTTGTGTTGAGCTTTTTTGAGCAACTGCCAGATGCTTCCTAAAGGACTGCACCATTTTTCATGCCTGCCAGCATGCACAAGGGTTCCAATTTCTCCAAGTTGGCCAGTACTTGTTATTGTCTTTCTCACTACGGTGGGTGTGGTTTCTCATTGTGGTTTTAATTTGCATCTCCCCGATGACTTAGGATGTTGAACATTTCATTTGCTTATTGGAAGTTTGTATGTCTTCGTTGGAGAAATGTCTATTCAAATCATGTCTAGTATTGTGTCTAAATCGTTGTTTATATATTCAGGACCTGTAGACCCTTTTCATGTATATGATTTGCAAATATTTTCTCCCATTCCCATTTTCTTGGTATTACCTTTTGCAGAACTGCATAAAACTAGGCTAAAGACTCTTCACTTGTTTTATCCTACCTTTTAGTGAAATTCATTCTGAATAACTTGTTCTTGATGGAAACGGTGTGTGGGAAAGGGGTGTCAGCATAAATTGTCTTTATCCAGTGACCTTTCTTTTGACTGTCTGTTCCTCCTGGTTCTCACTGAACCCACGGGGTCTGTTTCCCAATGAGGAGATCCAGCAGGCCCTGCCTTCCCTTTAGCTCCTCCCTGTCCTATTGTACCCAGCCAGATTCCACACTCTCATTTCTAGCAAATCTGTTTTACTATCCAGAGGAAGCATGGGCTATTTTTGAAAACAGGTGCAAAAATTACTCACAGTAAATTAGTAATGATACGGAAGCATACTGTGCATTAGTTTTCAGAGCATTTGATTCTTTACTATTGTGTATTTATAGTTATCTGTCCTCGTAAGAAACCCTTGAGCCAGACATGGCGCACATAACCCCATCTTGTCAGTGAAGGAGCTGTGGTTGAGGCAGGAGGCCACCCCTCCAAAGCTTCCACCTGGCTTCTCCAGTTTTCCACAGGGCTGTTTCCACAGGGCTGTGCATTCTAATCAGTTTGTTAATTAGAACTCGAATTTGCCGGTTTGATAGGAATTAGTTTATGCACCATTCAAGAATAATAAACATTTACACCCTGGATTTTTAATGATCTGAGACAGCGGAGGAGTATATAAAAAGGTCAGCCTCCCGAATGTCTAATTCTTCAAGGGTGGGGCAGGGGAAATCTGTGTCTGTGGAGATCACAGCAGCTTACGGGTGCCTAATCTTAGAGGAGCTGCTTCTGGAGACTTGGAGAGACTTAGAGCCAGCGGTAGTTAAGAGTCACTGTTTACATCCTTCCACGTCGTTGCATGTCTCTGTTGCGTAAGTAGAATGTTTTACAGAAACCTAGGAACCCTGGGTGTTGTCGAACACATATACAATAGTGAAGGTGCCAGTTGTCTGTTTCCCTAACAATTTCATATAAACAATTGCAAACATATAGAGAAGTCGAGAGTGTTTGACAGCGCACGCGTCTCTCCCTCCTGCACTCTAACCTCCGCCCTCGCTGCCCGCTCGCAGCCTGTGTTCTGCAGTTGTGAACATTTGTCTGCATGGCTTTTATCACATACAGCTGCCTATTTTTGATCCCCTTGGTTAATAGAGTCATTAAGTGTCCTTTGTGTTTTGCATGGAAGGACTCCACAGTCCTTCTGTGGCTAGGTCTTCTTGTATTCCTCAGAGTCCTTTTGAACCTTAGGAACGTTGGGCAGAGCTGACCCCAGAAGCCTTCACTACTGCTCACGTCCCCTGAAAGCGCGCAGCATGCGCCAGCCTCGGGCACTGTGCCATTTGTTCAGATCTCATGACAACCCTGAGAAGTGTCAGGATGGAGATAAAGAGGTGGTCTCCACCCCCTTTTCTTTAACAGATTGAAAAAAAAAGTGTCCCAGGGCCGGGGATGTCACTTATGGCTTGGAGAGGCCACTTAGCATGCATAAGGCCCTGGATTCTACTCTCAGCACTACCCCCTGCAAAGAGCCCTGGTCCAGAGTGAGGTTCTATGTAATTTGGCCTGTTTGTGGGGATTTGGGGTTGAGCTTGACAGAGTATGATGTGGTAGTATATGTGGCATGATCCAAAAACGCGGTAAATGTTTAAATTTTTAAAATGCATTACAATAAAAGATACACTGCCATGAGTTGCTCTCAAAATACTCCCCCTTGCTTTGAACACACTTATCCCAACATTCCTGTCAAAGCATCTTTTACAGTAATAAGGTTTTTTTTTTAAACTTAAATATTCACTGTAATTTTCGGTCACCTTTTGTAGTTGTTAGGCATTTTTCTGCTCGATGAAGATAGCACCGTCCTCCCACCTCGTTCACAGGGGATATGTTCCCTGGCTCTCATCGGATGCCTGAGCCCACAGAAGCTACCAAATCTGTATGTGTGTGTAATATGTTTTCCTACACATACATATCTACAATAAAACTTAATCTGTAAATTAGGTGCGGTAGAGATTAGCAATGAAATTGAACACATATAGCAATATATTGTAGTAAAAGTTTTGTGAATGCAGTCTGCCCCACCCCTCGGTATCTGACTGTACAGAACCAGCTGTGGTTCACCATAGGTCGCTGAAGCCACAGGAAGTGGAATGTCTAATGAGGGGGGGACTACTGTATTTCCATGTGGGACCCTCAGTACATTAGTCAGGGTTTATAGGAATAGAAAATAAAGTCATATAATAACAATAAAAATCTCCACATTAATTTTTGAGCTATTGTATAGTATCTACCCTGTCATTTTACTGCCTTTCTAGTATTCTTAAACTGTTTATCATTCTGTCTGCCTCTTTTTAAAATGGAGCCAGTGACTTATTAAAGAGATTGTTAGGAGACATAAGACCTTTAATGCTTAATAATTAAATTCACTGTGGCACTATTGAAGGTTAAGGAAGAAGTTTTGGGTACTCTTGTGTAGTAAGGGAGATAATTATAAGCATTCAACCTAAGGTCAAGATAAATATAAATCTGGAGGAGGAGAAAAAGCCTAGCTTCTTATTAGCTGGGCAACATCCTCAATTCAGAAAACCTTAATACCTGACATAGAATGGACATCGGTTCTGTCCATTTATGTTCTCAGAGCCTGTCTCTTAGGGTAGCTCACCCCCACTCTAAGAAGAGAGCCTGGCCTAAGGAGAGCTGAAGTGGATACCCCCAAAATGATGAGACTAGAGACATATTTGGCTCTTTTCTTTCTCTGCTTCACTTGGTTCTTTATAAAATTGAGGAAGAAACAAAAAGAAACTGACTTGGAAGGGGTGTCGGAAGGTCGTGGTAGTCCAGTAGATTTGCTTGGAACTTCCCTCCCTTGCTTCCTTTTGGGATGGCACAGTGGTCACCCCAGAGGGTGTGCAGAGGAAAGAGCTGGGGTGGCCAGGTTTGGGGTCCAGTAACCCTGACTGCCTGGGAGGTAGGTGGTCCTGGTGGTTTTGAAGGCATGTTTTAAAGAAAGCTTTAGCTGAAACAGTGCAATTCTCCAAAACCAAGTCCTATTTTTATATAAAAATTTAGTAGTTGATAAAAGAGCTTCTATAAATCAAAGGAAATGAAAGATCTCAGAATAAATTGAAATGAACTAAATAAATATGTTACCATAAAAAGCCAGCAATAAAAAATCTGTAGATCATACAAATATATGGGTCCTTCCTTTAGGAATGGTCATTATGAGGAATATATGTCAGTATGAAAAATACTCATCATACCAAATGATAAGTAAAAATTGAAGGAAAGATGATTGGTATGCTTTACCATTGATTGTTTTAGGAGGTGAGATAAAGATATTTTTGTCTTCAGTTTTCCAAAGTTTGTGATGTGGTTGGGTTATTTATTTGAAGGAAAAATATAGTGATAATATATAGGATTTTTTTTTCCTCACTAAGTCAATAAGTTGCCCCAGCTGGGCTAGAGCCTGCAATCCTCCTGCCTCAGCCTCCCAGAGTGCTGAGATTACAGGCGTGCACTTTCATACCGGGCGAATATATAGGGTTTAAATTACATTCATCCCTATTTTTAAAAATGTCAGGTCAGCACTTTTTATGTATAAATTTGTCGAATGTTAATCCATCCAAACAGGAATGCTTTCAAGAGGGATTTACTCTGATTGACGGGGTCATTCGTTGAAAGACTGTCTTCATGGTGGAGAGAGCACCAGGTGGGAAAACGCCGGAACGCAGTGGGAGCAGGAACTATCAGTGCTGCTCATTGCCTTCCTAATGCCAGCTGATCAGAGTTGTATTTTCTATTTCATCTCCTATGGAGGAGGTTGTTTCCACCAAGTGCCTCTGTGACTGTTTGAAAGATCCAGACATAACCTGGATTGATTGTCCAATAGAGTCATAAATACGCCCTCCGTTCCCAGGTGACTGACCTCCCAGCCCCCGCCTCCCTGTAAATAGCGGTGTTCATGAGCCCACTCCATTCCGGCTGGAGTAAGACATAGGGGAGGGGGATCCTGCCCTTCTCTGCAGTCTCCCCATCCGTCAAAAGTTTTACTCTCAGAACATTAACTGTAATTGCTCAGAGGGGGAAGAAATAATTTTCCTTTTCCTTCTTTAATGCATATCTGATGGAGACGCTGGTGAGAGGTGACGAGTATCAAAAGTAAATGTACACGGCTCTGGGTGGTGCACACAGGCTGATGACCGAGTGTCTCCGCCTCGCGTGTTCCCCCTGGCCGGCCGCCGAGCAGGGAGCTTCCCAGGTGTTTTGGGAGCCTCCCCTTTGTTGTTTTGTTTCAACCGCTGGGTGCGCCAGAGCCAGAACATGAGATTTCTCCAGGACCGCATCTAACGCAAAGTATGTAGGGTAAATTCTGCATAGTCCACAGAATCAAAATGGAATCAGAACTTCATGTTTCTGATTTCCAGTCAGAAGGAATTTAATTTTGAAACCCAGTCTGCTCTATTATTTCTAGTGTGGGGTAGAAATAGCTCAGCTTACTGTAACTAGTTCATTTGTGTGTGATTTTTGGAAGAGAAAAAACTTTGATGTCATGGAGAGTTGTAATTCACAGCCCCCTCAACCTAAATTTTTTTTTTTTTTTTTTGGTGGTGGTGGTATGGGAATTGAACCCAGGACCTTCTCACTGAGCTACGTCCTCAGCCCTCCCACTTCCCTCCCTCCCTCCTTCCTTCCTTCCTTCTCTCCCTTCCTTCATTTATTTTCATTTTCAGACAGGATCTTGCTAAGTTGCCCACACTAGGCTCAAAACTTGTGATCCTCCTGCCTCAGCCTCCCGGAGGTGCTGCAATTACAGGCATACACCACCACATCCAGTTCCCCTCAACCTAATTATACCCAAATATGTTTATTTCCTGTTTCCCTATACTCCTTCCTGTCACAGAGATACTAGCAGCCAGATGAGCCTGGCGTGCTGCCCTGCCAAATGCCTTTTTTATCAAGAAGAGCGCAGAGTATTACAATGACCTGAAATCTAGTGGGTGGGGTAGCCAAGAGGGCTAAAGAGAAGCCCTAATCTGTTTTTAGAGCCCTGCGGCTTTCATTGGTAACCTTGAAGATGAAGTGTCATTGCCCATTTATCAAGGTTGTGAATAGCAGTAAAATATTATTGTGCAGATTATTATGTTCAGCCAATTAGTAATAAAGAGAAACATTTTAATATACAAATTAATTAGATTTTACATTTTGGCACCAGAAACTCACAAGCCTGAAGGTTCCTGCAGAAGACATTCTTAAATGAATTCTTGGCCAGATAAAGTCCATAAAACTGAAAACTGAGGTTAAGAGTTCTGGCTGAGCTACCCTTCAAGCCCCGGGGTGGTTAGAAGATTGCAGGCCTCTCTACCGACTTTCCTGAGTACTAAGAAATGAAGTCTTCAAGTAGGTGTGTCTTCAAGGGAGGTCGCAGACTGTGATCTGCAAACACACTGACGTGGGGTTGTCTGCAGACGCGTGCCCTCGCTCTGCCATGCAGACCTGTTGCTCCAGGCCTGGGTTTCTCTGAGTGGCCAGAGAAACAGGTGCTGCCTCGGAGCAGATGAGGAGGCAAATGCACAGATAAACGAGCATTTTTTTTCCTTTCGAAGCAAGATTTTGTTGTTGTTGTTGTTATTGTTGTTTTTCTCTAACATTTTGAACATAGAATATATACACTGTGTTATGGAAATACACAGTGACTTTAATTTTTTAAAAAATTTTTATAGTAAAAGACACGTTGCTGTGAATCTGCTTCAGAACACACCCTCTCTGTCCCGACACACCTTTCCCATTGTTCTTGCCACCTTCTGAAGCAGCTCTGGAAGTCGTCTTTCACGAGTGTAGAAGTCGCCCTGTGCCAGATCTGGTGCACAAGGTGAATGAGGACGCACCATCATGTTTTTATGAGCTGCCTTTCCACTGGGTGGCGCTCGGCAGCAGCATTCGCTGTATTTTTTATTATACCTCATAAAAACCCTCATGAAAGAGGACTTGCAGAACTGCTTCAGAAAGTAGCAAGAACAATGGGGTAAGTGTGTTTGAAGTAAGGGGGAGTATTCTGGGGAATGGCAATGTGCCTTTTACTGTAATAATTTTTTTTTTAGGGCCGGTGAGATGGCTCAGTGGCTTAAGCGCCTGCCCGGCAAGCGCGAGGGCCCGAGTTCGACTCCCGGATCCCACATACGAAAAAGGGGCCGGTGATATCGCTCAGTGACACGGGCGCCTGCTGGCGTGCGAGGTCCTGAGGTCGTCCCCCCGGTACCCACAAAAAAAAAATAATAATAATAATAATTTTTTTTTAATTTAAATATTCACTGTATGTTTTAGTCACCCTTGTATATGTACCTGAAGTTGTGTGTTGGACCTAAAGATCTGATGGATTGAAAGTTGCTTTCAAACACTTCCCAGCCTTGAAGTATGCAGCGGCAGGAGAGACCCCCGACTGCTGGTGGGATTGGCAGTGCACACCCAGGGTTCCAGTGCCTCTGTTTCGGGGGAGTGCGGCAGTCCTGGGGAGAGAGGTGCTCATGCTGCTTGTGAGGCTGCTTGTGCTTTGGGGAGTATTTGGTTACACATTCTACTGTTGGAAAAGGAAGATGTTGTAGTTTAATGATCACTTAATGGAACGAGCTGGATATACTTGGTTCAAATAAAAGGAAATTAATCTGGTTTAAAATGTCTTTTCCACTTTTGTTTTTCCACTGCTGAGAACTGTACCTAGGGACTTCATGTTGAGCTACATTCACAGCCCTTGTTATTTTTTATTTTGAGACAGAGCCTCTCTAAGTCGTTAGGCTGCCCAGGTTGGGCTCAAACTTGTGATCCTCTTGACTCAGCCTCCCAGAGTGCTGGAATTACAGGTGTGTGCACCACCACTCCCCGTGCCCACATTTTTAAGGCATGTGGAAACTGCAGCATATTCAACCCCCACTCCACCTCCCCACCCCCGCTTTATGGAGATCACATCTATGGACAAGGTTTTAATTCACTGCTGTATTGGGTATTGTGCTCTACAGAAACTTACAGCAATAATGATAGCTTCCTATTCGTGTAACAGAATACCTGAGATAATCAGCTTAAAATGAGGAAAGACTTACTTTGGCTCATGGTTTCAGAGGGTTAGACTCCATAATCAGTTGGCTCCCATGCTTTTGGGCTTGTAGCAGGGCAGCACATCATGTGGGGCGGGGAGGAGTGTGTGGGAGAGTTACTGCTCACTTCATGGTGGCTGGGAAGCAGAGAGAGAAAGAGACAGGGTCTCCCATGGTCCCCATCAAGAGGACCTCAGGCCTCCCACCAGCTCTACCTCTTAAAGGTTCCACCACCTCCCAGTAGCACCAAACTGAGCCCAAGCCTTCCCCACACGGGCCTCTCCAGGACACTCATCCAAACCGTAGTAAACACCAGTGCTGCTAGAACAAGGGGCATGTGCTGTTTCCCCCATGCCAGCCAAGGAATCATCCAACAGAAGGAAGAGGTCTTGTTCATGCGCCAGAAATCTCAATCCGGAAACAGCTCCAGATCTGCTCTTACCAGCTGTTCACCCTGAATTAAGGTAAATTTCCCTTCCGCGTGGCCTCAGTCTTTAAAGGAGAGCCTGCCTGCCTTTCCAGGGCAGCCCCTCAAATGTCGAGGCAGGAAAAGGCCCAGCGCTGTCTCGCCTTTCCCTTTGCATCCATCTCAGCCTTGGAAAGTTATTTGTGGTACAAATACAGGGGAGAGGGATAATGAAAAGGCTTGGTTGGTGAGAGCGTTGCATTGCATAGGTATAAGCTGATTGATCCCTGTGAGTACTCCTGACCTCTCTTATGCTTCATGTTTTTCCTGAATCATAGATTATTTGTCTCAAAAAAGGATGGGGTAGCTCAGGTAAAATGATTCAATAATGTGTCTGGCTTCGTAGTAAAAAAAATTGTGGTTTTTTTCTTTTGTTCTGTTCTGTTTTGTTTTTTTCAATACTGGGGAGCAAACTCACAGCCTTGTGCATGCCAGGCAAGCACCCTACCAGTGACCTACACCCTCAGCCCACAAAGGTAATCTTAGTAACTACAAGGGTAGAACCCTTTGGTTAGAGGATGATCTTAAAGCTGATCCTTACTCAGACATTTGTGAGATGTGTAAATCTTTTGTCTGCAGCTTCCCTGCCAAACTCTTAGCTTGAGCACCCCTGGGACGCTTTTCAGGGAGCTCTCTTCTGTCTTCAGGCAGCTGAATTGTTTGAAAAGTCTTCTTTGTGTTGGGCTGACACTGTTCCCCATGTCACTGATCCCCTTGGGGCCATGTAATACAAGTCTTCCTCTTGTGAGAGACGGGCCTGCAGTTTCAGCAGCGGTCCCTTCCCCTCCCCTCTTCCCTCAGCCACTGCCAAGGAAACGTGGCTTTGAGTTGTCCATTGTCCTTTGCATTTGCTCTAGTTTGTGTCCAGCCTCTGTAACAGGAGATTGTCCCAGTGGAGTGGACTCGGGACCCATCAGCCCCACTCTTTTAGTTACATATTTTTATGAAGACAGCCAAAAACTTTCATTAGTATGATTTTTGACTGATACGAACTTACTGCAAAGTGAATCCAAATACCAGCTGTTTTCAAATAGGAGAAAGGAGAGCCCAGGCTTAGTACCAGCAAGTTTTTTAAAGTTCTTAACGTTTAAGTGTGGGGCCATACATTTGGTGCTACTGTAATTCCAAAGTTGTTTTTCTTTGTCTTTTAACCCATCGTTTTCAGCTTGCTAAGCTTTGAGGATTCATATCTGTCATCAAGAGTTAGTCCTTCCTTCCTTCGAGATTTCAGAGGACTTTGCAATACCTTTATTAGAGCTTTTACTATATTTCATTATAGCTATTTATGTCTTCCCTCCAACCAATTACAAGTTTCACTAAAATACTAATCATGTCTCATCATGCTGCCCTTCTTTTCCCAACACTTAGTGTATAAGTGCTTAATACATTTTTTTAAAATGAATAAGTCAAAAATACTTGACCTCTCATCTACATATTAATAATAAGTTAATCAGTAAGTAAATTAAAGAGGGCATTTCCTACATGTGTTTTGCAGCTCACTGGAAACATTCCCCAGTGCCGTAGGTGCATCTTTGACAATCATTATAAGATGAGGTTCATTCCATCACAAGTTCACCCAATTTTATAGCCAGTTTTGATATAGCAGTACATACGTGTTCTTAAAATTCACTGTGCTCTTCGTTACAGTACACTGAGAGCCATGGGGCTTATGGAGAACTTGGTGTTAGGGATTTAAACATTTCATCACTGACAGGTTACACCCCCCAAAAAAGTTTGTAACCTAGTAAGAACGATAGCTTAGTTTTATACATGTTAAATGGTTAAGAAATATGTGAATACTATAGTTAATATAGAATACTTAACCTTGACAGAACGCTGAAGTTGACTTGCAGAAGTGTCGAGTTGGAAGGGTTGTAGCTTATGAGCTGTTCTGAAATAGGGGGGACGGTTGTGGCTAGAGGAGGCTTGAGACACACCATGAGCTGAGATCGCTGGCATACGTGTGAGCTCTGTACATTTGGCGTATTTGTATGGGCTTGGTCAGTTTTCTATTCACATTTCAAAACATGAGTCATACAGCCCATTTCCTCGTCTGTTATAACTTGGTCAGTAAAGCATCTTCTGTTCTTGTAGTATTTCAGGCACTGGAAATAGAAGGATACGTTAACTATACTGCCCACTCAAGAAACTCAGTCCTTAAGACTATTTTTACTAGAAGGATGAAAATAAATGTTAAAGCAACAGGCTTGGCTGACCTATTTTTCAGAGTCCCCTCCAGCAAGGAGAATATTTCCTAAAACGAGTCCCTTGTTACATTAAGCAGATTTCTCAAAAATCTGAAAACTGGAGGTTGAATGGCTCTTACTTTTCAGCTAGCTTCTAGAGATGGTTCACTTAAGAACAGCTTAGAAATGAGACTCGTGCGGATCAGGTTGTATGTGTCACCTCATCATTTACATGCGTGTGGTTTGACGATGGCTGTAATAGCAAATGGACTAATGTGCCAGTAGAATCACAGACTCCTGGAACCGGGAGGCTCAACCTTCTTTCTGATTCAAATGAGGAAACCGAGGCCCTGAGAGGTGAAGTAACAGTCATTTGACTAGTGGCAAAGCCCAGAACTTGAATCTCAGTTAATTCTACATTTATCACATGTTGTCTCTCAAAGTTTTGTCGCAAGAGGATATAAGGTCTACTCATTCAGGGAGAATTTTAAACTGAACTCATTTCAGCTGTGGTGGATTGACAACTGGTGGTCAACTTGTAACACCCAGCTGAACTGAATCAGCGTGGTGCCTGGTGTGGAGGGCCCACCTGAGGATGCTGCCAACAACATAAAAAGGAGAACTGGTGAGGAAGAGTTGGTGCTGTCGGTTCTCCTTGAGGAGCTTGTCGCGCTGGCTTTCCTGACATGAGCTTGGCTGTTATCGTCGGAGGAGCTCGGGACCTCATTGTCACTGAGGATGGCTGTGGTGCCTTTCGGGGGAGCTCTGGTCCTTACTCTGAGCGTGGCTTCCTGGCTCCGGGGCAGATCCCTCAGCCTGCTGGCACAGATCCCTCATCCCACTGGCGCAGACTTTCTAGCTTCCACCGCTGACCTTTGGGCCTTCCCAGTGCAGATCCATGAAATATCCTTACATGAGACATTTTTGTGGGCCCTAGGCCTTCAGCTGGACTCTGCGGGCATGGCCATGGGCTCTAGGTCTTCAGCTAGACTCATGCAGGACACTGCTGTAGGATCCAGGCCCTCAGCTGGATTCTCTGGGTCTTTAGTGTATGGATAGATTTCCTGCACTTTTCATATATGACTCTTTGGGTGACTATTACAAAATAATACTCTATAAATTATGTGTCCTGTATTGTATTGTTTCCCTTGCAAACCCTGACTACAACATCAGCTTTTCAATCCATTTACTAAGTTTCACTCATCCAGTTCCTATGCATAATAGATTTTCATTGTTTAATTTTTGTTTCTTTAATATAGCTGGTCATACACTCACCGAAGTTGCTCTTCCTCGGACGGCGTGTTCTCTATAATTACACATCTCTGTTAGGGTGGTCACTGAATTGTGTGTCTTTGAACCCAAAAAGGTTTAAACATTTGCCATGATTTGTTCTGGGGACTGAAGGGAAAAACATCCCTGGTTATGTTTGTGGGATTTGTGGTACATTCCAGAGAATGGAGGTTTCACTGCCTCTGTACAGCACGTGATTTCTTTTCCAGTTGGTGGGTTTTATTTTGTTTACATCTATTTCCCTACTTCCAACACCGACTGATGCAAAGATGTGTACCTCAAGTACACCTTTGGTGGTTTTGACTGGGGCCTTCTTGACCCACTGGCCTTGGCCACTTTACCTGGGAGCAATAGTTGTTTCCAGGTAGAAGAATTTGAAGCAGAGAATTTGAATGCCTTTCCAGAAAGCAGGAGCGATGGTTAAAAATTTGGATGAATGGTAGCCACCTCCCCACCCCCACCCACACTGCTGCCTTTTTTTTGGTAAGAGAGGAACTTAATATATTTTGAATGCCTGGTACTTGCAGAACTTTTCCTTCTTTCATTCTTTTGAATTGGCAGGTAAAATTGTATGTATTTATCATGTGCATGATGTTTTGAACTATATATACACAGTGGGATGGCCACGTCTAGCTTATTAACATATGTATGATGTTATGACCTCACAGTCACATTTTGTGGTGAGCACACTTAACATCTACTTTCAGCATTTTTCAAGAATACAATATATTATTGTTAACTAACTATAGTTGCTTGCTGTGCAATAACTGTCTTTAACTTACTCCTGTGATTTTGTAGCCTTTGATCACTGTCTTCCCCCAACCCTCATGAAAAGGCTTTTCAAGTTGGTCCCAAGCGCATGGGAGATGGGTTCTATTTTTCCTCCGGGGATATTTGAAAACACTAAATCTTAACTGGAATCATTTGTCCAAGTGTGGTTACTGAGAGAAGGTAATTTATAGATCTGAGTAAATTAGGATCTAAAGAAGTATAACCATTGCCACTAATTAAAAATAGATCTTTAAGCATGTGACAGCTCGGGCCATGTGTCTGGCAAGGCAGGTGTTCTCTCTTAGTCAACCTCTGAAGCCACTGAGGTGTTTTGGGACATCCCCAGTTTGGGGACATCAGCTTCATACCCTCTGTTTTGTCCTTCCTCTTCTGGGCTGCTTTTTCTCTCTTGGCTGTTTTGAGATCCCAGGGCTCAAACCCGGGGCCTCAGGAGTGCTAGGCAAACGCTGTGCCCAGAGTCGTTTCCCCAGCCCTCCTCCTGTCTTTAATTAAGATCAGGATTTCAGAGCACCCTTCCTTCTGCCTTTGGATTCAGAGCCTCCTTTGGTGCCTTGACAAGGAGGAATTTTAAGGAACAGACGCATGAATTCAATTAGCCAGTGTGGCATTGATGAGCATGTGAGTAGCAAGCTGACTGCTGAGGTCCTCCTGGCTGTGAGGTGCCTGCCATTGTTGGGACGAGTGTTGGGTCAGAACAGTAGATGAGCTGAAGAAAGATGACACGTGTGAGGTAGAAAGAGCAACAAGCCCTGTTGGGGCCTGTCATTTAGCCTCTGACGGCACCTCTTAGCGGGGTTGAAGTGCCCGGCTGGCATGTGGGAGCCACACTTGGCAGTATTCTCCCCTCTTCAGAGTGGTGCTCTTCTCCCGCGGGAGGAGCTTTTCACCTTTGACAGAATCAAGCTGTCCTCCTTAAACTGTGCTTATGTGCTTATGGCCTGGTGCAAGAGGTGAGAACAAAAGAGTTTCTTCCAGGATTACCCTTCCAAGGGTTCTTGAGTCAGTGTGGCGGATCCTCTCCTGCTAGCTTTTTAATCATCCTTCAAGTTCCACCGCATTGATGCATTTCAGGGTCTCTTCGGGCAAACTGTGATTTGAGTATTAAATTGCTAATTAGTAATTTTTAACCATTTAAAAAAATGGACTCCTGTCCCTTGCATCTTTAGAGAAGTTTTTATTTATGAATCTATTTTCTAATCGTACAGGTTGCTTTGTGGTGTGTGTGTTTTCCAATTGTGTTTTGCAGTCACAAATTTGTATTATGTAGGGACAAAACACTGTTCCTCTCCCTCAGCCCTCTGTAGTTTGGCCTTTGTCATCATTAAGGTGTTTCTTCTAGAATTCATTGCTCCTTGGTGTTCTACTGCTGTTTAATTTTCTGTTTAGTTTTTACCAGTTCTCTTTGGCTAAATTTAAAAAGATTTTTACTTCGGTTTGCTTATAATGAGTGTATTAATTTACCTGCTGTGAGGGGCTGGGGATATAGCTCAAGTGGCCCAGTGCCTGCCTGGCAAGCACAAGGTCCTGAGTTCGATTCCCAGTTCCCAAGAAAAAAAAATTTACCTGCTGCTTGCAGAGTTGACTTGGCATCACATTTCTGGATTTCAACCCACTGTTCTGTTGAAAATTTAAATATTATAGAAGGTTAAAAATAAAAATCTTCTGACACCTCCTTGTAACTATTTCCCCTGGGTAACAACTGTTTATGTTTCCTTGTTTTTTCTTTCTATACACAATAAAAATGTGTTTATAGTTTTGAAGTGTGTAGTCTACTTTAGATCCTGCGTGCAGACCATAGGCCTCACGTAAAGAGGCCCTGCCTACCTTTGATTATTAATGTAGATCTCCTTCAATGTTCTGTGCCTTTGATTGCCCTACTTTTTTTGTAATACAAAAATAACCAAGCTATTAGAATCTTTTATGATTAAAAATAGAGCATTAGCTTTATTATATAAGGAAAATGGATCCTTAAACTTCATAATGAGATCTAATTATTTTACATTTGCTTGTGTTATATACCATTATTTTATTGCAGTATAATGTCCAATTATGGAAATGACTCCAAAGAGACATGATTTTTCTGGCTTAATGTGTAATTGTTTATTGAGTATTTTTATCATTATGGTGATTTTTTTTTCCTTTAGAATTGCACTCACAAAGAAACTTGCTTAGGTTTTTGTGAATTGATTATTATGTGGTTAAAGAAATCAACTGCTGACTCTGAGGCAGACATTGTGTTCAGAACTGAAGTAAGGGCTAAGATTTAAAGAGATCCTTCCTCAAAAAAAAAAAAAATTGTATGTATTAAAAATACAAAGAGCAATAAGTTCTATTATTCTAGTCCAGAAGTGTATTTATTGTTGGTTATACAATAGAAGTCATTTATTATGTGTTAATGTACAAGTACCTCTCAAGTCCTACAAGCATTAAGTATAGAACAGCAGTTTATCAGAGGGGCTGGTTAGCAGGGCAGTAGTGACTGGATCAGGTTAACAAGCTGGTTTCACTAAAGCAGGACTTGGAAAGGTGGGCCTAAGCATAACGTCTGGGTCTGCAGAGGAAAAAGCAGTGAATGTAAGGGTGATAAACTAGATGGAGGCTGTGGTTCTGAGCTTTTATGGTGGGGATAACCCAGCCAGAATTGGGCTGGGAGGGACTAGGCTTGCTTTTAGTCATGTTGAGCTGGAGTTGAAGATAGGACAGCCAGCCAGGCGGATAGAATCCTCAAGCAATTAAAAAGGAAACAAATGCCTATTGCCTTCTGCCATTTTCTTTGGAAAGCATCTCTGAAGATAAAGCTCAGGTGATTGTGAGTCATTATGACAGTACATGTCCCAAGCCTCAGATTAGTTGTCTGACAACATGTCCCTTCCAGAATTACCATGGGTGACTTCCTCCAGCTCTACCCAAGGATACACAAAATGCACCACTGCTGTTTCCAGAGGCTGATCCATGGCAGGGCGCTGGGAAGAGCACCTCCAGCAGATGCAGAGTTTCTTAGAGGCTTGTGTGTCACCATCCCTGCACTGTTCCCTATACTCTAGAGACAGGTAGCTCCAAAGTTTGCCCTTGAATGTTTCCTATTTGATAAGTTAAGGATAATGAAATGAAATAATGAAATAATGGCAAATGAGTTAGTGGCAAGAGATTTTATTTTCCCACCAAGTAATTATTACACAGATTATTCTAGAAAATCAGTTGACAGACTTTTCCTTATATAGGGAACACATAGCACTTCCCTCACTCCCTCCTTAATCATCTCTTTGGACTTTACAACCATCATGGCTGGGAAGTCAGATTTGTTTCTTCTGTTTGTTAACATTATTGAATACATAGTCATTTGGTATAAAGATCCTTAGTTTGTAGAAGACCGAGATCTGAAAAGGTAGAGGAACATTAAAAAGTGATGTTCTTCCAAGGTATGTACTACAACATCTTGTTCAGGAACTCATGGAATCTCAGAAGCCATCAGGTCCAGCTGCCTTCCCAAAATTCTTTCATGTTCATTCACCCTTTTCTTGTCTACTTCCAGTAAAGAGCAGCTTGTTACCCTACAAGACAGCCCATTTGTTTCATGTTGAAATGGTCTTCAACAGTCCTGGCCCTATCCATGATGCTGTTCATAATAAATCTCCTTTCTCTTCTTAATGACAGCCATCAAGTCCTTGAAGGGCATTGTTTACATCAAGACTGTAACTTCCTGTGCTCCGTGTCGAGTGATCTAGGATCTGCATGGAACTCACATGGGAAATAGCACCATCAGCTCATTATCGCTGGCTTTCATGAACATGTTCACTAGTGGGGCAGCTCCTCATCCTGAAGGACGCCTTCCACACCCCGTGTACAACATACGTGCTGGTAGAGAACCCACTCTAGGAGGAACAGGGAGTGATTTCCATGGGGAGGAGGCCTGGAGGTAGGGACAAGGAAGGATGGACCACCTTATGGATGATCTCACCAGTGGGCCTTGCTTGCCAAGGCTCTTCGACACTCTAGCAGTGCTGTGAAACAGTGCTGTACCAACTGGAATGTGTGTGTGGACAGAGTCCACGAGCTTACCTTCCTCACTGGCTCCTGGGTGACGCTCCTCAAGCTGACACGTGCGCCACACTTGGAATAGTGAAGTTGCAAAGTAGATTGGAATCGTACTGAGAGTTGATGCATAGTTTGGGACCAGAAAGGTCAAAACTTACTTAGAGAAACTGTCAAAGTCTTCTTTTTCCTGCCTCACCTTTAACTAAAGAGTCACATACCCTATGATAGCAGAAAAGAAAGAGAACTCATAGATTCATTCTAGAGGCTTCTGTGGTGCTCACACATAAGCTAGTCAGACAGATTGCAGAGGGTTGGCAGCACCCAGGTCCCATGGGCCGTGGCAGGTTGTGCGAACAGATTGGCGAAGAGTTGTCATCTGTCCCTAGGGGTACAGAGAAGCATGTCTGAATGCTGACAGAGCATGCAATGCCAAAACGGTGGATATTTCCCAAGGCAAAGCCCACTTTTCACGTGAACTGTTGAGCACAGGACAGGAGCAATGATTGCTTTTAGGATACTTGATGAACCTCTGAAAGAATTGCTTCCTCCTCTACTGCACTCCAGGTGACAGCCATGTGAACTTGGCAGAAAACTGACTGAGGTCACCCACAGTGCTTGTGGGAATTCAGCACTCCCTTCTCCTGCAGATATACTGGCATAGAATGAGCACAGTGCTGGAGCAGTCGTCATTCCTAGGTGTCTGGAGTTCCTTCCAGAACAGAACAGGAAGAAGGACATAGTCTCTCAGAGACATCACACAAATCTCCTTCCTCCTGGGGTGATTTGGGACCTTCCTTTGATTCCTGCACCCAAATGAGAGGGTGTTCTTGAGGGAGAAGTGGGCACTTGGATTCTACATGATACAGGTGCCGCTTTTGTTTTAAAGGGATAAGATGTGCGCGTTCTTGCTGGCTCCAGAGTAGTGAGAAATTAAGTGGTGGTGACTTAAGCTATGCCAACCAGAAGTTCAGCGGCCACAAGCTGCAGAATGTTAAGAAACTTGGAGGTGAGGGATATTTGTGTGGCAGGGCCAGAGAGCTGAAGAAAAGCTGAGGATAAACTCAAAAGACAAATTCTTGCATTTCATCATTGTGTCTTTTGTACATGAGTTTCAGTGGTTATCTGAGATGTGTCCCAAACCAGATAAAAGAGCATCATAGTACTATATTGCAATACGGGAAGGTAGGTGACTGATAGCACTTAAATACCGTAGATCTTTGCTTCAGCTGTCTCTACTTTTGTCCTTGAGGAAATCACCTTAGGTGAAGTTCAAAGTGTTGAAACTAGGGTGTAACCTAGAGCCAATTGTTTGCCAACCTTTGTGGGCATTTTAGAGTGTGAAAATTATTAGTTACATGATTTACTGAAGAAAGTTTATTCTATGGCCTTGTAATATCACAAATGTGTTGATAAAAAAATGACAGGTTACAAATTCAGGAAAAAATATTATATTAGCAGGTAAAATAACAAAAGCAACATTTCACCAAAAGATATTTGCCTCAGAAGGTGACCCAGGTCAGATTAGCCTCATGATTATTGTCCCTTTGAGCTGTGCACGGCAAATCCTCAGGCGAATACTGCTAAAAGTTGGAGAGTGCGGCTGGAGGGTGAGGAAGGTGTCTGATCTATAAATACAGCCCATCTGTGGGCTGGACAGCTTTTGATTCCTCAGTTGTCCTTAGCAGTGACAATACCGGCTGCCTCAGTGCTCACTTGATCTTCAAGTGAAAGGTGGGATGATTAAATACTAGGAAGCCTGTCCTTCTCTTTTTTTAAACCAAACATCTAAAATTGCAATTCATCTTCAGCGCCTTGGTGTCCCGCCTCTTGGAAAGTTTTCAAAACAGGCAAAGGGTTCTCCCTGTTACCTCCCAATGTAAGGAACGTCTGCTTTTATTGTCATGACAGCCTCGTCCTCAGACTTGCTCTTCGCTGCGGGTAGATACACCATGCCGCACACAGCTGCAGACCTGTCTGGCTGGAAGCCTTTGAAGCTTTTCTTCATTAGGATCCCCTGCACTGCTGTGTAGACACAGAAGTGCCTTCTTCGGTGTTGAGCATACACTGCTTTTAAGCATGGTCGTGTTGGGGCGTGAATGTGTTTGGCCCTCATTGGCACGTGAGCTCTTAATCATCAGCCAGACACAACGGACAGCCCAGGACAGCTAAGACCCACAAAGGGCTTGCAATGGGGATGCAAACCAAGCAACAGGTGATTTTTGTCCACAGAAGCCAAATGATCAGTTTTGAGGCTGGCAGGACACAAGCCAAAAAATGAGGGTATATCTTTGTGGCCAAAATGTGAAAGCAAGGTCTTTGTCTGAAACTGGTATTTGCTGTTTTTCCATTTCCTCAGAGTGATTGGAGATTTCTTCCTCCATCAGAGCTCTGCACCTCCCAACGGAAGATTGTGTTATTTTGACTAAGGACTGATCTCCTAGAGGGTGAAGCGGGACATGTTTAGATAAAAGTGCCTTACCATCAATAGCTCAGAATCAGTAAAATATAAGATAGCTTCATGAGCTCTGATTGTCTAAGCTTACCTCTAAACCATACAAAAATAACAAAAACTGAAATTTCAGACCATGGGTTTCCAGACTGCCAGTTCCGTATTGTTTTCTTCTGTACTGCGTTGTACATCTTCAACCATCAGTCGTAGAACACAGTTTTTTTTTCTCTTTTCATCTTTGTATCCTAAGGGCCTAGCACAATGCTGCCTGTATGAAGTAACTTAACACCAACTAGTCTTCCTCGTGCGATGTGAAAAACACAAGGATTATATGTGATCTTGATATCGTTGGCTTTTAAACACTTTTGAGGCTCCTAGCCTCACCCATAGATGTCTTACAGCCTGTTTTTCTCATCCTGATTTTGATCCTTCACTGTTCTTATTTTCTGAAAGCTGCAAAAGGAGTAAGATATTTCCACACCTAGGTTGACCACTGGGGCTCTTCATTCCTTAGACTGAAGTTGTTAGATGTGTGTGTATCTCCACATACACTTTCGTTGGAGACAGATTTTCAGTCTCAAGGCATCAGGAACGTGGGCATGAACATGAGAATTCAGGCTTTTTTGGTGTAGGGTTTAGGCAGAGTAAGCCTGAAACAAGTTTAAGTGCACTCAACTGCAGTGTTCATCCCTATCAGATGGGCCCTGGTGCTGGGTTAATCTGATGAACCGGACGATAGCCACACCAGCGTCCCTGATAAGAGCAGCCTCTAATCGGCTGGACTCTACACAGCTTTCCCAGTGGGCTGCTGGTATTGCGGCAGATGCACTGGCTATTTTTTCCTATTTAGGATTTTGCTTTTAATAGGAACCCTGAAGGCCCTCAGAGGTTTGTGGTGCAGACTTGAGCCCAGAGCTTAGCCTCCCAGATGGTAATTAATGTTTACACAACATGACAAGCACAAAATGGAATCTCTTTTGAGCTCTGCCAAGCACCCATCATTCCCCTGATCTTCCACTCTTTCAGTGTTTGAAAATTAATTTGGCTTAAACAAACAGTGGGCTTTTCCTCAATTTATTTGTACATGTTCAGTGACTGAAAAGAAAAGCCGCAAGACTGAATGTGATCCTTCCATTTGTTCAAGCAGTTGAATCTACTAATGGAACAAACTGGTCTCTGTTTAATGATTTGAAAATGGAAAGGAAGAGGAAAATAAAAGAGAAGTGTGTGTTCCTGCAGGTGGACACTTGCCTGTAAAACACCACCACAGTAGAGTTTTGGAGATAAAAGATTTGGGGAAGTTAAAAGCATTGCTAAATTAATTCAGTAGCACAGTTTCTGTTTTAATCAATAGATCCAAACTATTCAGCCTTTACTTAAAAAAAAAATTTGTTTAAAGAAACAGACCGGTGAAGGGTTTTAAACAGTGAGCATTGCTGGTAGACTGAAATAATTGCATGTTGATTCACAGAAATTTGATGCTTCCATATGTTTCTGGGTTCTTCAGTGTTGAACAGGTCAATTCTTTAATAATGGTCCTACTTTAAATCTGGATTTTTTTTGGCCTCAATCTTCAGTTCTCAGTGTGGTGAGATCTTGGTGGCTCTGTCATTTGGACCAACAAGCAGAGAAGTTAATTAGAAGATGGAATAATGTAAAAACAGTACATGTCCATTTCTGGGTATGAATCAGACATTCTGAAAGACAAAGATGGGTGGGTGGTGGATGAATGGATAGATGGATACAGCGCTTAATGGCTGATGTCCCTTATGGCTTTCTTAATGTCTGAGACTTCTTTCTTCAGGGTTGCTACAGTGATGACCTTGTAGCGAGCTAGCTCTATTAGGACTTTCTAAGTAAGCATGAAGACGTGTAAAGAACAGAAGCACGAGCTTGGCACAGTGGCACATGCCTGTAATCCCAGTATTCTGCGAGGCTGAAGCAAGAGAATCACAAATTCAAGCCCAGCCTGGGCAACTTAGCAACTTTGGGAGACCTCGTCTCAAAATTAAGGAAAAAAAAAGAAAAATATAAAAGGGCTGGAGATGTAGCTCAGTGTTGAGGTCCTGGGTTTAATCTCCAATACATAAACACACAAAAGGAGACTCATAGAAACTGTGCCTGGAGAGAGTTCTCATTTCTTCTCTTCCTTCATTACCAGTGTGCACCGTTTCCTTCCTGTTCACATTTACCCAGTGAGAAGCACTCAGAATGTTCTCCTTAATCCTGAGAGGCCTATATTATCTAGCCTCTCAAGTCGCTTTGTGTTTGGTTGTTGATTGTTTTTGTTTTTTTTTAATCTATCCAGTAGGTGACACAATTTGAAAAGAATGAACAGTCAATTCTTTTGATGGTAGAGGTGCATTCATTATCCACAAAAAAGCTCCTTATAAAATATAACATGCCTGGTTTTCCTTCACAGTAATAATATATATTCATTAGAGGAAATTCATGAAGTTAATAAAATTAAAAATGTACAATTTAAAGTCAATGTTTGTTTGTGGACATAGGCATTATAATTAACTTTTATATATATTTTTTCCATCAGTGCATACATGCATACATTTACACAGATAATTTTCAGTTTTGAGACCATACTGATAATAGCGTGTTTTACTGTATTTAGTAGTAATTTTGTCTGAAGTATTATCCAGGCTTTCAGTATTTCCCTACAATAACCTTGAGAGCACTGTCCCTTTACAGTGTGCTATACATTGCAGAAAACACTTTACATGAAGTAATTGATTGTTCTACAACCCTTTGAAGTAGTTACTGCGTTTGTGCCGCTTATAATCTGCATTTCTGAAGTATTCACTGCATTTGTGTAACGCACATTGTACAAATTAATGGGTTTCACTGTGACATTTATATACATGCACATACAGTTTCTCGATCATATATATCCACTTTCCCTTCAGGCCTCCTTCGCCCTCTCCTCTCTCCTCCCTCCTCCTACCCCTTGGGCAGTAAGTTGTTGGACTTGGAAAAGCATCGTAGTTCATCATGGGGATGTAGCACTTCAAATCTGAACCTACCAGAGCCAATGCTTATTTTGTATAGTATAGTAAGTATTTTATAACATGCTCTTTTTACTTTCTGGAATGAAATATATAGTTAATGCACCCATAGACATAATTTTAAAGTGTATATAAAGCCCTAAGGAAATGCCAAGAAGAGTGGACAGTCATTTATAACAATGCAGTGTGCTTTTAAGTACATAAATGCTTGTCTACAGTGGGAGACAATAGAAAGGTTTTCTACAACGGCACCTAAAAATGGCTGCTACAAATGCAGACTCATCTAAACACCTAATTTTAGCAATTCAGATACCAGGAGCTATCTTACTAACAATGTCATGGTTTTCCAAATAGGGAATGATTCCTGGCTAAGTCTCAGATGTAACAAAGAACAGTGGTTGCATTCCTGGAAAGTTCAGTGTATGCAAAAAATTACTGTGTTTATTTGCAAAAACAGAGGTAAGTTCTAGGTATTTTAGAACCTACTGAGATTTAGAAAGTGAATTGGGATATTGGGAGATGTCGTTGATGGGATTGTTCTACACGTTGTAGTATACCTAGTATCCTTAAGAGCTAACAGTGTCTTCCATTTATTGTAACAGCCAAACGCACTCCCACAAATTTCTAAAACAACTCCTAGGAGGGTTATCCTCTAATGAGAACCACCTCTTACATGATTTTGACCTCTCTCTCTCTCTCTCTCTGTCTCTCTGTTTCTCTCTCTCTGTCTCTTTCTCTCCATACATATATATAGATAGATATAGATATATGTGTGTGTATGTATATGTATATATATTAACATTTTTGGAATACATTTCTGAAAACTTACAGAAGTGTATAATTTCTATAATTTTCTTGTTAGATTAATTTCCAGGTATTATATGATTTTTGTAAAGGGGAACATTTTCTTGTTTTATTTTCTCTGTGTGTGGGGGGGGGTGGGTGTGTGGGTGTGTGTGGGTGGTGCTGGGGATATAGCCCAGAGCCCTGGGCCTTGAGCATGCTAGGCAAGTGTTCTACCACTGAGCTCCGTCCCCAACTGATTGTTAATATTGTGTAGCAAAGCTGGTATAGTTTATGTTTTTTTCTTTATTTGCACACCTTATTTAGCTCTCTTACAGCTCTAGTATTTTTCAGCTATTTTTTTGTTTTCCAGCTAGATAATCATAATTTTTTTGCAAATAATAGTTTTGCCTTTTCCTTTTGTTGCATCATGTCTGCTATTTTCTATGTAAATAATAGGAATAATTTTTTTCAGAGGTAGAGTAAACAGTGCCTATTACACAGGTACCTTTTTCGGGGGTGAGGCAAAGGTTTACTTTATGGTTGGGGTTTATTTTAGTAGTCTTCAATAATTCATGTTTTCTCATAATATCCATTTATTAATTTTTTACATTTTCTTATTTTTTATGCATTTACATAGAATAAACTTTCTCCCCATGCTCTAGTTCAGTGATGGCGAACCTTTTAGGGCTTTCAATGACGACAAATAGCCTGCAGCAGCGCGTGTGCCATAGGCTCACCACCACTAGTCATTCTCTTCCCCGAGACCCCAAAAGGATACCATTGTTATTGTCTTCTCAACAGAACGTCTTTAGGCATAAGTAAAAATGAGTGCATACATTATTTTCCTCTGTGTTCCCCAAAAGGTCGCAGATATGGCATTCATTTTCATATCTTTTCTTGCATGGATGTACCAAATGTATTGAACCTTTCCCCTAATGATCTCATTTGGGTTATTTTCAAACTTGCAATTCAAACCATGGTGTTATTTCCTTGTGTCTATAGACTGAATCTTTACATACCAGGGCAAAGGAACTCTATGTAAGGAGTTTTTGTTTTGTTTTGTTTTGGCTGAATGTTGCCAAATTGCCCTCCAGAGGTTGTACGTACAGTTCGTTTCTACTGGTAAAGTATAAATAGGTCACATTTCCTCAAGGAGTCTGTATCAAAATCAAGTAAATTTTTCTTAATCTGGCATAGATTTTTTAAATGTGTTTGAGTCATTTATTGATTTATATTTTACATGCAGCGAATTCATCTTTATGTTACAGCCTGTAGTATTCTTTTTCATAATCGCAGGAAGAGAGCCTGTTTAGGCCCGGGAAATATAAATATAGTGTTTAAATACAGCTAGCCATTTTCTATCTCAGCAAATTTCATCTCTGGCAAACTCAGAGTACATAGGGTACTACTAAGTGACTTTAAAAAAAAACGTATTTTGCAGATTTTGGAGAAGCACAGTAAGACTGTCAAGATGGTAAAGCCTACACTGGGGAAATACATTTATTGAATAATTGAAAGAAAGAGGAAATGCATTACTGATTATCCTCAAAGATGAACGATGCCTAATTTGTGCCTGAAGACATAGTGTGTGAGTGGGGAGTCATAAAACTCTTTTAGCCCCAACATTCTTACCGGTCCTCAGCCCTGTCCCTGCCTTGCTTGTGTTATAGGTTGCAGTCCCAGAGCACTGATGCATTGATTGGTGGTTGCATTCAGTGCGAGCTGAAGTTCAGTGAGCTGAAGTCCAGTGAGCTAGCAATTCTTTATAGCTTTTCTAACACTTTATTCTGTTTGCTGTGATTAAATATTTTAACCTAGTCTTGTGTTTGCCATTAATTACTTTGTTTTAGGATTTTTGCTTTACAGGGGTAGCACCGTGTAGACTGGAGAAAAGGCACTTGGTGGAAACAGAATTAGAACTAGAACTCTAGACTTCTCGGTTTTCAGACAGCCCGATGACTCCCAGAAAGCAAGTTCTTTCACTTCTCTGGGTGCATTCCCCACCCTGTGGGAGAAGGATGGGTAAAATCCCTGACGTTCAAAATGTAGATCAAGGATCAACAGTGTCACCCAGGAGATCCTCAGAAAGACAGAATCGGGAGCCCCATCCCAAGGCTTTCAAATCCAGATCTGCATTTCAGACGATTTGCACATTCACTGAAAGTTGAGCAGTGCTCAGATAGGTCTTCTGGTCATGTTTCAAAATTCTGTGCTACCAGGTTCCTTCAGTCCTTTACCACAGATTCGATATGGATTTTTGAGATTCATGAGTGAGGTTTGGTTTTCTCTGTCCCCCTCATTGCTTGTCATTGATGGCAGTGACTGTCGTGGTCTGGGTACCATTCCAATTTGTTCTAGCTCTGTTTAGGTTGGGATTGAGATGATGGGATCAAAGAGGAGACAAGAAAGCCAGCTCTGCTAGGCTTTGGGAAGCAAGGCCATGTGTGCAGGGTAGAGTGCCACCTACAGTCAGGGCTCAGTGAAGAACAGGGAGAGGGACAGAGTCGAGCTACATTATTTGCCTGGGTACTCGCCTGTGTGTTGTGAATGTGCTTTATTAGTGGCCGAAGCGAATTTAAACAGTGTCCTTTGGCAAAGGAAGTCTTCTTTTTATGTGAGGGAGAAGCTTTAATTGAACATTATATTTTGGAGGGAATTGAATATAAACCACCAAAATAGAAAAGATTGATTGATTCCTTACTACTTGGTCCAGACAGAACAGAGCACAGACACAAAAGGATGAAAATGTGTTCTTGCCATCGTGTCAAGCATAATAATCTTAAATTAGCTGTCCGTGTGGGAAGAGTCCGCACTCACGCGCATAGGCCTTCTTCTCCAGGAAATCTCTCTTCCAATTCTGTACTCTTAGGGTTTCCGCGCTGTTGCTGCTCTCTGTCCCAGACCCGAGTCGCAGGCCTGCATGTGTCAAGCGTGCAGTCTTCCATGTGTTCTGTGATGGCTCCAGCATGTCCTGGAGTAGATTTTTGTGAAAGGAAAATTCAGGAGATCCGTAAAGGATGAGAGAAAAAGCATGAGCAAAGCCAGACGGCTGGCTCTGGCATGTGCAGACAGAGGATCCCCTGTGTAACCTAGGTCGCTCCACCGGCGGGCAGGCTCTGCCAGCAGCTCCCGGAGCTCACGTCGTCTTTGAGCACCACGGAAACACGCATGAGCAGGATGTCATAAGGCCAGGATCACTTGTCACTGGGACCTCATGGGATGCTGGGTACCTGAAACAAGTCAAGGAGGCAGCTGTCTTTCCATCCTGTTGGCATTATTTCCAGGCTGCTTGCTGAGACTTAAAGTTAGCCAAGTTTATGTGAGCCAGAAATGTGCTTTGCTTATAAACGCAGGGCTAGTTTCTGCTTTTGTGCACATTGCCTGTTTGAACTGTTTTACCAAAAGAACATTGCAAATAATGGATTACTTTGATGCAAATTCCAGGGAAGAAAAATGACGAACAAGTGTACATATACCAGAGTACACAGACAGAAATAAACACAACCGGCATGAACATCACATACTTTCCACACTAATATAGGGAGATAGGAAGAGAAGTTCATGCCCAGCGTAGTTCATTTAGGAATGCCTGAAAGATACCCTCGTGTCAGAGAATATTGTAAGTTACACTCTTCCTATTGCTAAACTGTGTAGTAATAAAAGAAAAAGGGGGTCAGTGAGATGGCTCAGCAGCATAAGCGCCTGCCTGGCAAGCGCAAGGGCCCGAGTTCGACTGCTGGAACCCACATATGAAAAAAGGGCCGGTGATATCGCTCAGTGGCACGGGCGCCTGCTGGCGCGCGAGGTCCTGAGGTCGACCCCCGGTACCCACAAAAAAAAAAAAAAAGAAAAAGAAAAAGGATGTATCTTTTTAGCACCAAAATATAGGAAAGGTAGTTTTCTCCCAGATACATACAAAAACATTCACTGCTCATTGGGGCTATTCCTTTATATTCAACTCCATATTGATCTTCCATTATTTTGTTTGAGAATTGTATGGGATTTGGGTTATGGGGTAATCAAAGACACCATTATACTAGATGTGACATTTAGATCTTTTGACCTTTAGTAGTAAGCATACCCTAGCTTTTAAATTCATATAGGAACATCTGTTTTCTATATTTTTTCATAATTGAAGAAGTTTGCTTAAATTTTACATCCAATTTTAATCTCAGCATGCAGTATCTGCACCCTTTGATCTCAGGTGGATGGGGACCCCCACATGGTCAAAGGGGAATCCCTTAAAAGAGCTGGGAAATGTGGTTGACAGTAAATTTGATTTACATTCCTGCCTGCACCTTTGATCTCAGATATTGGTGAGAAGGCTGGCAAGAATTAGGAGACCTAACTTTTGACTGGAAATTTAGCACTTGTAAACAAAAACTTGTTTCTCTAAATGTCAAGTGTGTCTTTTTTGGCCAAAATGCAAAGGGAGGGAGAAAGAAGGCCAAGAAAACATCTGTGTGTTGTTAAATAACGTTGCTTCGTTTGCTTTTGAAAATACTTCACTTTTATATATTCAAGAAGTGTTTGTTTTAAAGGGGAAAAATCTACTTATCGGCTATTGTTTTTTCATTGTGCTCCATAAAAGATTTTGCAGAGATTAAGGAAAACATTCATTTTGGGACTCGTGGTGGCACTGTGGTGCCCTCTGTCCTGCCAGCAACAAAGGCCGCTCTCCATCTTTCCTGTCTCTGTCTCCCGTTGTCCCTATTTACAGGGACCCTAACTCTAAGGCCTGCACAAGGGGCAGACAGGGGAGGAAGCCCAAGCATGTCGTTGTGACTCTGTGGCGCAGCCTTGGAGGGTGCTTCTCCCCTTGCTCCACACCCATATGTCATTGTCTGTGGTTTTGTCTTTGCTCTCCCTATACAGATCCGGAGTTAGGTGTTGGCACACTGCCTGAACATGACAGCCAGGATGCAGGGCCGATTGTCCCCAAGATATCGGGTCTAGAGAGGAGCCAGGAGAAGAGCCAGGACTGTTGCAAAGAGCCGATCTTTGAGCCCGTGGTGCTTAAAGACCCCTGTCCTCAGGTCCCCCAGCCGCTACCCCAGCCACCCGTGGAGCCCCAGCTCCGAGCTCCTTCTCCAGATCCTGACTTGGTGCAGCGCGTGGAAGCCCCCGCCCAGCCACCCCCTCCGAGTACTCAGCCACCACAGGGCCCCCCAGAGGCCCAGCTGCAGCCCGCCCCGCAGCCTCAGGTGCAGCGGCCACCCCGGCCACAGTCCCCCACGCAGCTGCTTCACCAGAGCCTCCCATCGGTGCAGGCCCACCCCTCATCCCAGAGCCTCTCCCAGCCACTGTCCGCCTACAACAGCAGCAGCTTGAGCCTCAACAGTCTCAGGTGAGTCTGCCGTTCTTTTGCCCGACTTCCGGGGATGGGGCGCCTCCAGGAGCCTGGTGTTGCCTTTTTGAGGCTTGGCCTCATTTCGTCTGTGAGGCTTGAAGCTGAGTGAGACTCAGGTCTCAGGAAAGGCCAAGCTGGGGTGGGCAGTGAGGAGTGAAGGCAGGAGGAGAAGGCTTGAGGAACAGGGCCAGGCCTGTGCCGGCGAGGCAGCAGTGGTGAGAATGGTGAGGGAAGCTCAGTAGGGCCACCCTGTGCCTTCGAGGGAGGGAATTTGAAGGACAGCTACGTCTCAGCAGTGGAGAGGAAGAAATGGGTGCAAGCATGGAGAGCCAGGCTCGCTCTCTGTCTGATCTTTGTCAGGTTAGGAAGCAAAGTCTAGTAATGCAGAGGAAAACTGCGAAGGAAAGAGGCAGGAAGCCCTTGTGCGGGGCCTGCCAGAGCAACGCCTGCTTGTCCCGGGGGTTATAATTCTAACCCCACAGATCTCCTGAGGCTTCGTATCTTTGTTATTGTTTTCCTTTTGGAAACCTGGTGACTTCGGTGGCTCAGGGACATGCTTTTTCCTGGCCCCTTGGGGAAGAACCCTGCCTCCCTAAGGCTATTCTGTACCTGTCCCAGGCAGGAAAAAGCAAGTCCCACCACTCCTTTGGCCTCCAGACGAAAGGGTGGCAGGAGACTCAGGTGCCCGGCCCCGCCTCTTCCTTGCGTTTCTTCATTGACAGGGTAGCAGGTGAACCGGGTGAACTCAGAGCTCGACTCTGCCGCTTTATAGGAAGCAGGGCTGGTGGAGGATGGGAAGGAGGAGTGGAGGTGAGAGTTGGGCGCAGAAGGAGAGAAGCCCTGAGGGCCAGGTGGAGTCAGCTGTCCCATGCCAGGACCCCCAGCAGTTCTGGGGCAGCAGTTCCCCCGGCCGCATCCCTGGTAATTAGGGAAGTGTGTGCAAGAGCGGAGATTTCAGATGGCTGCTGTGCGTTAGCGAGGATCTCTAAAGAGGACAGGGCAAGACAGGACAGATTAAGTGCATCTGGGCAGGGAGATGAAGTTTACTTTGAGAAAATAAATTGCTCACCTGTTTTTGTTTTTTTTCTCCTTACTCCGACAGCAGTAGCAGAAGCAGCACTCCAGCGAAGACTCAGCCCGCCCCCCCTCACATCTCCCACCATCCCTCCGCCTCCCCATTCCCCCTCTCCCTGCCCAACCACAGCCCTCTGCACAGCTTCACACCCACCCTCCAGCCCCCCGCACACTCACATCACCCCAATATGTTTGCCCCTCCCACTGCTTTGCCTCCTCCACCACCACTGACATCAGGGAGTCTGCAGGTCCCCGGACACCCCGCCGGGAGCACTTACTCAGGTAGGACGCCGATGCTGGGCCGTGCCCACCTTTGCCCACTGTCCCTTGCTAAGTGACCTCATCGCTGTTTGTGTTGACCCTGATGGCTAGACCGTGTTTATGCACAGCTTTGTGCTTTCTTGGATATAGTCTTGTAATTGTCCTCTCTTCATCTGTGGCCAGAGGCTCAGCTGAAACACAGCAGGTACTAACTTGGCACAACTTGTGAATGGTTGGTCAAAGTCACAACGCCTTCCCAGCCAAGCTCGCCACTGGGTGGGAAATCCCAGATGCTGTGTGCCCCGTGCGCAGCCAGAGCAATAACAGCTTTCCCAGGGCCACATCCACTTCATGCAGGATTTTAGGTTGCATCCTGTTCTAAGAGGCTTGTTTCTGTTGACTAGCGCCTTCTGCGTTCTTCTTGGGAAGAGGAGATGCACTTTTTGTGACAATATAGTCCAGAGTTCAAAGAACAGACTTATGGTTAGATTTGGGGTCCTCTTCTTCTCATCTGCATTAATCAGGCCAATGTCCCAGTGTTGGTCCAGTCTAGCCATATTATGCCAAACTGTAGAGCAGTAAGTGAACTTGAAAAGGGCATGAGACCCCTGCCATGTTAACAGCTGCTAATGATGAGTGTGCCCTAAGCACTTGACCCTTAACCCCTCCAACAAACCCATGAGGACAGCCATGTTATTGCCCCAACTTACACACAGGACACTGACTTATAGGTAGGGTATTTGCCTTGCCAAGGGTTAGTCACCCGGCGGTAAAAGAGCTGTTTGGCCTGGAGTCAGTTCACCCTGCTTCCCGGGTTGTCCCCCTTTATCCCAGAGCCTTCCTGGCTCCACGCTGGTAGCTCCCCAGCTGCTGTGTTCTCAGCCCCGTGTCCTTCCAAATGAAAGCCTTTGGATGTCCTGCTCTGAAGGAAACGGCCATTATTACAAAAGGTATTCATGGTCTCCCGCCTCTTCTTTTCCAGAGCAAGACATCTTGCGCCAGGAACTGAACACACGTTTTTTGGCCTCTCAGAGTGCTGACCGCGGGGCTTCCCTGGGCCCTCCGCCCTACCTGCGGACGGAGTTCCACCAGCACCAGCACCAGCACCAGCACACGCACCAGCACACGCACCAGCACACCTTCACACCGTTCCCCCACGCCATCCCGCCCACCGCCATCATGCCGACGCCAGCACCTCCCATGGTGCGTACCCCAGGCAGAAATGTGAGGATAAGTAGAGCACAACTCTTTTCTTTCTGCAGCACGCTGGGGTTGGCACGGGCACTGGGGCCTCAGGAGATTGGATGGGGAGTGCTGGCTCTCTAGGGTGTCCCCGGGCCTTGCCTGTCTTGCAGGAGAGAAGGGAGTGTGTTCCACCCCACAAGCTCTAACTTCAGGGGCCTGGCTTAGGAACTTTTTTTTAAATAGTTGTATGTAGCACTGTGGGTGGGTTTTATTCTAGATGACTCCAAAACAGTCACATCCGGTGTTGGTAGTTAACCTCTCCAAGTGTTTTCAGTTTCCTTGGGTGTACTGGGGATTGTACAAAAGGGTACGTGTACCATGTACCAGCACATAAATGCTTACAGAATATTGGGAGTAAGGAGGAGAGAAGGTGGAGAGACCTCTCAGGAGGCCTGGGAAACACCGGATGCCACCTGCTTGTTCAGATGATTTCCCTAAATCTACTTTGTTAGACGTGTTCTATTATATTTCCTGACAGCGCCCTACCCCAGCATCGTGTTCTGTCTGCAAGTGGTCAGGGACTGATGTAGCTCACAGGGGCAGAACTCAGTCTGTAGTAAGAGCTACCACTAGCGACAACATGGCCTTATCTGGCAACACCCCAACTACTTAGGACTTTTTTATTTTTCTTTGACTTTTTTTAGTACTGGGAATTGAATCTAGAACCTTCTACATGTTAGACAAATGCTTTATTACTGAGCTACATCCCTGCTCTTTTTTAAATTTCTGAGACAGGGTCTCCTTAGGTTGCCCAGGCTGGCTTTGAATCTGCAATCCTCCTGCTTCATCCTTCTGAGTAGCTGGGATTGCAGGCTTGAGCCACCAGGCCTGCTAGTTAGGATTTTCATTCTGAAAATTGGGAACTGTGATTAGTGGTACCATACTAGAACTCATTATTCTGAGATAGAATTCTGTCTCAAACAGCATTAGAAGACTTTATTGCTTAACTTTAAATAGTTAAGTAATATTTAATATTTAATGTAATTGGTTTTGAGGCAGTTTATGTAGGCATCGTAAGAATAGAGGTGAATTTCATGGAGGAGTTCTTGTCATATAACTTCACTTCTTCTCCTTCCTTTCTCCCCCCATTTTGTTCATCTTTTTTAAACATATATTTTAGAGGAAAATAAAAGGTGAGGCCTTGCAACCAAAAAATTTCCTACAGGAAATGCTGTATCTTTTGTTCTAGATGAACTATACTTCTCAACAGTCACATTTTTAAAGGCCTCATATTTTGGAAAAGTTTCATGCTGGCCTATTTCACAAATAAATAAACTCTAACTCAGGGTCGTGAGAGTACCCGGATGATGACATTACTACTTAAAAGAATGATAGCATACTTTTTTTCTGTTCAGAAGGCTTTTAGCCCCAGCCCAAATGGCTCTGTATTTGGGTGTAATGTGTTTCAGAAGACAGCTGAATCCAGTTTTTCTGCCAAAGTAAAGATGAAAATGGAGGGAATTCTCTGGATAACTCAGACCAAATGCTCACTTCTCTCTTAGTTACCTAGACAATTGCCTGTCTTCTCCAGGTTACATGCTTGTTCTGTGTTGATCTCTAAGTATAGAGTAAGACATCATAGTATGTCCAGGACCATGTGTACCGTACGGGTTTTCACATTGTTTCCCATTTCTGTTGGTTTATTGTGAGGGTGACTTAGGAGCTCGTATGATTTCATGTACAGTGAGGTTATTAAGCCTGATGACAATGACACAGAAGTTGTTTAGGGTTACCTCCACTGACGCAGTGAACAAAAATGCAGATTAAGTAACTAGCTTTTGCTTTGATCCCTTTACAGTTTGACAAATACCCTACAAAAGTTGACCCATTCTACCGGCACAGTGTGAGTTGTATTACCATGCTACACATTCAATGTAACTGCTTTTGCGTTTTTGTGCTCTTGCCACAGATCAGTAAATGACTAGCGGCTTCCTTAATCATCTTTGCAAGAGTTCCCATTGCGCCTTGTCACTTTGGATGCTTGCTTTTGTGACATTTTGCTTTTGGTAAAGATGCAGTATTATCTTCTGAATCAAAAGATCACAAGCACACCCAAGATTTAAAGCAGGTGGGACTTACTGGAGGTCGGGCCTCTGTCCTGCCAAGGGGGCGCCTGTGTGGAGTCATTATAGTTCTGGAGGGTAAAGTCATAGCACTTCAGCCATCAATTGAAATGCCATTAACACAGAACTTCCGGAACTCAGCTTGAATTGTGTCCTCTAAATACAAAGCTCCTTATCGTTTTGACTCAACTTCAGAAAGTAGATTTTTCCTTTAAATATAGAGCCTTCTTCGGCATGGCTGATATTGCTCTCCTGAGCTTATGTCCATTTGTTAATAAAAATATTTTAAAAATTCTTAAAATTGAATGTTGTTTTTCTCTAAACTCATTCTTTATGTAAAAAATTACTTATTAATTCATTCCAGGAGTTAAATTGGTGCCAACCTGAGTTATAAGTTCAGTTCCAAGACAGTTCCTTGATAAAAAGGACTTGAATATTTTACCATGATATTTTGATTATGGGGTGAATACTGCATCATTTTTATCTGAAAATTTGCAAGTTTCTTTGCTTTATAGTTTACTTATATTTTTAAGTAAAACTAGAAAAAAAAAAGATTAATAGTTTGTTTGCAGCCATGTCGAGTCACCATATGTAATTATTTTGCTTTGGTTTTTAGATAGCATTATCATTTCAGTGGAAATGCTACTTAATAGATCAGCAAAGAGTAAATTCATTCATACTTTAAATATATAATTAGACACCATTAGTCATGAGTGTGGCTGAGAAGTCAAGACTGGAAAATATTAGAAATCAATTGAGAATTCTTTACAGACATTCAGAGCCAACATGAGGAAATCCTCTTCAAGAGGAATTAAAAAGTGCATTTGACTTGCTCCCCACAGATCCGCCCAGTTTTGCTCAGCACTAGGATATGAAAACTTTTTAAAGTGAACTCTCAAAATCCTGTAGTCTTGTGTGGGTTCGTCTTTGGGCCTGCCCATAAGTGCTGCCATTCTGCCCTGTCACTTTGTTCCCCACTGAGGAAATAATTCTCGTAGAAAGCTCGCTGTGCTCAGCAGGCGGCTCCGACTCACTTCCTGAGACCAATGCAGCGCCTACATGTGCGTGTCCCACACTGTCCTAGGTTTACGACGGAACCCGCACCTAGAGGCCTGGGCATCAGAAAGTCCATGTTTTATTACTTAGGCGCTTCAGGTTTTTAGTCAAGAGGGGAATAGTCAGCTACATTTGTATTCTAAGATTTAAGTAACAGAATAAAGCAAAAGGAAAGTGGTAAGAACATACAATTTTATTGTAACTATTAAAGGAAAAATGCCCACCTGGAGGCACAGTAATAGAAATTTGAGTGTGTTTTAGTGTGGCATGTATTTAATTATTCTGCTTCATACAGTGTACTGTTGGAGAGTTATTTCATATTATTAGTTATAGCACATAATATATGAAATACTTAGTCTTCCTTGCTTTGGGGATTAGGATGTTATAAGGGGAATTGAGATGCAATGCACTTAAGTATCTAAAACACAATTTTAGACTTAAAAGTAGTTGTAAATGAGGGCACTTGGCTTGCAATCTTTGTTTAAGTGGATTTAGTTCAATATCAATTAGTCTAAAAAACGTTGCCGCATCATAATAAGGGAGCAAAATGAAATAAAGACCAATAGAAAAAGTACATGCTCTGAAAACAGGATTGTGAGATTTGAATTTCAGTTGTTACTAAAAATAGGTAACAAATGCATTACTAAGAAAAGCTTATTATTGTACTTTTTAAATATACTACACAACCTTGAAGATGGGGCGTTATTTCTATGTCCATATGGTGCTTTGATCAAAGGAAATAGAATCAGAAAAACAGAATCTCAGCAATAAATTTTTAAAAGGAGGGAGAGGTGTTTGCATTGTCCTTTTCCCCTTAGTTATGTCCTTTGTAAGCTAATCATTCAAGAAAATTCACATTCCTCATTCCGAACCGTTCTTCTGGCATCACTGAATGATCAGACTCACATGTCAGCAGCACGGCTTGAGTAGCCTAAACTGAGCTTCTCGTTAAATAGCAGATCAGTGGTACCTCGGTTCATGAACTCGATTCATTCCACAATTCTGGAAAAGATGGTCATGTTAGCGTTTGTGCAGGGAAGGTGGCCGCGGTTGTGTTCGTCACCAGATGCAGAGTTCACAAACAGAAACAAAATTTTGCTAAATGCCTCTGCTTGCGAATCAAATTGTTCACAAACGAAAGTGTTCATGAACCGAGATACCACTGTATTCAAACCAGCCGTAAGAATTTGGGCTTCACATGTTAAAACAGAACAGCTCTGAGTACCTGAAACTCTAGGAAATAATAATATTAAAACTAGATACTGATAACCCAGGCTTAGTATTAGTTATAGCAGAGGTATTTCTATGCTTCTGTAATCCACCTTCTAGAAAATTTGGCAGCTCCATTTATAGTATATACTGAATCATTTTATTTTCCCTTTCCACAAATACTTGTCGTCATATTAGATAAGAAAGTTAACTTGTCCTCTGGAACTGCCACTTCTACAACAACCTAATGAAGCAAGGATTGTGAATATGTTCTCATTTCCTCAAACTATTAAAAATTTAAAAGTACTAATTGAGTTTTAATGGCATAAAATCCTGGCATTCATAAAGACTTGCTTATTTTTCTTCCTTTTTTTCTTTTTTTTTTTTTTATTTTCTCTTTCTTTCTAATTAACTTGTAATTATCTGGGCCTCTTATTTGGCTCAGCTTCCCTCCTGTTTTTGATACGCATTAAAAGCTCCAACCATTTAGGACTTCTATGTGATTTACCAATTAATAATTAGAAAAGCTCCCTTTCTAATGATGTCCTCATCTGGGACATCATTTGTTGGCTGATTGATTCTGAACTACTTTTAACTTTTTAAGTTAAACATTCACGGCACATCTGTGTGATCATTTCATCATGGCTTCTTGGCTAATAGCATCAAACTGAGATTACTTGGCTTGCTAATGTTGGTGTCTTTCTGTGGGAAGGGAATTTGAATGTATCACTTGCCTCCTGCTAAAATGGTTTTTCTCCCTCTCCGTCTTTGGCCACAGCTCTTCCATTCCTATCCTCCTGCAGTATCGGGCATCCCCCCCATGATCCCACCCACTGGCCCTTTTGGTTCACTACAAGGAGCATTTCAGCCCAAGGTAAGAACCTTACAGTGAAGACACACAGGCACCTTTCTAGTGGAGTACCCCGCTAGGCATGCAGGTGACTTCTGCATCTTGCCTGCCCAGTGACTAATTTGTCAGATACAAAGTGACCATAGAGATGAGGGTGAGAATATTTTTTTTCAATCCATCTAGTTCTAAACCTCAGCAAATATTTTACATTTCAATCTGTACTACCATGTAATCTCAGTTGAGCTAAGATTTTCTGTGTCCTGTGAAATATGCAGAATATATAGTAGACATATGTTAGGTTTTTTTTTTTTCCCCCCAGTACTGTGACAGAAGCTTCTAGTTAGGAATCCCATGAAATGTCAGACATATGTGCACCAAGTTGTCCTTGATTCTAATAGAAGGGGATAGGGGACAGAAGTTCCCAGACTAAAACTGTGTCCTGTGAATCGCGTCAGGGGAAGATTCTTCTGCTCGTTCTCCCTCAGTATTCTCATCGGCCCCATCTCTCTGTGAATAGGCTCTGCCTGCAGGTGGAGGGCAGCTGCCTACCTTTTGATACTGTGTCCCTCTCTGCTAGCCTCCGGTCTTCCCACCCCTCACTGTGGTCACACTTGCCAAATTCAGGACTGTCATGTGTTTCCAGCATCCTAGGATGAAATTAGGCCCTTACCCTTTACAACTAAATTCTTTTGTCAGGGATATGCTGCTCAGCTGGGGCTATAATTACCTCTGAAGGTCAATAAGGAAGAATAATTTTCAAAATTATTTAAAAATCTATTTTGGTTCCTTTTTTACTTTCATATAAAAAAGCAAAATGTACTTCTCCTGGTTGGTAATGTTCTCAGATTTTAAAACGAGATAGTTTACTGTGTGCGTGTGGTTTTCTTTTTTCCCCTCACCCCATTTCTAAGATAATCATGCATTTTGGGCCAGAATCTCCCAGGAGGAGCACATACTGCATTTCCAAAGGCATATTGCCTTAAAAGTAGAAATAGGGAAAGAAATTAAAAGGCATTGGGGTGGGATGGCTACACCTTCAAACTCACATGCATTAGCATGGAATTGCAGTTTATAGGTTATATATACACGAGGCTTTTATGATGGCCATGGTAAAAGCCTCCTACCTTGAGATAAAATAATGGTGATTTTTAAACACCTTCCTCCCAATCTACTCTTCACTACTCCCTTAGACCCTGGTCTGTCCCCTCTAGGCTGGGACAAATCTCTAGTGCATCCCCAAACAGACTGGTAGGTCATTTAATAAATTAGACTATTTCCCTCACTCAAAATTATCCAATCACACAGAAAACTACATTTGGGCAAGAAAGTGTCTCTCCTGGTGTTGAAATAGGCCTTTCCAGGCCATCTTCCTGATTGAATATGTAGATTGCAGTTCATTAGTGGAGTTCTTCATATGTATGCAAATCAGGCTGTTAACAACTCCAGCTTAATTGTTAGTTGTACTGCAGCTGATTGCTTTTCTTTCTCTCATTCCTCTTTTCCCCCCTTCTAGTAGGCAAGCTCGTGCCTAAACTTGAGTTTTTTCTACATGAGTTAACTTGTATGGGGGTATGCATAGAAGTTGTGATTTCTTAAATAACTGGTGTGAGTTTTTAGATCCTTTTCTCACAAGACGGTAGCAACTCTGCCCAAAGTAGACTTTGTGTTGTTGCTAATTTAAAGGACAAAAGCCTGCTGATAAGGTTAATATTATTACTGATATTTAAAAATGGTAGTGGGAATAGGAAAGACAAAAGCAAAATTTAATAGTAGATCTGTGTGGTCCCTAAATTAGGTTCTCTTGTCCCATTTCCACTGCTGCTAATGAGTAATTACTGAGTGTAATTTCTTGTTATTGTCTGTCAGTTAAAATTTAGGGAGTTAGCTTAATGTCTATAAAACACTGTCAGCTACTCTGATGAGAAGCACCTGATACTGCAAATTATAATAAAATTCACTTAAGCATTTCTTGGAATGTTTGGTGATAAAGCAAAAAGAAAATAGTGTCAGTACTGTGGGTTCTGGGAAGAACACAGGTTTTAGGGGGTAGCATTTTTGTGTGTTGCTTCTCTTTTGGGTCCTGTGCTTTTTATTGCGATGCAATATGCTGGGGGTCTCCTCTCTGGTTTAGACAGATGCCATGGTGAGAAAGAGCAAGCAGTCTTTTGTCAGAGCCCCTCCAGAAAACAGGGAGCAAATTCTTGTAAAGAGCATGCGTGGTCTCCAAGAAAAATGAGTCTCGACCCAGAATGAAACAAGCAAGTGAAGTTTCGCTTCTGTCATTTAGAATGAAGGAAAGATCTTGCTTTTATGTCCCGTGTTCTGTGCTTCCTAAGCTGTGGTCTAATTAATTTGTAGACATCCAACCCTATTGATGTCGCCGCTCGGCCTGGGACAGTCCCACACACTTTACTCCAAAAGGACCCGAGGGTACGTGAAAAGTCAGGCTTGGTCTCAGGTAACACCAGGGGTGTTTGCGCCGCCTGCCCGCCCACCCAGTGCTCATGCCTTCTGCAGCCCATTTGCAAGAGCTGCTGTCTCAGCTATCCCTTTGAGTTTGTGCAAGAAAGTGCCAGTCATTCTTAGGAGACAAAGGCTCTCCTGGGGACCTAGGAATAACAGGAGGGGACAGATTTGCCAGTGAGAGAAGACAGGAAGGAAGGGCTTCTGGTTTCCACTCAACCCCTCTTCTCTGTCTACAACTCCTTAAATTTTTCTTACACAGAAGAAATAACTACAGAATTTTTTTGAATGGAAAAGCACCGAATACTTTTCTTTCTGGAAGTCAGGACTCATCCCCCCCTGGCCTGAGGTCAAGAAGTTACAGGACCATACTGCACTTGTGGCCCTCTATTTTTAACGTTGCAGGGATCCCTTGTGCTCTAGAGCTAAATAAAATATCCATTATGCTTTGGTTATTTGTCAATAATTTATAAGGCCACCTACCTCCAAAAAAAGAATTTGAAGTTATGCAATAGATACAGTCTTGTCTGTTGAGTATTGTTTATATTTATCTTTATAGTAAATGCAAAAAAAATGATTACCTTTTACAATATTGTCTTATTCCCTGGGTAAAGACAGTCAGAAATTGATGATGAGAGTTAGGTAGAAGTTAAAAATGACTCCTCTGAGTATTTTTATAATGCTTAGTGAGTTTCTTGAAGTCGTGTAACACCTGTAGGTGATGCACAATTGTGGAAGGGAGGGTGTTTCGAAAGAGAGCTTGGTTCTCACCTGGAGAGAACAGTTCTGCCTAGGTAGCCCTTGGCACCTGCCCTTCAGCCTGGGTCTGCAGGGCTGTCTCCTTCGGCTTGCCCAGGGTGCTGTGGAAGACACTCAAGATGGGGCGCCTCCGACAAGTAACACAGCACGACACGGTGCCAGGGGGCATGGACTCAGCTTGTACAGGGGCTTGTCAGCATAGATGTTCCGAGGCTGGGGGAGTGGGGGAGGGGACACTTGGTACTTTTGATAGTGTGAAAATGGGCTAATTATTCTCTAAAAGGGCTTCATTTAAAAGTAAAATTCTAACATTTTAATTTCCCCTCCTAATGAAGCACTACAAATTTGTTAATTAGAGCAATTGTTTGAGTGACAGGCGTGTAACCAAGTTGTCATTTTCTCTTCACAGTTGACAGATCCTTTCAGACCTATGTTAAGGGTAAGAAAGCTTCTTCTAGAACTGTTTTGCAACCTCTGTTTGACTCCCTGTGGGTTAAAAATACAAGTCTAAAACAAGAAAATAAGCCTTAGAAATGTTGAAATAAAAGGTCGGAATAACAGTGGTTGGGTTTTACAGGTAGTATAATTAAAAATAGCCTAGATTGTTTTGCTTTGAGTGTTGGAGAGAGCCAGGCCATTGGCTTTTTTATTCTTGTAACAGATAAAATTCAAATGAGTCAGATTCTGGTGTTAATAGATCTGCTAAAGGGTTTGACTATTTGGATCTTAGAGGGAAAGATTTAAGCTAGAGTCTGAAGTTAATCTTTCTTACCCTTAGAAAATACAAATGTTGGATCTGTTTGTTTTGGCTAGTAGGTCCCTTATTCAGAACTGAACGACGTCGGCTTACCATATCCATTAGACCTATTTCTCTGGTGCAGGAAGGGATACTTGAGGAATTGGTTTGTTTAATATCTTGTTAAAAGCAAAATGTTCCCGAGGTCTGGAACCTGGCCAGCAGATGACCCCTGAGTGGATGATGAGTTACCTGGTGTCGGGGCTGGGTGCCAGAGACAAAGGTGATGGGTAGTTGGATGGAAGATGGATGGACAGTAGATTTCCTGCTCTACATAACCCATTTCTGGTGTATACTATCAGATAATTCAGTATCCCAAAGGGGAAGAGATCTTTGTCAACACTTAGACGAGGCAATGTGCTGTGATTTTTTTTATAAAACCATAATTCCATTATGAAAGGAAAGAAATAGTTCCAGATTTGAATTTAAGTATATACTTCAGGAACAGTTCTTTACTACAAAAACCATAATTTTCTGTCCTTTGCCAATGTAAAATAGGGCTGTGTTTTCTTCTTATCCATCCAGTAGTTACTGAGCATGCACTTGGAGCTTAAGGGTAGATTACTTGCCCTCTAGTTGGTAGGCGAGAATCTGTGTGCAGTTACTCTACTGCTCAGAAGGCAAGGCAGAAAATAATTAGATTCGGATTGACATATTCCTCCTCAGAGGGTAGAAGAGGGACCTGATATCTGCAGAAGCCTAGAGAGCAGGAAGGAAGAAATTCTTTTTTCTTTTCTCTTCTCTTCTCTTCTCTTCTCTTCTCTTCTCTTCTCTTCTCTTCTCTTCTTAGTAGTAAACAGTGCTCACCAACACAAATGGATAGCTGGCTCTTAGTGAAACATTTGTGGTCCCTGGTCTTAAATTTAAATATGATATATTTCTTCATACCACTTTGAGGGTTAAAAGAAAAACAGTCTTGAGGGAGGTTATGACAGGTCCTGTACCCTTTTTTTGTTTTGATTTGATTCACAGACATTCCCTAATTAGCTCTTCTGAACAGCTGATTTGCATTATAGTATGGCAGCATTTGTTAAGTAGGACTTCCTACTCTACCAGATCTGCCAGCTGGCACCAGAAAAGAAAGAGAGAAAGACACAAAGTGGGCTTTTGCCATCTTGTCCTTGGTAACCGGGACAAGATGGGTTTCCTGAGCCATAGCTGACATCTCAGGCCCACGTGGAAAGAGGGGGCCAACGAACTGTGACTCTGTGATGACTGGGCATTGGACAAGGCTGATGGGAGGCACTTGGAGGGTACAAAGCACTCTTGTTGTTTCATGAAAAAAGCCTCTGCAGCCAAGATCTGCTGAAAGTGTGGGAGAAATTGAAGTTGGTTTCTCTGAAGTGTCTTTCTTCTGACCGTGTTGCTCTTTCTCGTTCCAGAAACCAGGGAAGTGGTGTGCTATGCATGTTCACATCGCCTGGCAGATTTACCACCACCAACAGAAAGTCAAGGTCAGTCGGACTTCCTGGTTCAGTGCAGAGTGGGGGTGGGGAGGAATGTGTGGAACACCTGAATGGGAAGTCTAAAAAAACATTCTAAAAACCCATAGGCAAGAAGTATCAAGTCCCTCTTGGAAAAGCTATTGAGCAATCTCATTAGTAATTAGAGAAAACACTAGCAAAATTGCAGACTGATAGTTCCCTGGTATTTCTTCCTTTTTGGTGAATTGTCATCTTATTGACCCAAAGGGCTTAAATACGGATTAAATCCTATAATAAACATTTGGGAATCTATACATAGTGAGCTAGAGTTAGAATATGAAAAACAGTAGCTCAGAACAGCCAACAGTGAATGTTTTGTTTTGCTTTTAGGTAATGACTGGTATATACTTTTCATTTTATGGCTTTGGAAAAACGATAAAGAATAATTTATACCCTATATGAAGAATACCACACTGACCAGCCATGAGCAATGCATATAATTAACAGTGACTCTTCTAGAAGTAGCACTGGGTTTACGGTGACCTTTTCATTAATCCTCCTGGTGACCAGTGCTGGGCATTAGAATATAGTCGGTACTGCCAGAACCACCTTCCCTGTCTGTAGATGAATTTGTGTGTGTGCACACGCGTGTGTGTGTTCTCATCATATAGTTGAATATATCCCATGTTTCATTGAGCCTTTATAACACAATAGGGAAAAGAACAAAAACTACAGGGAACCTGATATGGGGCCAGTGCTTGGCTTAAGGGACAAAGTAACTCACAAGTCCAGATTTTAAGGCTGGGTAACTGTGGCTAGAAAAATGGTATAAAGCATCCAATCAGGTTATTCCAATAAGTTTCAATTAATCTGTTGCTTCATAAACAAGCTTTTATCACTTAATCCATTGGTTCATGAACGAGCTTTTCGTCCTAACAGCCATCATGAGAGTAGCCCAAGAGGCCACCGTACAGTGAAGAAGAGCGCGTCATCAGAGAAATGCTCTTGGAAGAGTGCCCCGACTCCGAGAAGGAATGTAGTCATTATGTACTGCAAACGTGTACTAATAAAAAATAAAAATTGAAACAAAACCTAGTTAAAAGAGAAAAAGCAAACCTCAGTAAATGAGCAAACCTCCCCTAAGATATTTTGCTTTGGTTGCCAGACACCTGCTCTTTCGCCTACCATCCCATCAGTGAGTGTTGCTCACTTTTACTTTATTGTTAGGCGAGGTTTAATTAGAAACCTTATGGTTTAACTTCGCTAGAAAATGCTTGTGCTCTGAAGAGCTAACTAGATTTTGATGATTAGTTCAATTCACTTTTGGTTCTAGATGGCATGGTTAGCAGAACAGTAGGTAAAACATGTCTCCCTCTTAACTCCTTTGGTTTAAAGCAATGAAGGATGTTGTATGTGCCACTTTAGCAACTTCTTTTCCATAAAAATGCCCCCAGTGACTTAAACTTTCATTATCCCAATTCAATTAGCAAGACCTCTTGAATGTGAGATAACGCTGCTCATCCCCCTTCCTGGCAAACTGTTTGTAATCCCCAAGCTCCATTTTGCTTCATGGACCTAAGTGATGTTTAATGAAACTGCGCTGTGTACCATGCAATATTAGCACTAAATAATTTGGCAACCAAATTAAAGGAGGTACTCAGAAGATTTTTATAGATTTATAGTGAATTAGAAACTTGGTTTGGGGGGTTGGCTATTACTTTATAGTGGGACTTTCATTAGAGTATTCCCTATAGATTTGGGCAGAAATCACATTGTTCCCTTTCTCTTTAACATTCATTTACTCATTCTTTTAGTGACTCACCAAGCACTTATTGAGAGTGTGCCACCCTCAGGTTCCCTAGCATGCCAGGCTGAGGGCACGCATCTCTCCTGTGGCCTCAGTCCTTCATTGTTCAATAGGGAGGAGCAGTACATGTGTGCTGGGTGTTTCCAGAGGGTGTCGCTCTCAGCATGAGGTGCTCAAGTAGGTTTCCCTTTAAATGGGGGCAATGGATAAGTAGGGTTTTGACCTGCAGCAATAAAGGAATGGGAAACTTTTCTCATCTCTGACCCTAACCCCATGCTGTGTCCACGTAGAGGTTTCATCAGGTCTGTCATTGCACAGTGGAGCAAAGATCACTCAGAACTTAGGGAAGTGTGAGGTAGGGTAAAAATGGGGCCAGGCAGAGCGTGAGACAAGTCTGAGGTTGGAAGAGTGAGTCAGAAGCAGGCTGAGAGCAGTGAAAGAGCAAGAGAGTGGTGGGAAGGCAGCTCAGAGCCTGAGATTCCAGGGTCCTAGGCCACCAGAGGGAGGCAGGGAGCTGATTCCAAGAGAAGAATCAAGAAGTTGCGGCAACTCTGAAGCCCGCAGGGCTGCCCACCTCTAGAACGAAGCCTGGGGAAGATGATAGGCCAATGTCTACAGACTTAGAGGAAGGTAGCTGAAGGATTAGCTTGAGGGCGAATGGCAAGGACTTCCAACAAGAGGGTGTCCATGTTTACTGGTGTGGACTGACCTCCTCCTCCTCCTCAGGTAACTGGGGATAGTAGGAAAAGAAAAGGCCTATTAGTTAAATCAATATGTCTCCTTTGTTTCATTTGTTGTTGTTTTTTAAATATGCAACAGTGATCATTTGAAAATTAGCTTGTAGGCATGGAGATATGTCTTCATAATGTTCAGTTACTAATGTGCTGTGATCTATTAGAGTATGGCAAAGTCATTAAACAATTAATTTACACAGTAGATTATTCATGCAGAATTCCTAATAAAATGAGCCTTAAAATACTATCATTTTAAAACTTGCTAAAATGGACATTTATAGCCAAGTAATAAACTACTCCAGAAGTAGTGCCAGTTTGAATAAATAGGATGTGGTCATATTCCGTAATCCTTGCAGCCTCGAAGTCAGAACGCTCGCTTGCCTCTTGCAGTCTCTGATGTGAGAGGCAAGTACTGCCCAGCAGTTGTCACTGCCGGTCTCTGCTAGGTGACCCCGCTTTCCTGCCCCATGAGGGTTAATGGGTTCTGGGTTGCTTCATCTCACAGTGCTTGTAAACTTGAACCCAACGGGGGCTCAGTGCCCAAGTGTGCCATTCACAGAGCTCAGCCTACCAGGCTCAGGCTCTTGGTTAATATCTTTCTTGGAATTTCATCCTTGTTCCCCTTGTTGCTTTAGAAACAGATGCAGTCAGACCCACATAAGTTGGACTTTGGACTGAAACCTGAGTTCCTGAGCCGCCCTCCAGGCCCCAGTCTCTTTGGAGCCATCCACCACCCCCATGACCTGGCCCGGCCTTCAACTTTGTTCTCTGCCGCTGGTGAGTTCAGAGTGGGAGAGGAGAGCTAAGAAATGTAGTTCTCGGGTAGCTAAATAAATTCTGTGTAGGCGCCGTGCCACTGCTCAGTTGCTGCCTGAAATGATGTGCCTGGCACCATCACAGTCCATCTAGGCAGATGGGTCCTTCTCCATTGATGCACCCTCTTTCATTAAAGAAGGAAAAAGAGATCATCTTTCCTTTATGGGAACTCATACTGCTTTGGGTTATTATCTGCTTCTGTATCAAGCTGGTGTAACTCACAGGCATGCCAAATGCTATTGAAAATGGTCAGAAAGTTTGCATGGGCAAATCAGAAGGAAATAACGCCAGGAATTATAGAAGGATGGGGTCACCCTTCCTGTAGGTGCCCACAGAGTGCTCAGCGATTTTGCACCATACCACTCGGTCACACTGTGTTTCTAGGGTCGGAGGATAAAGGAATGCAACGAAGATAGCTGCAGACAGTCTATAATAAGGAAGTCAGTGACCTCTTGGGTGCAGCCTGGCTTTCTCTGCTACAGAATTTAATATTGCCTGGCTGAGTATAGTGATGGAGGGAATGTAGGGAGAAAGGTGTTCTGCTCATTAGACCTGTGACCTGTCCATCAGATTTGTAATTCATTTAAGCTCTGAGAACGCATACTCCCAAGGGTCCCTCGAGTGTACCAGAGGGAAACTTGGGGAGAGGAGTGAGGGAAGTGCATCCGAGAACTGCCCTTCCTGCGCCAGGTACGTGCAATCCGAAAGCAGTGGCCATCTAGAATATTCATTGGATGGGAACACTTCCCTTGGTATCAAGGGCTCCTCAGCATTCAGTTTTTTCTAAAGCTGTTTTTAATGCACACTCTCTCACACAGCCTCTGCTTGGTAAATACACAAAAGCAATGTCACTGAACTTGTTCTGGTAACTTCATACCCACTGTGCTAAGTAGAATTTATTCTTCTGGACATCAAGGGTGAAGGGGCCTGCTGTTTTTGACCCTTAGGGAACAAGTTTCATATCCATCCTGCTGGCTGCCTTCCCAGGCTTTGATCCAAGACTCAATTTTGGTGGACCCATGGCTCTTCCACTGAGGAAAAGAGAAATAAGCCACATTGCAGGAAATCATCATTATTGTAGACCTTGTTGCCAATGGAAGTGAATCACCCTTGAGGGTAGATGGAATTTGCTGGGATCTCAGGTTTTTCTCTGTTAATTCTATCTAGGGACATATTTGAAGGCTCTGTTACCATGGCACCTAGCTCTGAGACAGGGCTACATTAAGAGCAATTTTTGGAGAGAAATAGAGAAATTTCTCCTTGGCTTTCATTTGAGCCAAGTGGATGAATTTGCTTCTTTTGCTTCAATAATGCTGGAGCTGTAGGCATCCCTGGAGGCCTTGGGCTGAGCAAAGCCCTGGTCTTCATAGAAACATTAATTAGCTTGTACTACACAGACTGTGTGGCCAAAATTATATTTGACTAGCAACATTGGCAATGCCTAATGAATGTTCTGGAGTAGATTTGCCCTGTGGAGATGGGGTATCATTTTAACACTTCCCAGGTGGAAAATAAGCCACCATCTAGGGCTGGATGGACAACCCCTTGGGTGCCTTCAGCTTTATGATTCTGTCACAATGACTGATGCTTGTCCCATAGTGTGTGTCTTACTCTTCTATCCTAGGCCCATAAAACCCTCACAGCCCAGGAAACAGTAATAGAACCTTTAAACGGAGTTAGTAAGAGTACGGCGAGTGGTAAACCTCCTGCGTTTCATCTGTGTTTCTGAGGGAATTTGTATTTGTTTATAGGAACTTAGACAAAATGTAAGAGATTATGAAACTTTCTGAGTAAGCCAGTAAATCCAGGCCCTGTTTACACTTCCATTTTGGAAGGTAATCTTTTTGCGTTAGCAGTGTTGGATTTTGTCCAAAATGGTTATTTGGTAAAACTTTTAACTGATATTTATAACTTGAACATGCTTGTTAAATTCAGCCACTTTGATCTGCTCTTGGGGACTAAAGCATGAAATAAACTAAGAGCCTTCTTGGTGACCTTGGCAGTCTGGCCCTCAAGCTGCCTTCTCACTGTGCAGTGTGTTCACGAGCTTGATGCCTAGAGCGCTTAGAAACACTGACTCCCCCTGCCCACAGATGCCCACCCCTTTTCGTTCCTTTCCCAGCATCCTCCAGGAAGAGGATTTGCGGCAACTCAAACAAGTGCATGTTAGACATAATGTGGAGGAGGAAATGGAGATAAAGGGAAAATGTAAGCAAAGATCGCTAAGTTAGATCTTTAAGTTCCTGGCAGGCAGAGTAAAGACTAAGAGAGTCAGTTATACGTGTTTTGGTGTTTAAAACCTATGAATAAAGCAGCCTTTCCTGGCATTGAAAACTGAGAGACACCAGAGTCCTTCATCTCCCAGAGCCTCACGTAACTCGGAGCGATGCGCGTCCCAGAGCTGAGCCTTGTAAGACCCCTCAGCATGGGTGCGTGAGAGTGAACATTCTCCCAGGGAAACAACGGGGACTCCGTGGATGCCGGAGCCCCGCAGCCCAGACCTGAGCTTCAGGACAGCCCCTTGCTGGGCCAGAGGTTTTCAAAGTGAGACGCTCACCCTGCCCCGCCCCCAAAGTTGCTCTGTGAAGGAGGAGCCCACAACTACATGTTCCCCTCTTAGAGAAAGTGGGACAGGTCCTTCGCAGAGAGCCTCGCTTCACCCCTGTGAACCCAGACTTCCTTGGCTGTAGACCTCGTCCTCCATGCCCCCAGCAGTCATCTCCATGTTTCCAATACTAAAAAGCAATGTCTGTTTTGGTGGTGGTCAGCCCCACTAGGAAAGAGGAGGAGAGATGGTTTGTTCTCTGCTTCTTAACAAGGACATTTTCTTTGACCTGTCATGGTGCCTGCAGGGGTCTGGGTGGACCTTAGCCATGTCCCTGTGTTAACATTCTTGTGGGCACCTGAGCAAGCTGGAGACAAGTCGCTTTCTAGAGGATGGTTTCTGTGACATCTGACTTGGTTATATTTGACTTGATAGGTGCTGCACACCCAACCGGAACCCCCTTTGGGCCACCTCCTCATCACAGCAACTTTCTCAACCCTGCTGCTCACCTAGGTGAGTCGGTCCCCCACGGTGGGAGCGGATGCGTGCACCTGAGACACAGGCTGTTTCTGGTGAGGGACGAGGGTGCCCTTACATGTGCCGCTCCCTTCAGGACGTACACCACTCTCCTTTGGTGGTACATCTGCACTTAGTCACGCTTCTGTCTGCAGTTAATTGGGGTACCATGGGGGGAAGCTGTTCCCGGGTGTTTCAGGACCCCGAGTTTAGCACTGACTGGCCCTGCCCATTGGAGGGAGATGGTGAAATCTCGCCCCACAGCTAGGGGCACCTCCAGGAGATAGAAAGAAAGACAATGTGATGTTATAAAGGATTTTTTATTTTGGTTACCTCACATTTTATTGTCCTATTAATGTGTCTCTTCCTAGGAAGAGTTTATGCTTCCTGTGGTCTTTATGATCTGGTATTTTCTGTGAGCACATAGAGATGCTGGCAGTGGTGGCGCGCACAGCAACAGGTTGTAGATGATGGGTCTTCGTCACACGGAGATTTACTCTAAGATGGTTAGAGCCTGCAGGGCCCATTCCTGGGAGAGAGGAGCCGGGGCAGGAGTGTGAGCACCATCCCCCTGGGCAAAAGAGGAACAAGGCAAAGTGCAGCATTCTAGAAAAAGTGCCCTTGTAAACATTTTGCTAACCAATACCTAAATCCAAGTGCGATAAAAACCTTTCACCCAGTCCAGCAGAAGTGAGACAGGCACAGAGAAGGCCAGGGGGGTCCCTGTTACCCTCCCCAGCTCCCGGAGCGTGTGTCCCTCGCTCAGCAGAGCCGGTGACCATTTCCTTCTTGCCAATCGTGTTTGCAGAGCCTTTTAATCGGCCATCTACGTTCACGGGCCTCGCAGCAGTCGGTGGCAATGCCTTTGGGGGACTTGGAAACCCTTCAGTTAGTGAGTACCTCTAACTTTTTCAAATCTGCCTTGGACTGTTTCTCTCCTCTGACCTGCATATGGTTCCAGACCCTTTTAGATAAAAGGAAACTATTCTTGGGAAACAAACTTAGGTTCTGTCATTGTAAAAACCAGGCCAGAGCAATGAGGTTAGATGCAAGTGTGCAAAGCCACCACTCTAAAGAGATTGCTTGGTCAGTGTGTGGTGCCAAGGGTCAGGAAGGGCAGTGGAGTCGATGACTGTACTGCCAAAAGCTTATGTAAGTTTATAGTTTCATCTGTATCCCATTTCCGCTATTCAAGATTTTGGCTATACCTCACATTAGATGTAAAAACAACTTTTAAATTTTACCTCATCTTTGGCACTGGTGGGGTCACAAAAAGTACACTGAAGAATAGCAGGCTTAAAATAAAGAGCTGGCAGCACTTCACACTCCAGGACCTGTGGGAGAACCAGGGAGTTTTCTACTGTTAAAAAGTTCATCTTGAATAAGAAGAGAATTGTAACCCCCACTCATGTTCTGGACAGTTTTTAGTCACCAAATCCTCAGCTGGCTTTTCTGATGCCACATTTCATATTTCTGGAGTACAGGAGACCTAAGATGTAGCTCTGAGCCCACCATCACTGTGAAGTTTTTACTTAAAATTCAGCACGGTGACCTTACACAGCAGTTCAGGTCAAGGTCCTGTGTCATCTCGGGGGACACTGGTTTTAGTTTGCTTATGTTGGAAAGAGCAGCAGGCACCTTAGCAGGATGGGTAGAGGAAACTGTGTATTCTACTTGAAGCTGAGTTTCCAACCTGAGTCGCACCATCATCACACGCCTCCTGCATGCTTGGAACTTCTGCATGCACCAGATATGTCTGATTAGGTGAAAATGACAACTGTTTGGTCCTTTTCATCTTTAATCCCTCACCCCCCAGCCCACATCTGCTTTTGGTCTTTTTTAAAGGAAAAAAAAAAAAAACTGAGCTGCATCTCCAGTGTAGGATAAGAATTCCTCTAATGAATTTGTTAATCTCCTTTCCTTTTCCAGCTCCCAATAATATGTATTCATTTTAACTCTGAATGCTGTTAAAAGTTTTTTGGTAAGTACCTTCATTACAGCAGATTATATAATTTCTCTTAAACCTTTTTGTTCTCCACTTCACCATTTCAGCACCCAACTCAATGTTCGGCCACAAGGATGGCCCCAGTGTGCAGAGCTTTAGCAACCCTCACGAACCCTGGAACCGGCTGCACCGAACGCCTCCGTCGTTCCCGACCCCTCCGCCCTGGCTGAAGCCAGGGGAGCTGGAGCGCAGCGCGTCCGCTGCAGCTCATGACAGAGATAGAGATGTAGATAAACGAGACTCATCTGTTAGTAAAGATGACAAAGAAAGGTACGGAAAGAAACCGCTCTCGAGTCCCAATGGGGGAGCCCGCTCTGTGCCACGTACCAATGGAACCGGCCACCCACCCTCCCCATCCCAGCCTCGAGCTTCAGCTGCCCAGGAGTCCCAGCTCCCTCTCAGGCAGCAAGGTCCTGTCAGCCCCAGAGCCAGCACCCCAGGGCACTCAGTGTGCCGTGACCTCAGAATAGGACTGTAGCACAGTGAATGACACCTGTCTCAGAAGCAGCGATACACGCAAAACATCCAAAGTCCCTGAAGCATTAAGGCGTCCAATTGGAAATCTTCCTCTATGAGACAGAGAGTTGGAACTTTGGACCGAACATACACAGCATGAATCAATGCCATATTTGCTTTCAAGTTCGTGTAGTCCATTCAATCACCCATAGGCTTTTCTCTTTCTCTCTTTCTTTTCGTTTGCATTTAGAAAGTCATGTTTGCATTGCCTCATCATATTTTTCTCAAGTTTTGTTCAAACTCAAAGCCTGGGACTCACAGATAACCAGTAAAATCTTACTAACCTAAACCTAGAGAAATGCCAGCAAGAAGTTTTGGGTTGGTTTCGCCAGTGGATAATTCATTTTATTAACCATTGTTGTTTCAGTACATGGTAACCCCTGCCTAAAAGGAAGCAGCATTAAAGAGGAAATGTCTTGTAGGATTTTTTCTGGAGAATATCCTAAGCATTCTTGACAGAGTCTCTCTTTTTTCCTTCATGCACTATATTCGTTCTGAATGAACTGGTAAGCAAGGGATACACCATTTATGCTTAACAAGAAATACCTAATGACCACTTAATTCAGTGTCAAATCTGATCCAAGTCTTCCATTTTTCTTTTTTCTTTTTATACACGGGTACCAGGAGTCAAACTCAGGACCTCATGCTTGCCAGGCAGGCGCTTATGCTGCTGAGCTATATCACCGGCCCTCATTTTTCTTTATTGTATATATTTTGTGTATCTGTATATGTCCTGATAATTTTTTTTTTTTTGTGGGTACCAGGGGTCGACCTCAGGACCTCGTGTGCCAGCAGGCACCCATGCCGCTGAGTGATATCACCGGCCCTTTTTTCGTATGTGGGTTCCGGGAGTCGAACTTGGGCCCTCGCGCTTGCCAGGCAGGCGCTTATGCCACTGAGCCATCTCACCGTCCCTGTCCTGATAATTTTTAAATGTGCAGCTTTGCAGGCTCTAAGTATGGCAGATTAGTAGATATTCCTCACAGGCCATTATGCTATGCTGATGGATTTCTTTCTTACAAAATAAAAAGATAAATTTCCCATCAAGTCCATATGATCGAAGTTCTCTTAACCAGGTCGGAGACCATTTCAGCCTTCAGCTTTGAGCTGTAACCTGGCAAAGCAAGGCAGCCCAGAGTGGCGGAGCCCTGGCCCCACACTCCAGATGCTGAGTTGAGCACAGGATGTGGCTGGAAGAACCTCTCAGATTTGTCCTGATGGCATCAAAATAGCCTCTTGCATTGAAGTCAGGAAACTTAATAAACAATAAAATATACTCTTCTTCCAACCTTCTCTTCAAGGTCATGCTTCTCAGCCTTTGCCTGCTACCAGGAACAAGCGTTGTTGGGCACCTCCTGAATTCTCCCCCTGTGGCCACCTGGTCTTCTGTCGGTGGCCACCAGTTTGCAGGGGATGTGCCTCGCTTCCTTCCACCCCTCCCCTCGCGGTCTCTGTCTGGGGCTCTGCTAAGACTTGCCTGACTCTCCATCTTAGGTCTCCAAGTTTTACCTTGGCCTGCATTTTCTGCCCCCATCCAAGGCAGGTCTCTGGCATTCTTGTTTCCCTGCCTATAGATGGACGCGCCCTCACTTGTTCTGTTTCCCCCACGAGGTTCTGTGTTTGTGGCCCCACTTTTCCCACTGCCTGCCTCCACCTGCTGGCCAGATTTTGGCTTCCTTATCCTTCCTGTGACACCCGAGAGTCCAGGAAGGCGGTTTTCTTTCAGACCCGTGCTGTGTCTTAGAGCTTGTTCCGTGTCAGCATCCTTCCCTCTGAAAAGAGGCCTCTGGTCTGAGGGTCAGCAGCACAAGACCCCCTAAATGTTTACGTTAAATCCTGCCTTCCAGTGCTCTGTGTGCGGCGTTGGAAGGAAAGTGGTCCTTGCATTTGGGCCCTTCGGTTGTGACTCTCTGGGCAAACACCTGTGTTGCCACATCACCGACCTGGGGGCCCTCCTGGTCCTGGTCGGTCCTGGCTCTCTGAAAGTTCTCCGATCCTGACTGAGGCACGTGGCTCTTAAACACGCACAGAGCAATGTCCCCCCAGACTCACCTACTGCATCCCCAGTGCTTTATTTACCCCATTAAGCTTCCTCTGAAATCTAGGTGCTAAGAGCAGGGGGCTGGCGGGAACCACTCCGGCCTGCCCTTTCCACCGCCATCTCATTGCAGCCCCTCGTCCTCGAGGCAAGCCTGCTTCATTCGTGTCCTGTGTCCCTCTTTCCGCCCCAGGGAAAGCGTTGAGAAGAGACACTCCAGCCATCCCTCACCAGCACCTATCCTCCCGGTGGGCGCCCTGGGACATAACCGCAGCTCCGCCGAACAGATCAGGGGTCATTTGAACACCGAGGCTCGCGAGAAAGACAAACCCAAAGAGAGGGAGCGAGAGCACTCGGAATCCCGCAAGGACCTGGCCGCCGAGGAGCACAAGGCGAAGGAGGGCCATGCGCCCGAGAAGGACGCGCACGGCCACGAGGCGCGCGCCACGGGCGAGGAGACCAAGCAGGGGGCCCGCGCGCCCTCGCCCTTCGCGCGCGCCCCCGCATCGGACGGCGCCCGGCCCGGCAGCACCTCGAGCCGCGAGGCCGAGCCGCGCAAGGGCGAGGCGGCCTACGAGCACCCCAGAAAGAGCTCGGAGGTCAAGGTGAAGGAGGAGCGCAAGGAAGACCACGACCTGGTCCCCGAGGCCGCTGCCGCCGCCGCCGCTCAGGCCCACCGCCCCTGCGAGCCGCCGCCGCCCAGCTCCTCGGCCGGGGTGCACGCAGGACCGCTGGCGTCCATGCCCATGACGGTGGGGGTGACGGGCATTCACCCCATGAATAGCATCAGCAGCCTGGACAGGACTCGCATGATGACCCCCTTCATGGGCCTCAGCCCCATCCCGGGGGGAGAGCGCTTCCCGTACCCCTCTTTCCACTGGGACCCCATCCGGGACCCCCTGAGGGACCCCTACCGGGAACTGGACGTGCACCGCCGGGACCCTCTGGGCAGGGACTTCTTGCTGCGCAGCGACCCTCTGCACCGGCTCTCTGCCCCACGGCTGTACGAGGCCGACCGCTCCTTCAGGGATCGGGAGCCCCACGACTACAGCCACCACCACCACCACCCCCATCCCCCGCTGCCCGTGGACCCGCGGCGCGAGCACGAGCGGGGCGCGCACCTGGATGAGCGTGAGCGCCTGCACCTGCTGCGGGAGGACTACGAACACCCACGGCTGCACGCAGTGCACCCCGCCGCCCTGGACGGACACCTGCCGCACCCCGGCCTGCTGGCGCCGGGGCTCCCGAGCATGCACTACCCCCGGATCAGCCCCACGGCGGGCCATCAGAACGGGTTGCTCAACAAGACCCCACCCACGGCGGCGCTGAGCGCGCCCCCGCCGCTCATCTCCACGCTGGGGGGCCGCCCGGGGTCCCCACGCAGGACTACCCCGCTGTCGGCGGAGATCCGGGAGAGACCCCCTTCGCACACGCTCAAGGACATCGAAGCCCGGTGAGGGGGGACAGGAAGGCCTGGATGTGGGGCGAGAGAGACACAGCCGCCGAGCGGAATCCCGCCTCCCTCCCGGACTGCGGGTGCACAGCCCCCACTTCCGCCCCTGTACAGTGTACAGACTCCGCGATTTTGAAATGTTTTTGTATATTATATGTTGAAATTTTTCAGATCTTTTAGCCAACTCGTATGTCCTCATGTCTCCTCCTTTTTTGTTCCTTATATGAAACTTTTTGATTTGAACCAAAACAGTGAAGAGGACAACGCACACCAGTCGGATGATAATTGGGGGGGTGGGGGGAGCCCACGCGATCCGTCATGCAGAGCTCTTTCAGATGGGAAGGGAAGGCCGTGTGTACATAGTGTGTAAAAAAGATTGCTTCATGAGCTGATGGTTCATATATGCAAAAGGGTAAGATGAAAGCTTTACTTTGTACAAATGTAAATAGATAAAGATTAAGTAACATAATACATTAATACTTCTTAAAATGTGCTATTTGCAAACCTGGTATCAGTGAGCACAGTCCGCTAAGGCCGTGTTCCGGTATATTATTATAGACAGCTAAACCCTTCAACTATGCAATGAATGTTAGGGCTTTTCACAAAAGCCCGCCTAACTCAAAGGAGCCTTTTCAGATCCATTTACAACATACTTAAGGTCATATTTTCCCTAAACAAGCACTTACGGTGATATGACTCTGTTTTCCTTGCTTGTTGTTTTTCAAACGGAGAAACACCCTATTTCGCAAATTGGACCCCAGGCTGGAACTTTGCATCTGAAGTTACTGCTTGTGGGCTTGTGGGGGGGAGTGCACCCCGGTTAGGTAACTGAGGACCGGAGCAACCAGTGCTGGGGAGGGTGGAATTTGTCAGATGCCAAAATCAGGGGGCAGGTGGTGGTGTCCGTCAGAAGCAGGTTGCCAGAATCTTCTCACCGCCGGTCACGTGATTTCGCACACACCTCATGTGGGAACCATTCCTTTTTTAGTGTGTCCTATTTCATATCTGTACACACTTCCTCATTTTGTAATGCGAGTTAACGACACCCAAACAGATCCTGAAAGAAAGCTTCAAGTTTTCTCAGATGATGGATATGTTTTCACTGTAATTGCTAACTGACGAATTTAAGGTGCACATTTCCCAATGTGACTCGTATTCCAGTTAGTCTTTATTAGACTTTATTTCTGGGAATAGCTGAAACAGGTCAGCCTAGTGCAGCCTTCGAGAATTACAGAGGGTGAAAGGTGGCAGAGAAAAATTCTTGTATGTGTGTGTGTTTTTGAGTTTGCATCAATCTTAATTGTCTCTTCATAATACTTTTATAATACATTAAGCCTCTTGTCTACATATTTGGAGAGAATATGACTTTACTAGCAGAGAAATACAATATATCTTGTCTACTGGACTGTAAAATACATGTATGAAATAAAATTAGTTCCATTTGGTCTTCTAGTATATTAAAGTGCTATCTGACGTTGTTATCCTGTTTTTGCAAAAAAAAAAAAGTTAACTACAGACCATTGTTTCTAATAAGCAGAGAGATCTATTTTAGTAGTAAACTGAAGGTTTAGTTGTGAGCTTCAGATTTTGTGAACACCAGATGTTGTGCAGTGTTTTTTTTTTTTTAAAGACAACAACTAAAAAAAAAAAATCCAAGGAATATGTACACTGGAACTGTAGTGGTAGCTTTCGGTATTGTAAAGAGATTGTTCTATACAGACCTTTTTGCTGTTAATCCTGTATGTAATAAAGTCCTTTCTAGATCCTATGTGAAAAGAAAAGTGAAGCAACTGAATCTTCAGCATGTTCTCATCGGCGGAGCCTTCTTGTGTTATGTAAACTGTGCCATGTTATTAAAAAATGTGAACCAAGCTTGCAGCTGCTTGTCTGTGTGAGATGGCCATCATTGCATAGGGAAGAAGCCACACGTGTGCAAGAAACACCTCGAATCCGGCCCATGTGAGACGTGGAGGCTCCCCCGCCGTGCCTGGCCGCTCTCCCCAGCTCAGTTAGTGACCCGCCAATTAGTTTCTGTAGACATTTGCACCCCACACCATTGGTTATGGATTCTTTTTCTTTTGTGTATTCTGAACAAAATACTGTAAAAGTCCGGGGAAGGTATTGCTGGGTCTTGCACTAGACGAGCCTATGTATGGGCCAAATGAGCAAGTGCTGTTTGTGTCTCGAGCCTACTTCAAAAGTCACGGCAGAAGCATTTGCTGCGTCCGTCCGCGTTGATGAGAAACCCAGTGCAGGTCCTGACAGCAGCGCTCACCTGCTGGGTCCTTCGCTTTTCAGTCTGTGGACTCCGTCCGTCAGTCCTGTGTTCCAGATACTTTGTTTCTGTGTCTCATTGAATGATGGTGGCATATCCCTCATCCGTTTGCAGACTTCTCCCTGTCCTCTAAAATCTGTTTTGTTTTGTTTTTTAAGATGTAAAAAAAAAATAATTGTTAAATTTTCTTGTATCAACCCAATGGAATCGCTGTTTGTATCCAACTGGAAAAAAGCCAGCAGCCATCAAGGCTAGCAGGATCTGGGAGGCTGCTGAGTGGGCGTGAGGAAGGGACTAAAACAAATGGGGGGCTCTGGATCTGACCTGTGGGGGTGCCGCGGACTCCCACCGCTCTGCTGGGAAGCTGGCCAAGGCCAGGGACACTTAGCACTGCTGTGGAAATGGGTAGGACTCTCAGGTCTAAATCATGGGTGCCAATAAAGGCCCACTTCACTCAGCACCATTTTATGTGTTAAGACCTGACTCCCGGGCTGGAGAAAATAACGAAGCAAAGCTAGTGGGTTGGAAAATACGATAAACGCTGTGTTTTTCCAAATCCAGCACTGCCTGGGACCTTACAGACAGTACCAGTGGCATCTTGAGCTATTTCTGGCAGACCTCCCTGCTTCTATTGTACACCTATTTTGATGTCACCATCTGCAATGTCAGAATGTGGAAGAGTCACTCTCAAATCAGTCACGGTATTTAATCCCCAGGGCTTTATTCATCTCAACCTTTGCATATTTTCCCTCTAATTATGTTCAACGCCTCGGCATTGATGGGTACCAGCACCAATTTGATTTCCTGCTAACCTATAGATGCTCTAATTATCTCCACAATCTTTGACTGACAATGATCTTGTTACCTTCTAATGGTACATGACAAGTAAAATAGCGAATATAATGATGCAATAATTACCACTCTGGATGGGTGTTTGCAACAGCACTTGCTGTTTATCCTTTTTCTGCCTCAATCAAGGTGGGTGAGAGGAAATAAGATGCGATTCTTGATGTTCTATACATACATAGCACAAAAAGAGGGTTAAGACGGGATTGTGCTCTGCAATCAGCCGTGGCATAGTGGAATGCTCAAGACCTCTCATGAGCTAGCATGTGTACTGCACTAGAAAATAAATTAGGCCACCGTAGCATTAAATCAGTTTAAGAAAGGACAACAAAAGTGACATGGCTTTTTCATGCACAATTTTTAAACTATGCCAATGTTTTTGTGTGGGTGCGCTTTTCTGAAAATTGTGGAAAATTCCCTGTAGATAGGATTCTTGACCAGACAAGTATAATGAAAGGCTGTCAGTTCCACTCCCACAGACACAAAGCCGAAGTTCTGGTGTCTTGGGGCTGCGAGACCAGAAGCTTCGGATAAGGAGCTCTGGGTGAGAAGGAGCCCTGGATGGAATCCATGGTCACAGGGGCTGGATCCACCCCTGCGCCCTCTAACCCCAAGCAAACTCCAAGCTGGAACTCAGTTTCTTAGGTGTGGAATGAGACGGGTCCACAGGATGGGGCCTCAGGACGGATGGTTGTAAGCCCCGTGTGTAATAGCACAGGGCATGCACATCACGCTCTGTCCCCAAGCTCTGGAGAATTGTAGGCTGGGTAGAGTATGGCCCACAAAGAGGCTGAGTGCCCCAAAGCAAACACCGGGCAGTGGAGAAGCAGGAACACAGGTTCCTGGACATTATAGTACTGCAAATCTCCTTTTCATCCCAGCTCTCTGCAGTTCTAAACACCCCTACAATCAAAATGTTCAAATATGGTCATCTTCCCACTTCTGACCCATCTGTGGTCACCTACCCTCTTTCTAAAGAGGTTTCTTCTTTCCCTCCCTGCATGACCATCAAGAATGAAAAGATTTGGTTTTATTTTTTATTTATTTATTTAAATTTTTTTGGTACTGAGAAGCAAACTCAGGACCTTGTGCCAGGCTGGCGCTTGTGCCACTGAGCTATATCCCCAGCCCAAGATTTGGTTTTAAAATTAATATTTTTTGGAATTATATGGGCCATAAGTTACAATGATAAGCAGCATTTTATAGCTGTTTTTTTTTTTTTTTTTTTTTTTTTTGAGACAGGATTTCAGGCTGGCCTTAAACTTACTGTGTAGCCCTGGCTGGCCTTGAACTCGTGGAGATCCTCCTGCCTCACCCTCCTGAATGCTGGAATTACAGGTATGAACCAGCACACCCAGCTCTGTATATAACAATTTCTTAAAAAGAAACTGGCCCATACAAAAGGGAAAATAACATTTTTTTAAAAAACAAAGCCCCAATTACCATGTTGCCTAGATTCTTGCTAAAGACTTGGGGAAGTGTTGGCAAGACCAAAGGAGTGGGCTGGTGGTGCCAGGGTCTCTGACTCAGGTGTTCCTCACCCAGTGGGGTAAGGAGGGCAAAGGTCAGGTCCCCAGGTACTGACACAATTGGGGTGTCCATCTGCTGTGTACTCAAGATATTTGCAGATTCCCTAATGCACTGCACACAGGTGTTAAGCCCTTGGGTGGTGTGTGGCAGTCTCGGGGTTCCCTGGAAGAACATGGAGCCAAAAACCTTCAAAGCCCACATGTGTGTCCTAGGCAGGTAGTGGGCTGATAGGCCTCAGCTTCCACATCTGTCGCTTGAATCTGTTAACTGATGGTTAAAGGCCTCCTCGAGCTCTGTTTGGACTTTCTGTCTCTGCTGGGCCTCAGATTACATTTTTAAACTGAGTTTTCTTCTCCCACACTGAACTCCAGCAAGGCAAGTTGAGTCACCACCTCTGTGCTTCCTAAAGCCCCTGGGCTCTGAACCCAAGCCACCCTACAAAGTCCAAATCCTGTCCATAAATCCCTCCTCTGTGGGGCCCTCTAGGGGCGTCTTGCTCTCCTCCTGCGCCCTCCACTCAGCCCTCCTGACCTGGCGTTCACAGGGCCCTGTCTGTGGGGTTAAGGATCATACTCAGGCCAGGGGCCTGAGCGGCTGTTCTAGAACTAGATTAACTGGGGAGAGAGGCTGCCCCGACCCAGGCTGGGGGAGTAGAGGCTGCCCAGAGCGTGCTTTCAGACCCCTGGGCTGTGACCCACATGCGAACCTGAGGTAAATCTGATGAAACAATACCCTCGTGTGCAGTGAACTAAGATTTTTTAACTCTATTCTCTTCTAATTCATTTTTTTAAAATGCTAACTGCAAACCAATACTTTCTCTCATCACCTCTGGGAATAAAGGCTCTCAACCCCTGGTTTGGACTTTGTGTCACGGAGGAAAATCCTCCAGGAGCTGAGGATAGACAGGCCGAGGACCAGCGCTGTCTCCCTCTCCACTCACTGTCTGGTCCTCACCAGCCCTGCATATGACCACCATCTGCTCTCCTGCCCGTGCCACCATCCATGCTGCCTGCCAGCTCTGCTCTCATTTCTTCCGGTCTCAAACCATCCTCTACGTCAAGAGCCACCAAGTGGAGCCCAGACTTCACACCTGGCCTTGTGGCCCAGCACCTCCAGGCCCAGATACCTACCAGCTTGGTCTCCCACGTGCCTGCCCCAGCACCTGCTCCCCTCCACACGGCCTCTCCACTGGGCAAGTTCTCACTTGTGCCCGAGATTGACCTCCACGAACCCTCCCTGACCTCCTCTTGTCCTCTCTCAGTTACTTGTTTGGACCAGTGTTTCTCAAAGTGTGGTCCTTGGACCAGCAACAGCAGTAACATCACCAGGAAACTTGTTACAAGTACAAATTCTCTTAGAGACCTAGAAAGACCCTGTTTCAAAATAAATAAAATAGTACTGGGGACGTAGCTCCATGGGAAGCCCTGGGTTCAACCCCAGTGCTGCAAGGTAGAAAGAGTACTAATTCTCAGCATCCCCTTCAGCCTGCTAAATTTAAAACCGGTTTAACCCAGCCTGTGGGTGATTCTGGTGGACAAAGTTTCAGAAACAGTGGCTTAGACCATGTAGAAAGGTCAAGGCCAAAGGTTGCAAAAAGAATCATCAGGTCTCAGAAAGCGATCCTGGGAAAGGCTGTGTTCTCTTTGACTTTCCAGCCTGACCCTTGATCCTGCTGGCCCATGAAGCCCTGGTGGCCTTGTGGGAGCCAGGATGACATTCCCTCTTCCGGGGCTACCGCGACTCCTTCCCAGTGTCCAGTGGTGAATTCCTGTATCACCAGCCAGCAGCAAGAGGCAGCAGAGAGGCTTCCTCTCCCCACCAGCAATGACAGCAGCCCTGGCTAATGGAGGGCACTTCGCATGCTGGGCACAGATCTGAGTGCTTGGACCTAAATTATGACCCTTAATGCTCTCAACGACATAACAGTGCAGGGACAGATATAACCCCAGTTGGACAAGTGAGAAAAATGAGGCCCAGAGAGGTGAAGTAATTTTCCAATGTCAAGTGCATAACCTAAATCCAATCAGGGCAGTTCCCTCTTGACAGCCTGCACCATACCTGTGGCCCAGGGTTACTGCAGAGAGCAGCCTTGCTGGGTTAATTAACCCATGGACACCCACTGCAGGGAGCTGCTTAGCTGCTTAACATGAGCTTGTAACAGACTCCATGCATATGCATTCCAGAATGAATGAATGAATGAATGAAACATAGAGGCCATGGATGGCCCACTGATAAGATTATGCCCTGAACCAAGGATTATGATGTACTCAAGTCTGTATATGTAAAGCTTGTTTATTTATTTATTTATTTATTATTTATTTTTAAAATGTAGGTTGTGTGGTCCAAAACAGCCAACAAACGGTTTTTTTGTTTTTTGGTTTTTTTGTTTTTTGGCCCAGAGTATTTTTGGAATATGAGAATTTTTTTTGTGTGAGCAAACCAGGAGTGGTGACCACACAGCTGGGGTTCAGTGCCTGAGCTGCTACAGCCCCTCCCTCCCAGGGCCTCCGCCCTTTCAGTTTCCTTCCACAGTGGAGGTGACCTGTGCCCAGGTGAGCTTGCTGTGGGGGTGGGGGTGCATACAAATGGTTAAAACCAAAGTTCTTCAAAGCACAGTGCTGCAGCCAATTGTTAGAGTGGAACAAAAGAAGAGATAAAGTGACAGTCCCTGATGCAGTAAATCTCCCCTCAGGGGGATCTTTGTCAGCCCCTTCCCCCAGCTGCGATAATGAGACTAATGACGCCATTGGCTGTGGCCACACACTGCCCATCTGCAGCAGCAGCTCACTGATACTGAGTGTGATCAAAAAATACAGTTACTGTTTTAAATTATTAAAAATTTATAGTAAAAGACCTGTTACCATGAACCCCCCTCAAAATACTCCCCCTTGCTTTGGGCACACATCCCATAGTTCTTGCCACTTTCTGAAGCAGCTCTGCAATTCCTCTTTCCTCAGTGTCTGTAGCTGTGCTTACATGGCTGCCCTGATGTCCTGAGTTGATGCAAAACGTTTCCTTTTCATGGTCATTTTGACTTTAGGCAAGAGGCGGAAGTCGCACGGTACCAGATCTGGTGAATAAGGTGGTGAGGACACACTTATTTTTTACAGGCCTGCCTTTCCATTAGATGGCCCTCAGCAGCAGCATTCACTGTGTTTTATTTTGCTTTGCTTTGAGACAGGATCTCACTATGTAGTTCAGGCTGGCCTTGAACTCACTATGTAGCCCAGACGGGCCTCAAATTTATGTCAATCCTCTTTCCTCAGCTTCCTGGGGTTACTGGCATGTGCCACCACACCCTGCAATTCACTGTATTTTTTAAAAAATCATATCTCATGAAGACACTCAGGAAAGAGGACTTCCAGAACTGGTTCAGGAAGTGGCAAAAGCAATGGGGTCTGTATTCAAAGCAAGGGGTATATTTTGAGGGGGATTCATGGCAATGTATCTTTTACTGCAATAAATTCTTTTAAAATTATATTTAAACATACAATTTATGTTCTGATCACACCTCACATACCACCAGGTATGGAGAAAAAGGACATTTGTCCATTTGACAAAGAGCAAGCGTGTCCTATGGGCCAGGCTCCTGCTAAGTGCTGGGTCTGGAGCAGGACCCCAAAGGGCAGAGCCCCTTATATCTGGGGAAACAATCAAGAGACAAGTGTCCCTTGGCAAGTAGAGATGGGGACAGCTGCTGTGGAAAGGGAAGAGGGCCACAGTCAAGAAGTGTCTCGGAGGAAGTTCTTGAGTTAATGAAGCAAAACTGTCTCTTTCAGCCCCGTTTTGCTGCAGCCTGCTTTTCTGGCGCTCCTGAGTGTCCCACAACCCTGTCCACCCTGGGAGGCCCAGGAGAGGTGACCTCTGTGAAGTCCCCAGAGCCCCCGAGTCCCTCCTCTCTGTTCCTGTCACATGCGGTCCTGCCGGGGGCCAAATGCCAGAACCCCCAGTCCCTTCTGCACCGTGCCTGGGGGTACAGCATCCTGTACAGAGAGGCCAGTGAGCTGGACCAGTACTGGCTGCCACATCTGTGAGGCTTCTGCTTCCTCCTATCAAGAACAGGGAGAACGGCAGAGATGGGACTTTACTGGCCAATTTCTCCTTTCTCTTTCAGTTCAGGGGCGTCTCTTGAGACCGGGCAGGGCTTTATTGCTAATGTTCAAGGGAGAAAAGAAATGCTTCAGAAAACATAGGAAAATCCAAGTACTGTAAGCCTTTCTCTCAGCCAGTTCCTCGTCTGCAGATTCAACCACTGCAGATTGAAGACCTTCAGGGGAAAAATTGTACTGAATACATCCAGACTTTTCCTTGTCATTATTTCCTAAATAATTCAGTATAACAGCTACATGACATTTACATTGTATCAAGTATTACAAGTAATCTAGAGGTGATTTAAAGTATAGGGAAGGATGGGATATTCTAGACAAACACTGCACCGTGTTATTTATATAAAGAACCTGAACATCCAAGGATTTTTTATATTCTTGGTGGGGGGTCCTGGAATTAATCTTTTGAGGAAATGGAGAGAAGAAAAGGAGTCCAAGAAGGGAGCACTGAAAGCCAAATTCAGAAAGGACTTTGGGGATCGGAGGAGTCCCATCTGCCAAGACTCTAAAATTCATCCCGTGAGCAACTGGGAAGAACCGAAATTTCTGTAAGCAAGGAATTAAGGAGGTTGATCCAGCGCCAGTGAGGGCAGATTCCACTAATTAGCGAAGCCAGCTACAGATGGGCCCCAGCCTGAGGCTCCTGGTCGTTTCCATGCCTGTGTGAATTCCACTCATTTTTTTTTAGCTCCACTTAGACACCCTCGAACTTCGCGGAGAGCAGTGTCTAAGCTCTGTGATGCCCACTCACCTCTCCACAGGTCAGAGAGGGACCCCCGACTTCGCGAACCTCCTCTCTTGACAGTCAAGCTGGACTGTCAACTGGACAGGCTTGGGAGCCACCTGGGGGATTAGCAAAGCACATTTCTGAGTGTTTCTGGGTGGGTGATGGAGGTGTGGCCTTGAGGACTATACTGTCCCTGGCCCTTTCCTCTCTACATTGTCCCTGGCTCTTCCCCTGTGCTCTGCTTCCCAGCCACCACGAATGAGACAGGTTTGTTCCCCTCACCCTTCCACCATGATGTCTCTACCTTGGAACCAGCCAACCAAGGACTGAAACCTCTGAAACCACGAGTTCAATAAATCATTTTCTCTTTTACTTGCAAACGTCAGGCATTTGGTCCCAGCAAAAGGAAAGCTGACCAATAGACCATCCTCTTTAAGTTTCTACACCTCTGGGGATGATCGCATATTAACCCCACTCCTGGCCTCTTTCCTCCACTGACAGGAGTCAAGGGGCAGCCCCAACTACGCACCTCCATGACGCTCCCAGCCCTAGGGCTAATTTCCTCAGGACTTCACATCCTTATGACTTCACTGTCCTTGTGTCTGGGACCTTCCTAGCCAGCTCTCTCCTCTGGATCTTCCCTTCACTGTCCTGACCTCTGCTGAGGACAGAGGCTCCCTGAAGCCTTCCAGAATGGGGGCCTCTTCTCTCTCACGTCCTCCTCTGTGGCCTGAGGTGGGCAGAGGTCATCTTGCTCTGGATTCTGCTCTCACAGCATCCTCCTTGGTCCCATCCCCAGTCTCTCTGCCCTTGTCACGGGGTGCAGTCGCCCCATGACCACTCCTTGCCATTCTCTCCAACAGTACTTCCATCCTTATTCTCAGTGATTTCCTTAGCTTTGAGAAACCCCTGCTCACTCCCGTGGCCACACCTCAGGCTCCAGTGCTTCAGTCACTGAAATTTCTCATCAACCTCATTTCTAGCACTGCACCTCTGACCCCACTCCCTCTAGACACACCCACCCCACAATCCATTGATTCCAACTTGGTGCTGGCCCTTGTTTTACTCTTTGCTCCTTTCCTTCCTTGCCCTGGAGACATAACTTCTCCCTAACATGTGCCCTCACTGTTCTTGTTCCTTTCTGCTTTGTTGACCTGTATACCACACTAGCTACCTCTAACCTTGGTTAACTCTAATTCTGTCCATCCCTTGTCTCAGTGAGAAAACCACAAAATTACACTGTGATTATTAACAACAAATGAGATCCTAATTCTTCCTGGAAATTAAGTTTTTCCCTACTCCCCTTGGTGGCTGTCATACCAAGCAGGAACCTTGTCTAGGACTGATGCCCTTCCAGAGAAGGATTTGGCCTTTTATGAAGTTCCAAGGAAACCAGCTATGACCCAGTGCGTAAAGCCACCAATCTCAGAAAACTGAAATGCCTGGTGTAATGGTGAATCTTGTCAATTTGGTCGACTTGAGGGACGCCTACGAGATTAGTAAAGCACACTTGGTGTGCCTGGGCATGCGGCCTTGGGAACTATATCTGGTTCCTGCCCCTTCCACTGGGGCTCCTCCCTTTCCTCCCTGCTTCCTGGATGCCATGAATTGAGCAGTTTTCCTCTACCAGGCCTTCCCACTATGCCATTTCTGCCTTGAAGTCGGCTGACCATGGACTGAAACTACTGAAACCAAGAGCCAAAACAAACTCTTCCTCTTTAAGTTGAAGGTGTCAGGTACTTTGTCCCAGTAATAGAAAGCTAAGCAACACACACGAGGCCCCATCTTACATGTGAAAGGACCAAGGCCTCTCCCCAAATCCTGAACACTCAGTCAGCAGTAAAGGGCTCAAGCCAAGGTCCTGGGACATCGTGTTGCTCTTGTGTCCTGGACTCTGTTAACCCCCTGGAAGGAGTCAGGGCTTTCCTGATTATGTGCAATGGGAGAGCCCCACTGCCTGAGGGTCCGGATGTGTCTCCTTGTAGCCCGCCCTTGTTAGCCATCATTAAACATGGGAAAAAGGAGCCTTTCACTGGACACGCATGTATGCATCTATCAGAGAACAATGGTCACCTCTGTTGCTCGGGACTTGGTATGCAGAATATCACACTATACCAGCTACCACTCATATAGCGTGCATTTGCATAAGTAAACCACCCACACCCCAGGCCCCTTCTCTATAATTCATGTTAAAATGTCCATACTACCCAAAGCAATCTATAGGTCCAATGAAATCCCTAACAGAATTCCACTGACACATTTCACAAATGCAGGGAAAAAAAACTTTTGAAATTTATACAAAACCACAAGAAACATCAAATACCTAGAGCAAAAAACCAAAAGATCTTGAACAAAAATAACAAAGTTGGAGGCATCAGATTATCTGATTTTAAATATACTACAAAGTTACAGTAATTGGAACAGCACAGCACCAGCATAAAAATAGACATGTAAACCAACAGAGCAGAATAGAGAGCTCTGAAATGAACCCACCATGTACAATCAATTCACCTTCAACAAAAATGACAACACACAATGGAGGAAAGACAATCTCTTCAATAATGGTGTTGGATATTCACATGCAATAGAATGAACCTGGACACTTATTTCATGTAGATTATCTCTAGGTAGATTAATGACTTACATGAGACCTGAAACTGTAAAAACTACTACAAGACATCAAGAAAGAGGATTCCTGATGCTGGTCCAGGCAATGATTTCTTTTACATGATCCCAAAAGCGTAGGCATCAGAAGCCAAAATAGAGACAAATGGGATTACGTCAAATTAAAAGCTTCTGCACAGCAAAGGAAATAATCCACAGAGTGAAAATATTTATGGAACAGAGGACAATATTAGCAAATCCCTAGGTCTGAAGTGAGGTTAATACACAAGGAACTCAAACAACTCATTAGAAAGAAAGAAGGCAAAGAACTAGAAGACCTGGATAGACATTTCTCAAGAAAAGACATAGAACAAAGATAGGACAAAATGTTCAACATTGCTCATCACTGGGGAGGTGGGAATCAAAAGTACAATGAGGTATCTGTCACTTCACACTGCTAGGGTGGCTGTTATCGAAAAGACAGGTGACAAGCACTGGCGAGGAGATGGAGGAAAGGGAACACTTTCTTGTTGCTGGGAGAAATTTAAATTAGCACAGCCAGTATGGAAACCATTATGGAGATTCCTCAAAAAATTAAGGATAGGTGAAGCATGGTGACCTACACCTATAACCTCAGCTACTTGGGAGGCTGAGGCAGGAGGGCTACAAATTTGAGTCCAGCCTGGGCAACTTAGTGGCTTAGTGAGATGTTTTGGCTATCGGGTAGCTTGCTTCTAAAAAGCGGCTCAGGTTGATCGCCTCTCCTTCTGGAGTTGAAGTCCAGGTTCTTCTCATCTCGAACAAAGAATTGAACAAAACGAGCAAAACAGCAGTGGCAAAGTTTATTCAAGAAAGCAGAAATGAAGAGTGGGAGAGAAACTGGCTCAGCAGAGTGAGCTTGGGCTGAATAAAGAGAAAAAGAGGGTGAGAGCAAAGATAACATTACATGCTGCATCTGGGAAATAGTGGGCTATCGTGGAAAGTTACAATGGCTAGTGACTTAGTGAGAGCTTGTCTCAAAATAAGAAATGAAAAAAGCTCTGGGGAGAAAGCTTAGTGAGAAGGCCCTGGGTTTAATCCCCAGTACTGAAAATTAAAAAAATAAAAAAAATAAAAAAAAAGAAGAGAGAGAAAGAAAGAACAGAGGTAGAGCCACAGCAATGCAAGGGACAGAGTTGCTTTGGAGAGCCAGGAGGGTTTGAGGGGTGGGGACAGTAACAAAAGAAAAGCCTGTTTAATTCCCATGTCAAGCCCTCCTCTCGTGGTAGCGCTCACACAGGGGAATCTTGCACAATACAGTGTCGTGTTCCAGAGTGGCGCTTCTGGTTTCACCGTGCTTGATGCGATCATGTATCAGCCAACAGTGACAACATTTCCTGTGGCAACTAAAGAGCATCTCACAGTAACAAACAATAATTGTAACTTTTCCATTTCTGTGTATGCAGGACCAGATGTGCCAAGGGGAAAGCATGTTTTTACACTGATGACAAATACTAGAATTGCTTGTAATTATATTTTTATAACTGGTGAAGAACATTTCAAATGGCGTTATTGGCGTTTGCTATCGAACATCTTATATTCTTCTATAATACGTTGCCCATTTTCTACTTGGTTTGTAATTTGACTCTTGAAATTTTGACACTTCATTGTGTATTTTAAATTTTGCTGAGGTCCAATTTACCAAGTTTTCCTTTCATGTATCTTGCTGGTGGTGTCAAGTCTAAGAATTATTTGCTCAGTTTTAGGTCATAAAAATTTTTCTCTTTTCTTTTTCTTATGGTCCTGGGGGTTGAGCCTGGAGCTTTGAGCAAGCTAGACAAATACTCTACCACTGAGCTACATCTCCAGCCTTTTTTAGTTTATTTGAGACAGGATCTTGCCCAGGATGGCTTTGAACTTGTGATCCTCCTGCCTCAGCTTCCCGGAAAGCTGGAATTATAGGCATGTGCTACCACATCCAGCTTTCTTTTCTATAATTTTTATGGTTTATGTTTTACAGTGAAGTCTATGATCCATTCGGATACAAGGTGTGAGGCTTAGGTTGTAGTTCATTTGTCCCATTTAAAATATTTATTTATTTATTTATGTATATGGATGTCCATATCCTCCTGGACTGTTGGTTGGAAAGACTGTCTTACTCCTCTGAATGGCTTTTGTAAAAAATCATTATGCCTATTTGTGCGGGGATTTTATGGGTCCTTCTATTCCATCCCTTTGATCCATGTGCCTGTCCTTCTACCAACACCATACTCTCCTGAATACTATAATGATATCATGTCTTAGTTACTTTTCTCGTTGCTGAGACAAAATACCCAACACCCACAAGTTAAAGGAGAAAAGATTTGTTTCAGCACCCAGTTTGTAGAACTTTCAATCCAAGGTCGTCTGGCTTCAAGGAGAGGCAGCATTGCAGAGGAGAAACAGTCCATGGCAAGGCAGGCAGGAGGCACCAAGCCTTCCTTTCCCACTTTCCCTTTTATTCCATCCAGGCTACAAACCTATTGCTTCGTGCCACCAACATCCAGGGTGGGACTTCCCTCTTCAGAAAGTCCATCACCCACAACTATGCTAAACCCATCAGTGGGCAAATCCAGTTATCACACACACAGGATCCTATGAGGCTTTGCAGCAACATCTAGATATAAGCTGTAACATATAGTAAGAGTTATAGGATAGAATAATCTTTCCCATTTTATTCTTCTTTGTTAAGATTGTTTTAGCCATTTGAGGGGTAGTGCTTTTTCATGCAAATTGTAGAATAAGCCTATGACTACAAAAGAGACTTGGAATTTTTATGGAAACTGCATTCAATTGGGGATCAGAGTGTAGCTCAGTGGAAGAGGCCCCACTTAGGATAGGTGAGACCCTGGGCTCAAGCCCTCAGAATGCGGGGAAAAAAATGCATCAAATCTGTAGATTAAATCGGGGTAAATTTTGACTTCAGTTTGCTAAATCTTTCAATCTGTGAACTTGGATGTCTCTCCAGTTATTTAACTCTTTAAAAAAAAAAGTCTTTCATCAGCATTTGAAAATCTTTAATATTTTGTGATCAAAATATACGGTGAATGTTTAAATTTTAAAAATTTATTACAGTGAGAGACATATTGTTATTAATCTCCCTCAAAATACTCTCCTCACTTTGAACACACTTGTCCCATCATTCTTCCACTTTCTCAAGCAATCCCAGCAGTTCTCTTTCGTGAGTGTTTTTATAAGGTCTGATCAAAAACTCAGTGAATGCTGCTGCTGAGCACTGTCCAAGGGAAAGGCAGCCTCATAAAAACATAACAGTGTGTCCTCACCCACCTTAGTCACCAGACATGGCACCATGTGACCTTTGGCTCGTCCCAAAGTCAAAATGACCAACAGAAGTAAGCATTTTGAATCGACTCAGGACATTGAGGAAGCCACAACAAAGCAACTAAAGGCACTGTGGGTGTCACTCTCAACCCTGTGTCCAACAGTCCTTGAAACATCTGGGTTCCCTTCATAGTAACACACTTATCTACGGGTCCCCCTGGGGAAGGAGTGGCGGTCGTCCCCACATGTGTTTGCTGTGATGCTGCAGGTTCCTTCCCACCAGAGACCGGGCTCCACTGCAGTCAGTGGGTTGCACTCCTGAAGACTGGCTCAGCTCTGGGAACGTGGCCAGGGATCACAGTGCTTACTAGAGTGCCTGCCCTCAGCCCCCTGGCCGTCCCTCTTCATGTTCTTCTGCTGGTCTGGCTGAGGCTGCCCTCGCTAGCACAGCTGCTTATCCATCTCACCCTTCGGCTGCCATGGTCTAGAAACCATGTCTTTAACGCTCTGAGGGTCAGGGTCTCTCGGCTTCTGCTCTGTCCCTGCTGCTCTGTTTAATAGCTGTGGCCACCTGACTTCCTGCAGTTCTTGCCACCTGCCTGCCATGGTCTCAGGGACCCCACGCCCTCCTTTGCCATTCATAGACCTCATTCTGCAAAGGACTTTCCTTGCGGCCCTGTCTCTCTCTAGGGCAGCTGTCACTGAGCTTTTCAGTGACCATGGTTCGCATTAGCAGCTCATTCCTATGACCTCAGAAATTTCCAGATCCCCTGGGAATCGCCTGGGAGATCTGATTGTGCATGGTCGTCGACTCACTCAAGCCTTACCTTTCTCCATTTCTTTTAATCCCCTCTTCCACCATCTGTGACAGCAATTCTGCCATTTCAACTTTACTTAGACTTGGCCATTCATTGCTTTTTCCACGGTACTAAGAGATATCTTGGTAGCAAGTTCGCACCATCTCCTGGGGTCCTTGCCAGGGTGTTAAATCCTGTCTCTCGGGAGAGAGCTCCAAATCCCACAGGTCTCCTGCATGCAGTCCCATGTTCTGGCTCCATGATCCACCTGTCAGTCTCCACTGGCAAGCATATGCCGATGTGTCCTGCCAGGGTGCTCTGGCTATGCCTTCAGCATCTTTGAGGTACGCGCTCTTCCCTCTTTATTAGGGGAATTGTTGGATTATGGTGCAACTGAACAGGTTGTTGGGCAGATGTGAGGGAGTGGATGCTGTCTTGTGGGGGACAGATCTTTGTATCCTCTCCAAACAAGGAAGGAGGAGCTTTCCTTAATAGAGAAGGATGGGCACTTCTGCGGGCTTAGACAATCCAGTAGAATCTGCTGGTCCTAAATATTTGGATGCCTCCTATGTGTCAGGATTGAATTTTTATCTCAGACAGACCCTAACATACACATATTAGAGCTGGGCATTTTGCCTTCTCTGGAGCTCAGCCACTAGGACATTAACTCTTGAACCTGGGCGTCAATTTTCCTCCTGCTGTAGAACATGAAAACCTCTTTGTAAGCCCCTGTGGCTCTCATGCATGGCTTTTAATTGTCAACTAATTACCCACAGCTTCTTGATATGTGTTCCTAGGATAACAATGGCACTTGGCAATAATCATCTAATTTATTTCTCTTTCACTGATAAAGTCTATAGATTCTGGGCAAAATTAAAAGAAAGCAAGCAAAAGGAGGGGAAAAAACCCTTAAAACCTAGATACTAGATGATGAAAAGGTAAACTCTAGAGAGAAGTTGAAACTTGGAATGAGGAATGGATTTCCTGTTTTATGGCTTTGGGTCAGAAAGGAGGTGTAGTTGTTAACAAAAACTCCAGTAGAAAACCACAGCCTCTTCTGAAGAACTGAGGATGGGGTTTGGGGAAATCCAAAAGAAGGGACTTGAAACTGCACAGGAGAGCAGGTGGTGGCCTCAGGAAGTCACTGCTTCTTGCGGAGAAGTGGGAAATTTGCAAAGGGCGGGTGAGCTAGGCGTGGTGGCACACACCTGTAATCCCAGCACTTGCAGGCTGAGGCAAGAGGATTGCCGTGAGTTTGAGGCCAGCCTGGGCTACATAGTGAGACCCTGACTAAAAAAAAAAAGGGGGGGAGGTGTTCACTGGAGACTTGTTGGTGAAGGAAAAAATAAAATGAAAGGTGAAATTAAAGGTCTTATATAGAAACAAAAGAGAATCACATAATCAGAGGTCATAACCCCCTCCTTTAAAGAAAAAAGCACTATTGGTATAAAAAACTGTCCTTTACTGTATACTGTGTTAGTTGTCCATTACTGTAACAAAATACCTGAGATAACCATTTTAAAAAGAGAAAAGGTGTATTTTGGCTCACAGTTTTGAAGGTTTTAGCCCGTGTCTGATTGGCTCTTTTGCTTGTGAGCCTGTGATGAGGCAGTCAGTACCTTGTGGAGGAAGCTGCTAACCTTGTGGTGTCCAGAAAGCAAAAAAGAGAGAGACTAGAGCCCATAATCCCCTTGGACTGAATACCCTTAAAGACCTAAACCTCCCACGAGTTTCCACCCCTCAAAGTTTCCACCAAATTCCAACATTGCTAAGCCCAGGACCAAGCCTTTAACACATGGCCTTTGAGGAACATTCCAGATCTGAACTATAGCACGTATCAGGTAAAGAGCATCTTCGAGCCAAGAAACACAGCAAACCACTCATCACCTTCACTCCGGTGTGCATACAACTGTCTCTGCATTAAATCACAAACAGAACAGCAGAGGACACTCACACAGATGACTAGAAGTAACCAAAACAAGAATGAAAACATATGAGCTGCTGAAAACTTTTTGCCAAAATGATGTAGAAGTGGAAACACCCCTTCCTAAGTTCAGTGGCTGTAAATAACCATGAAGAGCTGAAAACACTCAAATCAGGAATTTTAAATCTCTGAGCGGAAATGTAAAAAAAGAACAAAACCAAAAAACCGTTAAGGTGTAAAATGAGAGTTGATTCAATGTAGGAAAAATTGGAGGAAAAGACAAAATCATCTTAAAAATGAAGGCTAAATGATAAAGTGCTCAAGACAGAATGGATTTGACTGAAATACAGTGAAACTTTTGACCCTGATGCTCCAGCACGTAGATTTGATTAACCATAAACCAATGTCCAGCTCCTCACTCCTCTCTGAGGATGAACAGTTGAAAATTCCGAGTTCCTCATCATGGCTTTGTCTTTCTGGTGACCAATCCCCACCCAGGAGCCCACCGGAAACATCTCGGAGGAATAAAAGAAAGTCCCGTCACCCAAGGAACACCAAGGGGTTCATGAGTTCTGTGTAGGATATGAGTAACAACCATATCAAGCAGGGAATTACAAGGGTATTAGGACCTCTATTTACAGGAACTAGAGACAGATACGTAACAGCATATAATATATGCAGTGTATATACAGCAGATATATATATGGTGTGTGTGTGTGGTATTAGGGGTTGAACCCAGGGACTTCACACTGAGCTATAACCCTCAACCCTTTTTAACTTTTCATTTTGAGACAGGGTCTTACTAAGTTGCCCAGGTTGGGCTCAAGCTTGAGATCCTTCTACCTCAGCCTCCTAGAGTGCTGGGATTATAGGTGTGTGCCACTGAACTCAGCCCAAGCATATGGTCTAAAATTACTTTTCTTATGTTATAGGGTGTGGAATGTCATGAAGTCTTCAAGTTATTTTCAAATGATAAAGTGAAAAGGAAAATAAAAGCACCTTCCCGGGGGGGGGGCAATATCTCAAAGTCTCAATGACTAACAACTATAGGTGAAGGGTGTGGTGTATGAATTTATATTGTGTGATGTTTTTCAAATGTACTGTAAGAAATTTTTGCACAGGAATTCTTTCAAAAGAATATCAGCACACAATGGAAAGGATAAGTTAAGCCAACCATTTGTTCTTTGATAACACTACTAGGTTTGGCAGCCTCTCCAGTGAGATTGAGAAAGGGTGGGGGAACAAATTACTAGCATCATGAATGGAAAGAGGTACTCCACCACTAATAAAAGGCTATTATAATTTCTCTCTGAAATTTGAAATTTTAGATGAAATGGAAAAACTTGACATTCAGCTTGGAAAATTCCATTACAAAATAGCCTGCTGGGACTTTATTGGATTCACCGAATCTATAAATTGACTTAGGGATAATTGACATCTTTACAAGTTTGAGCTTTTTATTTCATGAACAAGATATTCTTTTATTAAAGACTTTTATAATGCTTCTCAATAAGATTTTAGAATTTTCTCAGTGGAGTTCTTGCATATATTTGTTGGAGGTATTCCCAAGTATAAGAACCACTGATATAGGAAAATATTTTCATGTACTGTAATGAGAAAATATTTCAACAGGTCATAAATAATCATAAAAGAGGAGATTAATGAAATTGACTACATCAGAATTAGTAACATTTTCCAGAAATATATTTAAAAGACAATGTATCAAGACCAAATGGAAATTGTCTCAAGAATGAAAAGCATGCTCAATATTAAAACATCGATCAATGTTACTCATCAAATAAATAGAATAAAAAAGAAAACTCATTCCATCATCTCACTAGGCACACACACACACGCACAAAGAATTTGACAATTTGACATCCAGTCATGATAAAGAAAAAAAAAAAAACTCCCTGTAAACTAGGATTAGAAGGAAATTTTCCTAACCTGATAAAGAGTTTCTAAAAAAACAAAATCTTTACAATTGACATTATTCTTTTTTTTTTTTTTTTTTGTGGGTACCGGGGGGTCGACCTCAGGACCTCGTGCGCCAGCAGGCGCCCGTGCCGCTGAGCGATATCACCGGCCCCTTTTTCGTATGTGGGTTCCGGGAGTCGAACTTGGGCCCTCGCGCTTGCCGGGCAGGCGCTTAAGCCGCTGAGCCATCTCACCGGCCCTGACATTATTCTTAATAGTAAAAATGGAATATGTTTCCCTCCAAATTGGGTAAAAGAAGGATTTCCAGTATTCCTACTTCTATTTAACAACATACTGGAGGCCTAAGCCAGAGCAATAAGACAAGAAAAAAAAAGGAGGCATGCAGATTAAAGAAGAGAATAAAACCGTTTCATATTATCTATGTAGAACACTCCACATAAAGAGCCTACCAAAAAATGATATTAGAACTAAAAATGGGTTACCAAGATCATGGGGCATAAGTTGATATGGAAGTATCAATTATATTTCTATAGATTGGGAACAATCAGAAGTAGAATTTTAAAAACACCATTTACAAAGGAGCTAGAAAACAGTGGACAAAGTGGCAAAGGTAAGTCCTTATCTATCAATAATTAATTACAGTGGTAGCTCAGTTCACAAGCTTAATTCTTTCCATGATTCTGGTCACAAACCAAATTGGATGAGAACTGAATCAAATTCAATGTTTAGGCTCAACGCTAACTTTATGGGGAAATTTGATTCAGTTCTTGTCCACTTCAATTTGTAACCAGAATCATGCAAAGAATTAAGTTCATAAACTGAGGCACCACTGTAAATGTAAATGGACTCAGCTCTCTAATAAAAAGAAACAAAGTGGCTGAATAATGAAAGGAAAACCAAGACCCAACAATATGGTGCCTGCAGGAGAATCACTCTAGGTTTAAGGACACACATAGGCTGAAAGTGAAGGAATGAAAAGAGTTGCTCCATGTAATGGCAGCCCAAAGAGAGGAAGAGCAATTGTACTTATATCCCACCAAGCGGGCTGTGAGTCACAATCTGTTGTTACACATGACGAAGAAGGGAATTAGATCATAGAAAAAGGATTAATTCATCAGGATGATATAATGATTGTAAATATGTATGCATCCAAAATTGGAGCAGCTAAATATATAAACAAGTATTAATAGAATTGAAAGGAAAAGTAGCAATACAGTAATAGTAGGAAACTTCAAAATCTTATGATTTAAAATGGACAGGTCATTCAGACAGAATATCCATAAGGAAATAGTACAAACCAAATGGAGCTAACACATGTTTAAGGGGCAAAAAATATGCAATGAATGTTTAAATTAAAATAAATTTACAGTAAAAGACACATTACCATGAATTCCCCCTCAAAATACTCCCTCTTTCTTCAAATTCACTTGTCCCATCATTCTTGCCACTTTCTGAAGCAGTTCTGGAAGTCATCTTTCATGAGTATCACTACAAGTTGTGCTAAAAAATACAGTGAATGCTGCTGCTGAGCACCATCCACCATAAAGACAGATGTGTAAAAACATGATGATGTGTCCTCATCCACTTTAACTGGCACTGTGTGACTTCTAGCTCTTTCTCAAAGTCAAGATGGCAATGAATGGTAAACATTTTGAATCAATTTGGGACATTGAGGCAGCCATGACAGCACACTGTATTTGTTGATCTCTCCTGTATATAGAATCTTCCATCCAACAGCAGCAGAATACACGTTCTTCTCAAGTGTACTCACAATGTTCTACAGGATAGATTATAAACCAGAGCCCAGAACAGTCCTTACAAGTTTCAGAAGATTGAAATAACCTCAAATATCTTTTCTGACCACAATAGACTAAAACTAGAAATGAATAACAAGTTTCAGGAGATTGAAATAATCTCAAATATCTTTTCTGACCACAATAGTCTAAAGCTAGAAATGAGTAACAAGTTTCAGAATATTGAAATAATCTCAGATATCTTTTCTGACCACAATAGTCTAAAACTAGAAATGAATAACAGGAGGAACTTTGGAAAATTAAAAAGTTTGTGACAATTAGTCAACACACTCCTGAGCAACCAAGGAGGAAAAACAAGAAGAAGTAAAAATGGAAATAAAAACACCTTAGGATAAATGAAAACAGAAATACACCATACCAAAACTGAAGGGATGTGGGAAAAGCAATTTTAATAGAGATGTTCAGAGCAATAAATGCTTTAAGAAAAAAGAAAGATCTCAAATAATCAATCAGCCTTCACATTTTTAAGGAATTATAAAAAGAAAGACAAACTCATTCCAATTTAGCACCAGTAAGGAAATAAAATTAGAAAAGTAATAAAGGAAACAGAAACTAGACAAAGAATCAAAAAGAGCAGCACAACTAATAACTTTTTTTTTAACTGACAAAATTTACCAGATCTACCCAGGAAAAAGAGAGAGGATTCAAATTAAACTAAAAATGAAAGAGGAAGATCTGCCTAGCATGTGTAAGGTCCTGGGTTCAGTCCTTAGAACTGCAAAAACTATGACAAGCAAAAAAAGAGGTGAAATTATAACTGATACTACAAAAATACACAGGATTTTAGGAGAACATGATGAAAAATTAAATACCACAAATTGGAAAAGTAAGAAGTGGATAATTTCCTAGAAACATACAATTTACAAAGACAATATAATGGTTAAGCTTAATTATGTCAACTGGTAAGCCACCACAGAAATTGGTGGAGCACATGTTTGTGTGTGTCTGGTGGGCCAAAGAGGTGTGACCTTGGGTAGTATATATGGCCCCTCACCTCCTCCTCTGGCATTATTCTCTTCCTCTGCTTTCTGCCTACCAGGAATTAGGCATCTTTGCTTTATAATGCCCTTCTACCATGATGTTTCTGGCTTGGAGTCTGACCATGGATTGAATCTCCTGAAACCATGAGCCAAAGTAAACCTCTTCTCCTTTAAGTTGTGGAGGTCAGGTATTGTGGTTTAGTGATGGGAAAGCTGACTAATACACTGAATCTTGAAGAAGTAGAAAATTTAACAGATCAATGATGATTAAATGTACAGAATCTATAATCAAAAACATCCCAGAAAAAAAGCATAGCATAGGAGATGGCTTTGGTGAATTCTACCAGTTAATGTCAACACTTCTTAGTCTTCCAAAAAAATCAAAGCAGAGGGAACACCTTCAAACTCATCTTATGAAGCCAGCATTACCTTGACACCAAGCCAGAAAACACTAAACGAAAACTATAGGTTGATATTCCTGAAGGACAAAGATGAAAAAACCCTCAACAAAATACTAGAAAATTGAACTCAATAGCACATCAAAAGAATCAGTCACCATGATCAGGCTGGTTTTATTCCCAAAATACAAAGACGGCACAATATATACAAATTTCAATGGGACATCGTATTAACAGAATGAAGGAGAAAATCATAAGCTCTTCTCAATAGACACCCAAAAAGGGCATTTGACAAAATTCATTGTTCTTTCATGATTAAAAAAAAAAAAAACCCTCAAAAAATATAGGTGTGGAAGGAATGGACCTCAATACAATAAAGGCCTTATGTGACAAACCCACAGTTGAAATCTTATTCAATGGTGAAAAGTTGAAAGTTTTTCCTATAAAATCAGAAACAAAACAATGGTGCCCACCCTCACCACCGTATTCAGCACGGAACTGGAAGTTCTAGCCAGAGAGGGACTAGGCAAATAAAAAAGTAAGACTTCCCAACTGAAAATGAGGCAGTTAAACCATCCCAGGTGACATGACTTTACATATAGAAAACCTAGATTTCACCACACTGTCAAAAGTAGTAAATGAATTCAGCAAAGTCATAGGATATAAAATCAAAATACTGAAATCTGTTGTAGTTCTTTTTTTTTTTTTTCGTGGGTACTGGGGGTCGACCTCAGGACCTTGCACACCAGCAGGCGCCTGTGCTGCTGAGCGATATCACTGGCCCTTTTTTCGTATGTGGGTTCCGGGAGTCAAACTTGGGCCCTCGCACTTGCCAGGCAGGCGCGTACGCCACTGAGCCATCTCACTGGCCCTGTTGTAGTTCTTGACACTAACAATAAACTCTCCAAAAATAAAAAAAGAAAGAAATCGAGAAAGCAATCTCATTTACAGTGGTATAAAAAAGGATAAAATATTTTGGAATAAATCTATCCAAGGAAGTAAAACATCTGTTCACTAAAAATTCTAGGACACTAATGGCAAACCTTTTAGAGACAAGTGCCCAAACTGTAACCCAAACTCACTTATTTATTGCAAAGTGCGAACACTGCAATTACACCTCAATACTGAGGTTTTTGTTTAGAAAAAACAACTGATACATTAACATCTTTTGTCTTAAAAGAAAAGCAGATAACACACCTACCATAGGTTCATCACCACTGCTTTAGAACATTGATGAAATAAATTGAAGATATAAATAAATGGAAATATATTCTGTGTTCATGGGTTGGAAGAATTGATATTTTAAAAATATCTATACTACCAAAAGAGACTCACAGATTCAATGCAATCTCTTTCAGAATTTTGATGGCATTTTAAAAAGAAAAAAATAAAACAAAACAAAACAAAAACCTTCTGAAACTGAATAACAAAAAGACCCTGAATAACTAAACAAATTTTGAGAAAGAAGAACAAGGTTGCAGGCATCACATTCTTGATTTTAAATTAAATTATATACAATAGACAGGAAAGCAGTATGAGAGTGTCATAGAAACAGACATGTAGGTTAATAGAACAAAATAGAGCCCAGAAATAAATTTAAATAAACATGGTCAAATAATCATTAATAAGGGGACCAAGAATAGACTCTTGGGAAATGGGAAAAGGTTCAATAAATGGCTTTGGGAAAACTGGATAGCTACCTGCAACAGAATGAAACTGGACCTTGGTCTTGCATCAAAAACAAAAACTAACTCTAAGTTGATTAAATCCTACAATGTAAGACCTGAAAATGTAAACCGTCTAGAAGAAAACAAAGATAAAGTTCCATGATATTGGTCTGATCAATGATTTTTTGGATGATTTGACCCAAAAAGCATAGGAAATGAAGGCAAAACCAGACCAATGAGATTGTATCAAACTAAAAGCTCTGACCAGCAAAGGAAGCAGACAATTCTGAAGTGAAAAGTCTATCTATGAAATAGGAGAAAATATTTGCAAGCTATGTATCTGACAAGGAATTAATATCAAAAAAAATATTTGGAACTCAGCTCAATAGAAAAGTAATAAGAACAACTGTATCAAAAAGTTAGCAAAGGGCCGGTGAGATGACTCAGTGGCATAAGCGCCTGCCTGGCAAGCGCAAGGTCCTGAGTTCGACTCCCAGTACCCACATACGAAAAAAGGGCCAGTGATATCGCTCAGCGGCACAGGCGACTGCTGGCACGCGAGGTCCTGAGGTCAACCCCCAGTATCCCCCCCAAAAAAAAGTTAGCAAAGAACCTGAATAGATGTTTTATCAGTGGAGACATACAAATAGCCAACAGGTATATGGAAAGATGCTGACCCTCATGAATCCCCAGAGAAATGCAAATCAAAACCACAGTTGCCACATCCCCAGCTGCTCTCAAAGTTCCCAGGGGGAAGGATGGCCAGAGAATGGAGAAATAAAGATAAGAGACAAAAAGCTGAGGTCAGGTGGGGCCCTCTCTCCTGATGGGAGGAAAGGAAACTGCTCAACCAAAGCAGTGCGTTTATTTATACATTTAGCAAGTTCATGTCACGTGACACCCCTTTGCCTAGCAACCCATTGCTTGGATTGCCTTGGGGCTGGTGTTCTCTGGGCTGGAGCAGCTTGTTTACGTAGCCCACCTCAGCCACTCTTTGTTTTCCAGCCGGCCTTGCCTCTTCCCTGCACATGTGATCAATTTCCAGCTTCAGCTGCTCCCCACACACAGTGAGATATTATTTCATACTTGTTAGGATGCCTTAACTAAAGGACGAGAGGCAAGTGTTGGTGGAGTATGGATGACCGCCACATCACCCTCCCCCAGACCCAAGTGTGATTGTGTTTGCTTACAAGCAGTGCAGGCTGTATAGAGGTGATGTCCCTAAATTGGCTTTCAGTTTAATTAGTGAGTCTGGCCAAGGCTGTGTATGTATCTTCATGAAAGGTGGCAGATGATGGACTAACATAGTTTATTATCAACAGCTGTGGTTGAGCTTAGCTAGACGAGCTGTGATACCATGGGGCTAAGGTATGAGATAATGTCTCCGCAGAGCCTGCATGACTCCAGAGGAAAATTCCTTCCCAGAATTGGCTACAAAGCAGGTTACTCGTTAACCGTAACCTAAATCTGGCTATTCCTGTCCCTTTCACAAGAATGCTTTGCTCCCTCTGTTACAAGCCTTGGCAGCTTCACCACTTGTCTAGCACATCCAGTCACAATCCCCTCACCGTTTTCCTCAGTGAATAAACAGCAAGGTTTTGGGTGGCTCGTGGCCTTTTGTTCTCCGCAAACAACTGGCCATCCCAGATCCCTGCTGTACTGCCATTTTTGTCTCTTGTTCTTTCTTTCCAACCATGTGCCGTAACTCCATACAGGAGACTGGAGTCCACTGCAAAGGTCTCCAGTAGTAGGGGTGTGAAGAGAAGAGTCTCCCAGTACAATTGCTGGAGGAAATGTAAAGCGGTACAGTCATTGTGGAAAACAGTATGGCAGTCTGTCAAAAAATTAACAGTAGAACTACCATATAACCCAGCAATCCTACCTGTGGATTAATATACAAAGAAAATGAAATCAATACTCTGGAAAGTTGTCTCTTACATTCAGGGCAACATTAAATTATAATGGCCAAGATATGACACCAACCAGGGTGCCCATGAGTGGATGGGTGGATGAAGGAGACATGTAAGCCATGTATATATGCACAGTGGAGCGTTGTTCAGTCTTGAAGATGAGGGAAATCATGCTTTGTGCTTCAGGGCTCAAGATGACTCAAATTAATGCACCTGCCATGGGCATCCACATCCTCCTGAAAGACCCCAACTGATGGCCCACCCAATCTTGAACTTGAAACTCCAAAACTGTGTGCTAAATAAAACACTCCTCTTTCTTAAATTCGTTGCTTCAGGTATTTTGTTGGAGGAACACAACTATGACCGATAGAGAAAATTGGTACCAAGGAGTGAAGCTGTTACTCTAACTATTCCTGATGATGGGAAGGACACTTGGGACTTGGGTTACTGGAAGAGTTTGGAGGCGCAAGCTAGAGAAAGTCTAGAATGCGATCAGCAGAGCTTAATGCTATAAGCGGATTCTGGTGAGGGCTGTGAAGACCGGAGTGCTGATAGAGATTGGGACAGTCAAGTCCATGTTGAAGTTTTGGATGGAAATGAGGATTCCACTAGGATTTGGAGAAATTCCACCTTGTTCACTGTGGCAAAGAATTTCAATGCAGCTGCCAATGTCCCTAGACTTTGTGGGAAATTGGGCTTAAAGGCTGGGCTAGTTTTTTGGTTTTTTTTTTTTTTTTTTTTTTTTTTGCAGAAGAGATTCCAAGGCAGCAAAGCATTCCGACTGTGGCCTGGGAATTACTGGCTTCTTTCAGTCAAATTTTCAGTGAGAATCAGAAGCCAAAAGGAGCAGTGTGGAAAGATTTAAAAAATTTGCAACCTGGCCAGGAAAGGTGTGTGTGTCTGTGTGTGTGTGTGCATATGTGTGTGTGTGTGTGTGTGTGTGTGTGTGTGTAAGGAGTGGCCAAGGAGGAGAGATTATTGTGGATAAAAAGAAGCTGAGTGCTTTGCATCAGGAATGTAGGAAAGATGCCTTGAGGTTTCTCCAAAATCTGCAACTACCCCAAGTAGCATCACAGCTTCCATCACAGGTGTAAAAGTGCAAATTTATTTTAAAGAATTTCCAGGGTGTAATCGCATCATGAAAGAACTATGAGGCACTCTGTGGAACCAGAACTACCCCAGGATTCACGTCCCTGTGTTTAGCCAGTGAAGCTCTCTGTGGCCACATCTGTGGCTCAGGCACATTTAGGGACAGCTGGCCTGTGGTTAGAGAGGTGCGGGGAATTAAACAGCACTGCATCTTGGGACAGTGCAGCCCTGGGCTGTCCCCAAACTGCCAGGAGTGGGAGCAGAAAGGCACCCCACAGTACCTTCCCATCTCACCCGAGGAAGTTACAGACTATAGCAGTGGCGGGTGACAGTGGCAGCAGAACTTGTAAAGCAACAAATGTGAAGCTAGCACCCCACCTCCAGAAAGGAGTAAGAATTGGGACTGAGCAGCCTTGGACTGCAACAGCAGGAGCAGAGGACCAGACCATATCAGAGCATCTCGTCCCACCCTGCAACAAACGACCTGAGAGGACAGTGGAAGAGGAACATGGAAGGCTGAGCAAAGACCAGGAGGAGCCAAACGTGCATGGGACAGGGAACAGCCCAGTCTCTGTCTGAAAACAGCACAGCAACTGGGAGAGAGACCCCGCCGCCAAGAGAAACAAGGTAAGGAGTGGGAGGCCGCTAAGGGACACACAGAAAGTACTTGCTGAAGACTCTGGCCTGAGGCCCCCACATCTGGAGGCCAAGATCAGCCTCAAATCCAGCACAAACTCTACTGCAGGCTTGGCAGTGTTGTCCAGTAGTTTTGGACTCTCAGTGGACACCAGAAGAATTTTGTTTATTTTATTTTATTTTATTTTTTTCTTCTTCTTCTCCTTTTTTTTTTGCTTGTTCATGGTTTGTTTTCCATTCTTTTTCCTTTTTTTTTTGTCTTTTACCTACATCTTTGTTCTAATCTATTCATCTTCTTTCCACCTTTCCTCAAATTACCTCTCTAGACTTAATCATATTCTCATATGAGTGAATAGTCTCTCTAATTTTTCTGGTCAACTTCAATAATTCCATGCTTACTCCTTCATTCTTTCTCTTCTGCCCTCTTCTCTAGTTTCGCAAAGCTTGCGTGATCATCCTTTGTCCTCCAGCCTGGCTTCTACTTTATTTCTTTTCAGTTATCTCTGTTCTATCCACGATCCTTCTTAAAGTTCCCCACCACAGGGTAAAACCACTCTACCAAGGGGAAACGATTTGCATACAAGCTCCCAATTTATGATTGGTTCTATTATATAACTGTAGATTTTGCTTGTATGGTTAAAGATACAAAATTAATAGTTGCCGCAGTTAGTTTCTAGACTGTGCTTGATGCTATTCTCAGTGCTAATTATACTACTTTAGCTAGGGTGTCATATCTGTTTTAATCAGTTGTTCTCACTTCTGTAACAATACTGGAAAGTTCTGGGGTAATAACCTCACCACACCCCAGCACCAAAGGACTGACTGAGCCAAACAGATGCCAACATCTCACTCTTAATTAATTGGAAAGGTAGGATCTTGGGACAGACACAAACCAAGAACCTCCTACACACAGAAGACATCCTGAAGAGCAAACCTTGCCTAGAGAGGCCTTGTTACTAGTGATAAAGCAACCTGCTACAAAAACTTACAAGGATCAGCACAGAAAACAAAATAAGGGCTGGTGAGATAGCTCAGTGGCATAAGCACCTGCCTGGCAAGCGCGAGATCCTGAGTTCGACCCCGGTACCCACAAAAAAAATAAAATAAATAAATAAAAATAAAAATAAATAAAAACTTTTGAAATAGAAAATGACAAGATGCAGAAGCAAAATGCAACCTCAGACCTTCACCCACCCAGAACAAGACCAGGAGACAACGAGATAGAGGAAAATGAAAGATACACACCTGACATTTCTGAAATGATAGCAACAAAATAAAGAAAAAATCCATGAGGCCATAGAGGAAATCAGATCAGAAATAATCTCTCAGGTAAAAAAAGAAATGTCAACATTTATAAAGGAATGGCTTAGCACATCTAGAGTAGAGATAGATAAAAAAAATAGATGGTGATAGGAAGAGGACGGAAACCATGAATGATCAATATAGGAAAGAAATAGAAAGCATGAATCAGATTCAAACACATATCCAGGAAATTAAAAATTCCGTTGAAAGTTGGCAAAACTGCTTGAACGAAACTGAAGACAGACTTTTTTTTTGTGGTACTGAGGTTCAAACTCAGGACCTCATGCGCCAGCAGGCACCTGTGCTGTTGAGTGATATCACTGGCCCTTTTTGCGTATGTGGGTTCCAGGAGTCGAACTCAGGACCTCGCGCTTGCCAGGCAGGCACTTATGCCGCTGAGCCATCTCACCGGCCCTGAAGACAGACTTTCAAACCCAGAAGACAGGATCACAGCTAATGATCATGAAAGGAAAGATCTCTTGAAAATAACAAAAGATCAGGAAATAACAATTCAACAGCTGCAAGATGACACACACACTAATAATATAAGAATAATTGGTGTCAATGAAAAAGCAGGAGTCAACACAAATGACATAAAAAAACTATTTGCAGAAGTAAAAGCAGAAAATTTTCCAAGCATGGGGAAAGAATCTGACATACAGATAAGTGAGGCATTAAGAACTCCAATTAGCCATAACCAAAATAAATCAATACCCAGACATATAATAATCAAGGTCCCAGAAATTCAGCACAAGAACAGAATATTAAAAGCTGTTAGAGAAAAGAAACAGATCACTTATAAAGGAAAGCCCATCAGAATCACGGCAGACTTCTCAACACAAACCCTCAAGTCAAGAAGAGCTTGGAGTGAAGTATTTCAAGTCCTGAAAGAAAATAACTTCCAACCCAGATTGATGTACCCTGCAAAACTATCTTTCAAAATTAATGGAGAAATAAGATACTTCCTTGACAAAGAACAACTGAAGAAATTCATGACCACCAAACCAACCCTACAAAGAGTACTGAAAGATATTCTAGACAGAGATAAAAATGACCACAATTCCAAGAACAACAGGAAAAAAAAACACCAAGCAGGGAAAGCAATTAAACAGAGGGAAAAAGCAGGGAACCAACAGTGGGAAAATAACATGACAAAGATAAGCCAATACATATCAGTTATAACCATCAGTGTAAATGGCCTCAATTCACACAATCAAAAGAAACAGACTGGCAGAACGGATCAAGAAACAAGATCCAACAATACGCTGTATACACGAAACACATTTCACTCAAAAAGAAATTCATAGACTAAAAGTCAAAGGATGGAAAACAATCTTCCATTCAACAGGAACCCAGGAAAAAGCAGCGGTAGCTATTCTGTTTGCAGACAATGTGAACTTCAAACCAAGAATGATCAAAAGAGATAAAGAAGGTCACTACATACTTGTGAAGGGAAAAACTCAAGAGGAAGGGATAACAATCATAAATATATATGCACCAAATATGGGAGCACCCAACTATATAAGACAAATATTAATAGACATGAAAAATCAAATAAGCAATAACACAATTGTAATGGGGAGCCTTAATACCCCATTGTTACAAAGAGATAGATCAACTAGACAAAAAATCAGCAATGAAGTAACAGAAGTGAACCAAACCTATGAACAAATGGACTCAGTAGATGTTTACAGAGTGTTCCACCCAACAACATCAGAATACACATTCTTCTCAGCTGCACACGAGACATTCTCTAAAATAGACCATATAGGAGCCAGTGAGATAGCTCAGCAGTATAAGCGCCTGCCTGGCAAGCGCGAGGTCCTGAGTTTGATCCCCGGTACCCACAAAAAATAAATAAATAAATAAATAAATAAAATAAAATAGACCATATACTAGCCCATAGAACATGCTTAAGTAAATGCAAAGGAATTGAAATTATCCTATGCATGTTATCTGACCATAGTGCAATGAAATTGGAAATTAGTGGCAAAAGAAACAGTGAAAACTCCATAAACACATGGAAATTAAACAACACCCTACTGAACAACCAATGGGTCACAGATTAAATTAAAGAAGTTAAACAATATCTACAATCAAATGAAAATTCAGTACAACATACTGGAACCTGTGGGACTCAATGAAAGCATTTCTTAGAGGGAAATTTATAGCGGTGAATTCTCACATCAGGAAAACAGAGCGAGCACAAATAAACAACCTAATGCTGCACCTCAAGCTTCTACAAAAAGAAGAGCAAGTCAAGCCCAAAGCCCATACAAGAGAGGAAATTATAAAGATCAGAGCAGAAATTAACGCAATTAAGACTAAGAAAATAATACAAGGAATTAATGAATCAAAGAGTTGGTTCTTTGAAAGAATGAATAAAATTGATAAACCCCTAGCCAACCTTATCAGAAAAAGTTAAGAAAAAAACTAAATTCATGCAATGAGGAATGAAAAGGGTGAAATCACTACAGATCCTATGGAAATTCAGAAGATCAATACCTACTTTGAAAATCTTTACTCACATGGTATAGAAAATACAAAAGAAATGGACAGATTCCTAGAAATGTATGGATTACCAAAGCTGAATCAAGTAGATATAAAAATTCTGAATAACCCAGTATTAGTCAATGAAATTGAAAATGTAATTAAAAACTTACCAACAAAGAAAAGCCCAGTTCCTGATGGATTCACTGTTGAAGTTTACAAGACATTTAGAAAATATTTAATACTAATACTCCTCAAACTCTTGAATGAAATTGAAAAGAAGCAATTCGCCCTAACACATTTCTGGAAGCAAGTATTACCCTGATACCAAAACCAGAGAAAGATCCAACAAAAGAAGAGAACTACAGGCCAATCTCCCTAATGAACATAGATGCAAAAATCCTCAATAAAATACTAGCAAACAGAATGCAGCAAATCATCAAGAAGGTTATACACCACGACCAAGTGGGACTCATCCCAGGAATGCAGGGATGGTTCAACATACACAAATCAATAAACGTAATACACCATATTAACAGAGCCAAATACAAAAATCACATGATCATCTCAATAGATGCAGAAAAAGCTTTTGATAAAGCCCAACACACATTCATGATAAAAACCTTACAGAAAATCAGAATAGATGGTCTGTACCTCAATCTGATAAAAGCCATTTATGACAAACCAACAGCGAGCATCATACTAAATGGACAAAAACAGAAAGCTTTCAATCTAAAATCAGGAATGAGACAAGGATGTCCACTATCATCACTCCTATTCAATATAGTTCTGGAAACATTAGCCAGAGCAATTAGACAAGAAAGAGAAATAAAAGGAATAAGGATAGGAAAGGAAGAAGTTAAATTATCATTGTTCACAGATGACATTGATACTCTACATAGAAGACCTCAAAAACTCCACCAAAAGACTTCTAGAATTAATAAGCAAATTCAGTAGTGCAGCTGGATACAAAGTCAATGCTCAAAAATCAATAGCCTTCCCGTACACAAACAACAAACTCACTGAGAGATAAATTAGGGAAGCAACACCCTTCACAATAGCATCCAAAAAAAATGAAATGCTTAGGAATCAATCTAACAAAGGAAGTAAAAGATCTCTACATTGAAAATTACAATTTTCAATTGGAAAATTGGAAAAGGAGATTGAAGAGGATATCAAAAAATGGAAAGGCATCCTTTGCTCCTGGATAGGAGGAACCAACATAGTGAAAATGACCATACTCCCACAATTGTTACACAGATTTAACGCAATCCCGATCAAAATACTATTAGCATACATCTCAGAACTAGAGAAAACATTAATAAAACTTATCTGGAAGCAGAAGAGACCTAGAATAGCAAAGACAAACCTGGGCAACAAAGGCAAGGCAGGAGGCACCACAATCCCTGACTTGAAATTATACTACAAAGCTACTGTGATAAAACAAGCATGGTACTGGCAAAAAAAACAAAAACAACAACAACAACAACAAAAAAAAAAAAAAAAACCAGACCTGAGGATCAGTGGCACAGATTAGAAAATGCAGACACAACTCCAAACACACTCAGCTGCCTTATCTTTGACAAAGGGGCCAAACATGTTCACTGGAAGAAAGATAGCCTTTTTAATAAATGGTGCTGGAAAAACTGGCTTTCCACATGCTGAAGACTAAAATTAGACAAATGTCTATTACCATGCACTAAACTAAAGTCAAAATGGATCAAAGATCTAAATATTAAAACAGAAACACTAAATCTACTGAAAGAGAAAGTAGGTAGAAATCTTGAAGACATAGGAGTAGGCAGAGAGTTCATGAACAAAACACAAAATGCATGGGAAGTACCTCATGGGAAGTACCTTTGAAGTACCTCAAAGAATCAATAACTTGGATCTCATCTTATTAAAAAGTTTTTGCACATCAAAAGAAATCACCAACAGAGTGAAAAGAAAACCCACAGAGTGGGAAAAAAATTTAACCAGCTGTCCCTCAGACAAAGGGCTTCTCTCTAGAACATATAAAGAATTGAAAAAATCAGGCCTCCCAGATTCAAAGACCCAATCCAAAAATGGGCATGTGAGACAAATATGCACCTCTCAGATGAAGACGTGCAAATGGGGTGATCAAAAAATATGGTGTGTTTAAATAAAGAAATTTTTACAGTACGAGACACATTGCCGTTAATCCTCCTCACTCTGGACATACGTATTATTCCATCATTCTTTCACTTTCTGAAGCAGTTGGAGTGAGGTGTGATAAAAAATACAGCGAATGCTGCTGCCAAGTGCCACAGCACAAAGGCAGGCTTATGAAGACAGGAGTGTGTCCTCATCCACCTTATTCACTGGATCTGGCACTGTGACTTCTGGCTCTTCCCCAAAGTCAAAATGACTGTGCAGGGAAACATTCTGAATCAATTCGGAACATCGAGGCAGCCACAACAGTACAACTAAAGACGCTCACAAAAGAGGACTTACAGAACTGCTTCAGAAAGTGGCAAGAATGATAAGTGTGTTCAGAGCAAGAGGGATTATTTGGAAGGGGATATTAATAGCAATGTGTCTATTGCTGTAATAATTTTTAAAAATGTAAATATTCACTGTAGTTTTCATCCACACCTTGTATATTAAAAAATGAAATGGTACAAGCCTCAATAGTCAGCAGGAAAATGCACACCCACCAAGACATCTGCCAATATCGACAGTTGGGGAAGATTGGAACTGCTGTGGGAATGTAAACACTTACAGTCAGTCAGCAGTCGGGGGCTTTACCTGGTGTAAAGATCCACAAATGCAAGCAGCCAGCAACTCCACTCCTAAGTTCTGATTTTGGGGATTGGCAGGCAGGTTACTTAACCAAAAATGTCAAGTGTAGCTTTCCTGATGCTGGGGCAAATGCCTGACACTTGCAACTGAAAGGAGGAGAGGTTCATTTTGGTTCACAGTTTCCAGTCATGGTTGGCTGGTTCCAAGGCAAAAACATCATGGTGGACCTACTCTACTGCTCAACTCATGGCATCCAGAAGTGGAGAGCATGAGAAGAGCCCAAGACAAAGGGGCCAGGGCCCAGATACAATCCCCAAATTCATGTTCCCATACCCCCACTTCCTCTAACTGGGCCACTTCCTAACAGCTCACTCAGCTGTAATTGTCAGTGAGTTACTCATGGATGAGGTTAGTGTCCTCACAATGCAATCCCTCCCCGAGTCTCCTAATCCAGTCAAGTTGACAGTCAAGATTAACCAGCACCACAGCCTTGTCAGCAACAGCCCCAGTCTGGAGATCCAGCCACACTGGCCACACTGGCCTCCTCCAGGTATGCCTGTACCTCAGGACCTTTGCACACACTCTCCCCTCTGTCTGCATCACTCCCTTCTCAGGTATTTTCATGACTTTTCCTGCCTACCTCTTTCAGATTTTTACTGACAACGCATCCTCCTTCAGGAGGACTTCTTTGGCAACCTCACTGAAATGGACTGTTCCCTTCACCCCTAAACACTCACCCACTCATTTTCTCCATCCCAGCTTGACTCCTCCCTTAGCACCATTGCCTTTACCAGTGCCATAGTTTGGCACTGTCTCATTCTGACTTCCCTCTTTAAATCCCAGCTGGACAAGTACAGATGTTCTCGCCTCCCCTCTGTTATGGTTTGGTCACCTGTGCACCTGAAGGCTTGTTGTGTTGAAGACTTGGCTATGGATGGGCTTTGGGGAAGTGACTGGAAGGTTCTATGAGGTCATCGTTTGGTAGCATTATTAGAAGGCGATGCAAACAGGAGGTGGGGTCTAGCTGAAGAAAGTCAATCATGTGGGCGTGACCTTGGGGACTATATCTACCGGGGGCTCCTTCCTCTCATGTTCCAACTTCCTCTCTGCTTCCTGGCTGCCATGAGTTGAGCAGCTTTCTTCTTCCACACCTTCTGCCATGATGCTTCTGCCCTGGAGCTGGTGACCATGGACTGAAGCCTCTGAAACTGTAAACAACAAAGCTCTCCTCCCTTCATTGTCTCAGGTCTTTGGTCACAGCAATGAAGACCAAACACATCCCAGCTACTGTGCCCTCAACACATACAGTGGCCCTTGTATATAGGAAGCGCTTAAAGAAAATTTTTATCATATTAATAATCTTAAGGTAGGCTGGGAAACGTGTGAAAAATTGGAACAAAGAAGTGAAACTTCTTTTATTAATAAAATTTTATATTGAGGTTAAATTCACACAACAAAAATGGACCATTTAAAATTATATAACCTACTTCCATTTAATACATTTGTGATGTTAGGCAGCTGTCACTGCTATTTGTTTCCAAAATATTTTCAGCAAAAGGAGACCCTATTCCCATTTTCCTATGAAGTGTTCGCTCCAACTCTGTCCTCCTTGTAGCCTCTGGTCACCAATAACCTGCTCGCTGCAGCTGTGCATTGGGCTATTCTGAAGATTTTGTGCAAATGTTATAAACTGGGGTTCGAGCTTAGCTTGGGCAACTTAATGAGATCCTGCCTCAAATTAATAAAAAAAGAAAAAAAGAAAGAAAAACAAATTTTAAAGGGCTGCGGACGTAGCGCAGCGTGAAGGTTCTGGGTTCAATCGCCGATCCAAAAAACAAAAACCAAAAAACCAAAATAAAAAACAAAACCCAAAGCGCCCTCAGGGCTACAGCCGCTCACCCTCCTCTCGGGCAGCCGCTGCGGACGAGGTGGGCGCCCGAAGCTCGGGGCGGGGCCGAGGGTCGCCTCGGCGGCGCGCAGGTTTCCTGTCATTGCACAATCTGGACACCAGAGGGCGCTACGAGAACAGCTTTGAGCCGCGGGCCGGAGCTGCAGCCAGGCGGGGAAGCCTCGCGCAAACTGCTGCCTGGTGAGCGTGCGCGGGTCGGGCTGCCCAGTGAGGCCGACCTGGCAGACCTGCTGTGGGCCTCCCCTTTCCCCTGAGCTCCCATCGCTCCCTCCTTCCCCCTCTCCTACCAAATGAGAAAAGTTGCTGCTCCATTTTATCCGCTGCCTCTACGTTTGAGTATTTGGCATGAACATTACCTCCCTCCTTTCTCTCTCCCCTCTCTGTATTAGAAGTTGAAGTCGGAGTCTTTGCCCTGAGCCACATCCCCAAGTCATTCTGAGACAGGATCTTAATATATCGTCAAGTTACCCAGGCCGGGCTCGGATTTGAGATCCTCCTGCCTCTGCCTCCCAGAGGGCGGGGATGACAGGTGTGCACCGCCGCACTCAGCTACAGGGACGTCTTTTCTCTTGAACTTCCCATTCAGGAGTTGGTCCGTAATGGGCCCTAAAACCCTGCAAGTGACTTTCCGGTTGTCATCCACGGATGCACCAAATTGCCACTCACGAAATATTTCAGGGTGGCATGGTACTGGCAGCAGGCAGGGAGCCCCCAGGGTCTTTCCGGGGTCAGAGGGCCACTTGCAATCTGGGGTGCATTGTGCAGAGACGACTGGGCTGCATCACTCTGGGTTCAAGGTGGCAAAGTGGACGCGCATCACCCTGTGTGTCCTGTGGCCCTGGCCCCGGATCCGGCCCGCCCCTGGTCTCAGAATCCACGCCTGACCCCAGTTCTGATTTCTTGAGATTCCGGGCTGGGCCCAACCTGTTTGACCCCGGCAGGGCACTGACAGCCCCAGAGGGTCACAGCCATGATGGGGCTCTTGTTCCCTACCCACACCACCCTGAGCCTTGGGAAGGAGCCGGCTGACTCTGCTTAGGCCATAGGGAAACCAGTGCTAAGAAACCCACCGAGGGGCTCAGGGGGCCACCACACCCATCTAACGGCTTCGCCACTTGCTACGGGCTGAACGGCTGGTTCCCCCCCCCCCCAGCAATTCAGATGTTGGACCGTAATTCCTCAGAGTGGTAGTATTTGGAGTGAAGCCTTGGAGAGGTGATTAGGTCGTGAGGGCATCCTCATAAATAGATTAGAGCTTTGCCTCTCTCCCCGCCACGTGAGGACACAATAAGGCGGCCACCTGCAAACCTAGAAGCAGTGTGATCTTTTAATCGCGGTGTAACAATTTGCATGGATTAAGAAACGCCCAACAGGTTAGTAAAACCCCGCCCCGGGTGCCTCTGTGGATGATTGACAGGGAGCCCAGCAAATCGAAGGAGGAAAACCCATCCTGATGTGGGTGCCACTGACCAATAAGGCTTGGGTGGAATAAAAGAAGGAAAGAATAAGGAAGTGCTTGCATTTTGGAAGAACTCCCGTCTTTGCCGTGGTCTTTGGGCGTCTGTCTTTAGTTTATTCTGCCTTCCGGGGAGCTTTCAGGCCTTCGAGCTTGGACTAGGGCTGCCTCCTTGATCCCTCTTCTCCCGCAGCTACCGCATCCTCCACTTCCCAGTCTGCAGATGGCCACTGTGGACTCTTCCGCCTCCGATCCTGTAAGCCCGCCTAGTAAATCCCCTTTGCACAATTACCCATACATTTTCTACTGATTTTGTTCCTCTAGAGAACCCTTAGACAATGGCTTTCACCAGACATGGATCCTCCCCCACCGTGAATTTGCATGTCCAGCCTCCTGAACTGTGAGAAGCTGATGTTTGATTGTTGTTTAGGCTGCCAGTCTACGGTGATTTGTGGTAGCTGCCACTTCCAGACCAGTGGCTCCTGGGTCCCTCTCATTGTGGACTGAGAAGGGAAGACTCAAAGGGCAGGCGCTTCCCTTATGGCTTGTCAGGTCTAAGGGACACAGAGCCCAAGGCCTGGAGCAGTTGGAAGCCTTGCAAGCATGAGATGAGAGAAGCCACAAAACTGAAATGCAATGGGATGCCCAGTAAAAGCCATATTGCTGGGAGTCACAGTGTCACCACTGAGGTGTTCTATTCATATGCAGCTCCTCACGGTTGGAAGTTTTTAGGTTTAATCTTTCTTGCTTTGCAAAAATTTCTGGATATGTACAGTGATATGGAGGAGACATCTTAGCTTTCAAAAATGAACAGTAAAAATGATCTTTCCGCTTGGAGGTGGGGGACTTCAGTGTGTTTAGAATATTGGGCCATAGGTTTTAGAAAGTCAAGAGCTGGAGTTGGACAACTCAGGCTCCAACATCCCCAGGATGGAGCTGCAGGGACAGCACAGACATGGCTGTGCCCCCCAATGTAGTTTCTCAGGGAGGAGGGATTGGGGACTATAGATTGTGTTCTCCTGAAGTTCCGGAGAACAGAATTCTCAAATCAAGGTGTCAGCAGAGCCACACTCCCTTTGGGACACTAATGGAACCAGTCCTTGCCTCTTCTAGCTTCTGGCTGTGGCCGGTGAACCTGATCCCTCCTTGGCTTGCAGCTGCATTGTTCCTCTCTGTCCTGGCTGTCACTTGGTGTTCTTGCTGGGGGCCTCTCTTGTGTCCTATAAGGGCACCAGTCATGTTGGAGGGAAGGTCCACATTACTCCAGTTGTGACCTCGTCTTAACTTACACCTTACAAAGAAGATGTGGTATTTACACACAAGGGAGCGCTACTCAGCCATAAAGGATAGATTTGAGTCATTTGTAGGAAAATGGATGCACCTTGTGGCCATAATGCTAAATGAAATAAATTAGACACAGAAGGTTAAATATCGGATGGTTTCTCTTATGAGAAACCCAAAGTATAAATAAAGAGTAAAATAAAAGGTAGAGCGTTCAAAATAAGGAGATAGACCCTCTGCAAATGGGAAGGGGAAGTAGATGTGGAGGGAAGGGGTAAAGAAGGAAGAGGAAGGGGAAGTGAAAAGATATAAGGCGTGTGGTGTACAGGTACCAACTTCCCAGGATGAATGTGATCATTATGTAAGCAGGCGTGTACTAATAAATATAAAAAAGTAAAAAAAAAAATTGCATCCTAATGACAGCTGCAAAGACATTGATTCCAAAAAATGCTCATTCACAGGTGCCTGAGTTAGGATTCCCATCTGCCTTTCCGGCGGGCACAGCCGATCGCGAGGGGAAGGGGGGCTGAGGACGGGGCACCGGATGTGGCCCTTGAGCCGCGGGATCTCCGGGGATGGCGGGCTTCATGGGGGGCGGGGGGACGGTGCGCTCCACTTCGGGCGCGCTGGACTGAAAGGCGCACGGCTTTTCAGCTGTGAGGACCCCTGGGTTCTTTTGGCTGAGCCATTTCAGTGGGATGCACGGAAGCTGAGAAGTTTGAAGTCCTGGGAAGCAAAGGGAAGCATCGTGGAGTGGAGCCTGCAGAGCAAAACTGGTCTCCTGCCACCAGGGGGCGCTCTGCACCAACCCATCTGAAAACTTTCTCGAGGTCGGTGGAGAAACTCCGGGTCAGTTTCTCCGTGCACTTCTGGTGGTAACAGAGGCGGGCGCCCAGTAAGTGCACCTGTGGGGATGGGCGACTGACTTAACCACCCTAGAGAGTTATAGGAAAGTTGCTCTTTTAGAAGAGTGATTTCCACATTAGGACTGGTTGTGGAGTTAAGGAGAAATTTAGGTGAGTCACAGAAGAAACTCTTAGGCAGACAAGCAGAAGACTGCTTTGCCCTCTGGGGAAATGTGAGGGTCTAAGTGCTACTTTGGCTTCCTAACAAGATGGTGAACTAACACAGAGAGATGTCTTCCTCCAACCCTTGCAGAAGTCACTGAAGGACGAAGTTCATGGATCCTAGAATAAAACACAAATCAGAGGGTGGCTGGGTCCCCCACAGGTAGCCACGGAGACTTGGTGGGGTGGGACTTTTTGCTCATGCCCTTCCTCTTTCCTACATTGCTTTGGGTGTATTTTCCATGCCTTCCTGGCCATTCTTTTATGACCATCAGAAAGACCACTCAGGATGAAGATTTGGGGCTGCCTGTGACCCCAAATGATTTCTTGGGTCAGAGATCCCCCACCTTATGCACTGTTGTTGGCCTGAACTATCCAGGACAATTACATGAGCGAGACATGAACTATTGTATTCAGCCACTTAACACCTGTCTGAGTCTGACGGTTACAGAGCCAAGCCTCACTGTATAATGTAAGACTCCAACTCATAAATGAAAATGAAGAATTTCTGTTTAACAAAGAATTCAAAGAGGGACTTAACAGATGAGTGACAGATTGGAAAAAGTGTTTATTACATCTGAAACCAATGAGGGAGTAATAGCTGTTCTAGATAAGACATTCCTATAAAGCAGCAACAATAGCAACAACAAAACCAAAAACTTCTTGAAATCCACGTGAGAAGTGGACGAAAGAGGATTCATTGAGGTGGAAATGCAAGCAGCTAATATGAGCTGGAAGAAGTGCTGAACATCAATGATGGTCAGAGAAATTCAGGTTATAGCACTGTGGAGACGTGACTCATAGTAATCAGATCTGGCAGATTTGGAAAGGGAGTGAGGCCGTGTGTTAGGGGGAATGGAGGAGCTGGCCACAGCCACGTGTCCACTGTTGGGGGAGTGCATAGGTGCAGCTGCCGGCCGCCTGGTGAGCTGGAATGGAATTAAGGATCGACAGGCTGGGCTGGGGTGTGGCTCAGGGGTAGATCACTTGCCTGGTGTGCAGGAGGGCTTGGGTTTCATCTGCAGCACCACAAAAACAAAAGGAAGAAAGAGGAAGAAAGCGAGAGAGGGAGGAAGGAAGGAGGATAGGGAGGCGCCATCCAGTGATCCTCTTCCAGTGCTAACATGGAGAGCCATGGAGGAGTCATCCCAGCGTTGTTAGCCGCAGCAGGGAGCTGGAGTGCGCCAGCGCCCCCTGCCGGGACACTAATATGCAGCACAGAAATAATAAACTAAGGTCAACTAAAGCAGCGTTGAGTTAAACATTGTAAGAAGTGGAATGATATGCACAGCACCCTGAAGATAACTGCGCACACAAAACGGCACCACACGCGCACCACCCACATAGGTCCACGCACATATTAAGCCCATCCGAGTGACAGCTTCCAGTGGCGCGGTCTGGAGGCTGAGAGAGTGCAGAGGACCTCTGGTGATCCTCAGAGCGACTGAGTGCTACCAGCTGAACAAGCACTCGACTTTCTGTACCAAGTTCCACAGAGAGGAAAAAGGTCAGCCGCTCATCGTGCTCTCCAGATTCCGTGATGCAGGAGGGATGTGGACACTCAAACCTTAGTTAGCTCGCTTTTAATGGAAGTCATCTCGCTTTTAATGCTGGCCCACAAGGAAGTCTTCCACTTCGTCAGGGTTTTATGCTTGGATTGGGCCTCCAGCTTGCCAGCTCCCTGGGGAAGAAGGATGTTGAAGGCTTCACAGAGCAGGGGACCCCTCAGGGGAGGAGTGTTTGGGTCAGTGAATGGTACTCATTTTGGGTGGAATCGGACAGGTGCAGTGACCACCCCACGGACCGCCCTCCGTGTGTCCTGGTAGGTGGTGTCACTCCAGACCGAGACTGCTTTTCCCCTCCTGTCTTGCAAGGCCAAGATAGGCTACTTGCTGCGTTTGCTTTCCCACCAACACTGGTTTCAAAACCTCAGTTCAGGGTTCAGCCTGGGAGAACAAGGAAGTCTTTATTGTTCAGGACAAGTTCAAGAACAACAAACAGTCTGCTCTGAATGTAACGTGGAGGAGATTTTGGAGATGAGCTTGTCACCCAGGCTGGAGCCAGATTAGGCAGGGACCTTGGATTTTTTTTCTTCCCCAGCAGTTGAAAGGCAAGATAGTGAATTCTTTTTTAGGGAGAACCAGCATCAGCCAAGGGATGTGTTGGGAAGGCCATTGACTACTCAGCACCTTACTGCTTCCCTACAAGCAGGGATTCTAGCCGGGGTCGTGGCAGGTTGTATTTTCCATCTGTGTTCTGTCTTGGGCATTCCTGCCGCCAAGACTTGGAGATCAGACGTGGATGTAGCAGTGCACACCTGTAATCCCAGCACTGCAGGAGGCTGAGGCAGGAGGAAGGCAAGTTTGAGTCCTGCCTGGGTAACTTAGCAAGACTTGTTCTCAAAAACAAAAACAAACAACAAGGGTTGGGGATGTAGCTCAGTAGTAGAGCACCTGTGTTTGATCCCCAGTATGGAAAAAAAAAAGCCGAGGATCTATGTTCCCTGCCCTTATATCCAGGTATTATGCCTATGGCAGAAATGTCACTGTGTGACTTCTGAGGTTAGGTCATCAAAGGTGGTAGAGTTATTGCCTGGTTCACTTGGGTGCTTGCTTCTAGCACCCAGTTACCTAAACACACAGGTGGCGAGGCCACAGGCCATTTTCCCAGTGGATCACCCAGGGAGGTCTCAGCTGACAGGCAGATGTGTGAGTGGACAAGTGCTCAGATGACCCCAGGCCTCCACCCTTGGGTCAGGTGAACACGCAGGTCTCGCAGAGCAGACACGAGCCAGTCCCCCTGGCCCCCTCCACAGTCCTGCTCCACCAAGACTGGGGGCAGAATCATGTGGCTGTTATTTAGTGCCACTAAATTTGGAGTTGTGTGTTATGGAGGGACAGACAACCCCGACAGGAGGCTGCTGGGCCAGCAGAAGAGAGACAAGGGAGACAACAACCACTCCAAAGACCAGCAGGGTGCTGAGACACCACAGGGCTGGGGAGCTGGGTAACTGGAGAGGGGAACGAAGATGCATGGGTGATTGGCAGACAATGTGCTATTGATCAAAGGAAGGGAGAGGAGAAAAGATGGTCCTTTACAAAGCCAAAAGGGTGATTTTGCTTATGGGTGATTAATGCTTCTGTAGGCAGAGCGGAAGTTTTGGGAACTGATGTGTGTTTTAGAGTCCTGAGAGGGAGGAGCTCACCAAGGAAAGATCCTCAAAGTTTGGGAGGAGGGAAAGATTCAGAGCACCAAAGAAACTGGGAGAAGAGGAGAGAGTAAGAGAGTCAGAGAAGGTCTGTGGAGAACCAGAGAGAGGGGTCAGTGATGTCACTGGTGCCCAGGGAGGTGGGAGAGGAACAAGAGAGAAAAGCACCGTTGGTTTTGATCATAGAGAGCATCAATTTGGCTTTAAGTTATTTAACACCATGTCAGATTTAAATTATAAAAATGGATTTCTTGCTGTTACCATTGTTCAGCACTAGCTGGAAGTCGGAGATCAGGCTAGATGGGCCATGGGGTCTCGTGTGTACTTTTTAAATTGTAGAACATATTTTGCATAGTTTTTTTTTTTTTTTTAATTCTCATGGCAGTCCTAGGAAGTTGGGTGTCCTCACTGATGAGGAATCCAGGACCCTGAGGTTGAAAGGGAAAAACTGTACAAGAGAAGTTGTTCTTTTTAAAACTTTGTTCTTTTGAAACTGCCTAGCTCTGTATCCGCTTCATGGCTTTGTAATTACTTTCTTGACCTCTGTAACCACAAGAGCATAACCGAACATGCAGAATGCCTGATTGTACCATTGTACCAAGCTTCATAAACTGACAATCATTAATCTACCCTTGTAACCGATGATCTCACCCTGATAGCTAATCAGAAGGACTGCCAGGCTGTTCTGTCTCGCCTTTGTACCTCCTGCTTGTGCGTCATATGAAAGCCCTAGAACACCAGAGATCAGGGCCTGATATTCTGGGAATGATCCCGATCAGTGCCCGTCGATGTAAATAAATCTGCCTCCAAATCCTGGGTGTCGTTTTGGGGTGTTTCTGCTTGCCGTTGCAAGGTTACACAACCAGTCAGTGCTGGAGCCAGGATTTGAATCCAGCTCTCACTGGTCCCCAAGTTCTCCTAAATCTCTTGTTTTCCTCTTGAATTTCTGTCTTCTTGTCTTCCCTAAGTTTGCAACCCCTGGCACACATGGCATAGCCAGAGTGCCGGGTATAAAGGGGAGAACAAGTATTTTGCCATGAACTGCAAGCTAAGAGATGCTCCTGTGTCCATGATGGGCTTTGGCTCGGGGAGCAGATCTTGTGCCGCTGCCCTGGCAGGTGCTGCGCTCCCACGCTCCGGCCGCAGGGCGGGAGATACACAGAGCCCTGATGCACTGGAAAAGAGAAGCAGATGGCGTAGCCTTGACTGTGACTTCACAGAAACCCATGGGGCAAGGACCCAAAAGAAGCTCGTTCATAGTTGGCACCTCCCAGGGGCACAGGAGAAGGCAGACTGAGCAGCAGCAGTGGTGGTGACACAAGAGAGACCAGGAGTCCTGGGCAGCACTTCACCTACATGAAGAGAGAAGTCGGGAACTCACACTAAACGGTGACAGACTCGGCCCCTGCTCTGGACTTCACAGGTTTAATATTTTCCAAAACTAGAGGCTCTTGCGTGACATATGAGTCATTAAAATATATGGTGAATGTTTAAATTTATTACAGTAAAAGACTCTTGAAATGAATTCCCCTCAAAATACCCCTTCTTGCTTCCAACACACTTATCCCACTGTTCTTGCCACTTTCTGAAGCAGTTCTGAAAGTCCTCTTTTGTGAGTGTCCTTACTGACGTGTGATCAAAAATACAGTGACTGCTGCTGCCGAGCGCTCATGTGGCTCGGACAGCCAAGCCCCCTGCAGTGACAGTGCAGGCCTGACCACAGGCTGACTGCCCAGGGCCAAGGGTGTAGGATGTGTGTCTGCTGTGAAGGAGTTGGGCGTCGTCTGGCCACTCCCTGTGCCATCAGTAACCAGCTAAGAAGCTGTCACCTGTCATAGGCTGGAAGGCAAATGAGAGCCACACCTCTAGCCCAGTGACCAGGTACCTGGTATGGCTTCTTGCCCCAGTGTGACAGAGACCAGCCCATGGCTACACTGACTGCCCAGACATCCTGGGGCTAGCAGGGGCTGCTGGGAGCTGACCAGTGTTCAGTGCCGTGGATTTCCCAGAATGTTCAGCCCTTTGCACTTGTACCAGCTTTGTGATCCCCTTCCCCACTTATGTCTCAGTTTGTTTCCTCATCTGCAAAGTGGGGGAAATAATAGTTAGTGGCTCATAGAATTGCAGTTTAGACTGAATTAGGTAATTCATGTACAGCACTCCACGCAGCACCCGACACAGAACATGTATTCGTGTGTGTCATCTGCTCTGATCGCTGCACAAAAGGCTGGAGATGGCCCAGCTCAGCCCTCCTGCGGCCGGCCCCAGGCCCTTCTCCCTGCCAGCCTGTGTCCTGGAAGCACTGAGTAGTCTTCTCTTCTGCAGATAAATGCTTTTGCCTTTTTCCAAAGATGTCCATGGTGTTCTTCCACGGATAAGTTTCTGGATCTGCCAGATCCAGCTGCCCAAAGAATTTCCCAGGCTTGAGGCCCTGTGTGGTACCACAGGGAATTTGAGGTCACAGTCTGGGATCTGTAAATGGTTTGCTTCCATGGTCCTATATCTGTGGCTTGTTTAATGCCCAGTTCACAGATGAGGAAACTGAGGCCCAGGGGGTTGCAATAACTTTCCCGAGGTTACACGGGTTATGAACGGTGGGTCAAGACTTCATGCATCTGTGATCAAGTCTCGAGTCTACAATCTTAACCGTTATGTTGGCCTGTCCCCCAAAGGGACCCAAAGTCCCTCTGATGATCTCTGTAGGGTGAAGATATGTAGCAGAGACCAACATTACACTCAGAAGCCTTTCCACAGCCTCGGTTTTGTTGCCCATGCAATCTTGTAATCTCTCAAGATCTGTATCAATTTGATAAATTTCCCTAAGATCTCTGAAACAATTCTGTGTGAGGTATTTTTCTGGTTGCGATGCATCTCAGGCCAGGTCAACCCATGCTTCCAACCTCAGGGAATGACCACCCTTCCTTCTGCATCAGAAGGTCACCACATAGAGGGTCTGTTCTCAGAGGCTGTGACAAGGATGGTGAGGACATCGTCTTTGGAATTCATCAGCGACACATGGATTTTGTTTTCGTGGTGCCGCGGACTGAATGCCAGGCAAATGTTCTACCACCTAGCTGCACCCCCAGCCTTGACACACGCTTTATCTGACTCAGAGTCACACAGCTCCAGGTTCCTGGCTAGGTTTGACACCTACCAGCTCTGTGTCCTTTACATAATCTCTTTAAAAATCTGAAAACATTCTTACATCTTTTATCTATAAAAATGCATATGCTAATTGCGATTGCCTCTGACTCTTAGATTTTTACACGTGGAAGTGTATTTGAAAGCTAGATTGTTAGAGGCGGAGAGAGATTTTTGGAAGTCATTACTCACATCACACAACTGCAATAGCTCTTCATTAACCATATTTTTCACCTTTCAAAGCCTCAAAAAATCAGCCTTGAAATGTGAGAATGCAGGTAGGAAATGAAGGAACGCAGCCTGAAACCAGAGCATCGTTCTGAGAGTAGAGCTGGCATTGTTTTGGGTGACATTTGCTGCTGTGTCATCCCAGATCATCCTTTTTTTTCAGCTCTTAAAAGGGAGATTTATGGCACATGCCTTTAATCCTAGCATTCTAGGAGGCTGAGGCAGGAGAACTGCAAGTCAGAGTCCAGTTTGGGCAACTTGGTGAGACCCTGTCTCAAGATTAAAAATAAAAATGGCTGGGGATGGAGCTCAGTGCAAAGGTCCTGGGTTCAATCTACAGTACCACACACACACACAAAAGAGAATGAGATAAAATCTAAACACTATTTTTGAAAAAGAGACCCTTCCGAGTTGTTTTATTTTATTTATTTTATTTTATATTTTATTTTTGGTACCAGGAATCGAACTCATGACCTCGTGTTTGCCAGGTGGGTGCCGTGCCGCTGAGCTGTATCCCCAGCCCCAGAGTTCTTTTAAAAGAAGATAAATTTGGAAGATCCTGGAATATTTCAGTTCTGAGGCTTACTCTGGAGAAAGAAGCATCAAATCTGGTGCGCGAGCTCGCCTGAAGGGTAGCAATGAGATTCCAAACACATCTCGTGGACTTTTCCAAAGACGTTGCTCTAGGCCAGCGCTTCTCAAAATTCGTGGTGCGTGTGGATGCCCGGATGTCTTGCTGAAATGCAGGTTCTGATTCAGTGGTCCTTGGTGGGGTCTGGGATTCTGCATTTTTAACAAATTCCCCAGGGAAGCTCATGCTCCTGGTTCTCAGACCACATTTTGTGTAGCAAGAGTATAGAGTTGCTTACGCGGCAGTCCCTGAGGACGGTGGCTGTATATTTACATGTTCTTATGCCTTTATGATGGTGCGAAAGTAATACACATTCATAGAAAGTGTACTTTGAATTTTGATCTTTCCCAGACTTGTAATCCACTCCTGATGCTGAACAGGAGCAGCAAGTGGCCGGCTCTATATTCCACTCGATCGACCAACTCTCTAACAGTGCGCCGTGCTGCTATGATGTCCAGCAAGTTAGGTGCAGGAAGCACATTTTCCACTAACAATATTTGCAATTTGCAATGGGCTTACTGGGAGCTGGACCCATTGTCAGTCGAGGAGCATCAGTACTGGCAAATTACAGATGCTCTGTATTGTGAAAATTGTAATTGCATGTGCTGAGGTTGGAGTTTAGGAAAATAAGGAAGGCTGAGCTGCTGATGTCTGTCGGTGCAGGTGTGCACAGATGAAAAACTCTAATCTTACCTAGGAATCAGGTGTCCAGGGGACATGCCAGCACTACCCCAGTGTCTGGCCTCCTTGGGAAGGCCACACTCAGAGTCCCTGGGCCCAATCCCACTGGTGTGCCCTTGTGTTGGTCCCCACCCTACCCCCAAAATGAGACTGTCGTTTGATGCTTTGCCTTCAACACGCAATTGTGGAATCACTGATCCAGCACACGTTGTCCTCTCTCTCCAGCCATCCATCATTTAGGCATTTGTCAGGGGCAGAAGATGGGGTGCAGAACCTACTGGAGTTATTGGAAAACCATGCCTGTTGATTTAAAAAAAAAATTCTGTGTGTGCCTTTTAATTACATCTAAACTGAGTGTTGCCCAGATGTATTCCTTTGGTTCTTTTAATAAATAAGCAAGTATTAATTGATTAATTAGTTCCATAAGTACTTATTGAGTACCTACTATGGCTAAGGACTTTGGCAAGTGCTGGGGAGACAGCAAGGAACAAAATGGACATAGTCTCTGTAGGGTGTCATCTAATGCGAGAAGCAGGCAGTAAATAAACATTTGCACAAATAATAAATAAATGTAATTATGTCAAGTGCTCTGAAGGAAAAAGATCTAACAGAGAGAGGGAGCAGATCAGAGGAGTGAAGGCCATAGGATAAGGAGCATTAAGCTTGACCCACAGGATGAATGGAGGTGTAGCCAGGGGGTCTGAGCTCTGCCCAAATCCCTTCAGCCACTGGTATGGACTGAATTTTGCACCCCGCCTCCAATTTTATATGTTGATGTTTCAGCACCCAATGTGACTAAATTTGGAGATGTGACCTTTATGATAAAATTAAGATTAAATGAGGTCCTAAGGGTATGTTCTTATCTCATGGGACTGATGTCCTCTAATAGGAGAAAATGTGATCACAGACTTGGTGCACACAGAAGGAAAACCACATGAAGACACAGCAAGAAAGAGGCCATCTGCAAGCCAAGTTGAGAGACCGCAGAAGAATCCTAATCTGCTAATGCTTGACCTTGGACTTCCAGCTCTAGAACTTTGACACTACACATTTCCATAGACTAAGCCCCTCAGCGTGTGGTATTTTGTTATAGCCCCACAACCTGACTAATACTGCCTATTACAACTTCAGGAACATGAGCATGATGCAGAGCAAAAGCTGCTTTCAGGACGGGCCTCTCTATTAGTAGCTACCCAAATTAGCTCCTCAAATTTATATCCCTGCTGTGCTCACATGGATGGTTCCCAAGGGAGGAAATAGTTGGGAAGCAAGTTTGTTTTGCTTTTCTCATAAGAAAAGGACTTCATGGTATGATAGAGGAGGTGTTAGAGGTCCCACAGATTCAGGTTCCTCAGAAGCGTCATTCTAACAGGTGACCTCGAACAAGTCACTTAAACTCTGGGCCATCCTTAACCTTCTCTGTATGTAACATAAATTTAAAGCCAGACCAATGTTATGGTTTAGACATGAATTTCCTTATCAAGCCCAGGTTTCTTTCTGTGTACATTTGATATCTTTGGGTACCCAGCATTGTTAGCTGGCTCGCCATCAGGGACCACCACAGACTCTCTCGTGGGGCCCTCCTGGCCATGCTTTTCAGAGCCAGAGGGGGCTGACATTGACCCTCTCAGTTTGAGGGGCACCAAGAATAGATGCTAGGCTGGTTGTGTGTGCATGTTGGCCATAACGCCGCTAAGTCTCACTAGAGAGCACAAAGTCCACTGTTGGACCATGGTTCTAAACACTGCACTAAGTTACTGCATGAATCTAGAAAGTCACTTACATTGCCTAGAAACTGAAGTCTAAAGAAGTCCAAAGTATAGGCTCAGGGGCATGACTGAAAAAAAATAAGATGGTTTGCATTCAGAAGCAGGGTTTCACATGCTTTTGTACCCACGAGAATCTCCTGGAAAGCTTGTTAATTACAGATGTCTAAGCTCAACCTCCAGATTTCTGCTTTGGTAGATCTGGGATGGGAGCCTGAAAATGGATGTTTCTTACAAGTCTCCAGGTGGTGGTGGACCTGTGGGTCTTGGATCCATACTTTGAGAATCAGTGTGCTAGCTTTGGTCCACCAGGCACTCTTGACCTCCATGGAGATGGCTGCAGGTCCAGGATGGGGGGAAAAATGAAGACAGAGAGAAAGAGAGAGAGAGAGGGAGGGAGAGAGAAAGAGAGCTCTTTCTGCTCAGAGAATGTGACAGGGAAGCCCTGGGCCATTGAGAATGGACAGACTCAACTGTCCTGAGCAAGATCACACGAGGCCACTGTATTAGTTAGGGTCCTGTAGAGGATCAGAGTCAATGTGAGATATAGGTAGAATTACACAAAAGGTTGTATTAGGGAGGATTACAGGATCAGAAGGGGAAGAGTCCCAGTGGCCATCTGGGGGGTCAGGAGCAGAAGTATCCAAAATGGCCACCTGTGAGCTGGAGAGCTGGAGAGCTGGAGGATCCAAAGCAATACTTGATGTATCTCAAATGTGCTAATAAAAAAAAAAAAAAAAAGTCAAAGGCCGCTCTCTGTAGTCACTGGTCTCTCACAGTTCTGGCGGGCAAAGTTCAAGATCAAAGTGCTGGCAGCGTTAATGTCTGGTGAAGGTTCAGTCTCTGCTTCCAAGATGACAACTTGTTGCTGAGACCTCTGGGAGGGACAAACACTGTCCTCACATGGCAGAAGGATGGAGGGACAAAAGGGTGAGCAGGTCCCTTGCATTTCTCTTACAAGGTTGTTAATTTCATTTGTGAGAGGGGAACGCTTGTGACCTAATCTTCTCCTAAAGACCCCATCACATTGGGTCTAGGTCCCCTTACGTGAACATTGGCGGGACACATACATTCAAACTGTAGAATCACCTAAAGTGCCAGCAAGAATGGGACATGGAGAGGTCCCTTCAGCACAGTCCTATCTATGCTTGACAGCCAGGGAGGGCAGCAGTGACCACCACATAGAGGGGACATCTGCCCTCCCCTTTCCAGAGCAGGCACCAGGTCAGGACAATGATCTGGGGATGAGGAGAGAGACACACATTTGTTGGTGCCTGTGTTACGGATTAAGGAGGAGTTGGGAAGACAGATCTCTAAGGCTTTTTAAAAAAGAGTATGAAATTGCAGTTTTAAAATGAACAAGACAGGCCAGGGATATAGCTCAGTGGCACAACACTTGCCTGGCAAGTGTGAGGTCATGAGTTCGATTCCCGGTACCAAAAAAAGAAGAAGAAAAAAAAAAAAAAAAAAAAGAACAAGACTCAGTCTTACAAGCTGACATGAAGCTTTTTCAATGACTCCAGTTACTTGTAGCATGGACATCATTATGGGACTCCAGCAGACAAAGACAGTGTCCCCAGCACAGTCCTTGGGAATGAAACCTTTTCATGTTCATGTGTCAATCAATCAAGACCTCATCAAAACTTCATGTCCAGTTTGGCTGCATTACCTGAGGTCTTAGTTTTGTTGAACTGCCTGGGAAGGTAACTCAGCTGCCAAAGCCAGTTCCTTCTCTTGCAGGCTACAGTGGTCATCCTCCAATATTCCTCCCTCCATGGATGCTAAACTAGTGCTGTTGGTGATCCTGAGTGCTCTGAGCAAGCAATTCCACTGTTCCATGATCCTGTCCACTTTTTGTCTCAAATTCCTTAGCATTAAAACCAATTTTTCAGTAAATGCAATATTAAAACACAAGAACTTGTGTTTTCTTAACAAATGAAATTTACAGTCTCCATGGGAACGATTATCATCAGATACTTAATGACTTTATAAAAAGAAAATGAAACCAAATGCATGTGTAGAAGAAGACGCAGTATTACATTAGCTAACAAGAAGGCTACTGCTGGGCCGGTGAGATGGCTCAGCGGCATAAGCGCCTGCCTTGCAAGCGCGAGGGCCCGAGTTCGACTCCCGGATCCCACATACGAAAAAGGGGCCGGTGATATCGCTCAGCGGCACGGGTGCCTGTTGGCGCGCGAGGTCCTGAGGTCGTCCCCCCGGTACCCACAAAAAAAAAAAAAAAAGAAGGCTACTGCTTCAAACATGTCCAACTTTTATTAGGCAGGAGCGATAACTAGCTGTCTTTACTCATCAGAAATTTTATTTGAGTCCTGTACTCTTTTGAGAAGGGAAAAATAATGTGAAAGCAAGTGCAAATGAAAATGCATCTTATAAAGTAACTTCAAGGAGTTATCTTAGGAGGCAACCCAGTCCCTTCTGTGTTCTTCATCTACAATAAAAACTAGTGTGTTGGGCCGGTGAGATGGCTCAGTGGTGTAAGCGCCTGCCTAGCAAGCATGAGGGCCCAAGTTCGACTCCCAGAACCCACATACGAAAAAAGGGCCGGTAATATCGCTCAGCGGCACGGGCACCTGCTGGTGCGCGAGGTCCTGAGGTCGACCCCTGTTACCCACACACACACAAACCCCTCCCCCCCAAAAAAACTAGTGTGTATATGTGGGGGTAATAGTATAGAAAGAACAGTTCACGTGGAAACCTGAGTCTAGTCTCTACTCTCTTTGACATGATTGTGGCAAATGTCTCTCTTCCACACCCCACTCCACTCCAGCCTCAATTTCCCCAAGTATAAAGTGAGGGGAGGGAGCATGATGGCATCTTTCCATATAATATTCTGAAATTTTAAGATGCTGAGTGCAAGATTAAAAATGATAACTTCTTGGGGAATTGGCTGGTTCTAGGAAAGGAGCATGAAATACAGTAGTCCCTCTATAATAGGTGCCCTGTAGTTGAGACAAAATAACTGTTACCCAAATTTAAAGGAGGAGAGGTCTAATTTACCTCATGGTTTCAGGGGATTCAGTTTATGGTCTACTGTCTCCAAGATAAGAACATCATTGCAGAAGGATGTGGTGGAGCAAAGCTGCTTAGTTCATGGTGGCCAGGAAGCAGAGCAGGAGAACAGTGTTGGAGAAGAGCAGGTGAGAGATCATACATAGTGTCCAAAGCCACACCTCCGTAACCTACCCAGACACACCCAGGAGCATTCTTTATTAATCACCAGGAGTATCTTAAACCAATGAAATTGGCAAATCAGAATTAGCGATCCCACCTTCCTGTGGCCACAGCTTTGCCCTCTTCATGATCAGCCATGATCTGAACATACTAAATGGAAAATTTCAGGAATAAGCTATTCATAATGTAAAATTGTATGCCATTCTGAGTAGTATAATCAAAGGAACAGTGCTGTCCTGCCCTACACTGCTCAGAACACAAATCATCCCTGCGTCCAGCATATCCACATTCTCTACACTACCTCCCCATTAGTCACTCGGTAAACAACTTGGTTATCAGGTTGACTGTTGGTTTTGCAGTGTTTTTGTTTAAATAACCCTTATTTTACTTAATAATGACCAAAGCACAAGATTAGTGACGCTGGAGATTTGGAAGTGCCAAAGAGAAGCTGTAAAGTGCTTCCTTTAAGTGAAAAGATGAAAGTAATCTCCATAATAAGGGGGAAAAGTGATATCCTGAGGTTGGTAAGATCAACAGTGGGGACAAATCTATCTGGGAAATTGTGAGGAAGGGCAAAGAAGTTTTTGATAGTTTTGCTGTTGTAACTCAACAGGTAGAGCTATAGTGCATGATAAAGACTTAATTAACATAGAAAAGGCATTACATTTTTGTATGTATGTATAGAAAACAAAGCATAGTATATACAAGGCTCTGCACTAGCTACGGTTTCAGTTATCTTCTAAAGAATCTCTGAACGTATGTCTTGAGGATGAAAGGGACCTCTGTATACAAGAAAGCCTGGAGCATCTTGTAGTATCATAAAGTAAGGAGCTAAAAACAATTAGCCAGACTAACACAAAACCCATAACAATGGGGTATGTCAAAAGGATCCAAAGACCACTGCAGAAAGCCCCGAAGGCTAAAGCTGAAACAGTTTGAGCAACAAAATAATTAAGATAGTGTTGGATTCTAGCACAAGTTAAAAAAATATTTATGAGTCCATCGGTAGGAGAGGATAAAACAATCTTTTACCCATCTTAGGTTCTCTGAGTGGGACCCTATAAACTAGACTTACCAAAGACACATTAACAAGAGAAAAGCAAACTGAAGTTTATTAATATGTGCATTGTGCATATAATGGGGGCATCCAGTGGCGCATGACCCAAGGGATTGCCCAGCACTTGGGCTTGTGTTCTATCCTAAGCTAAACAAAGGGAAAGGGGCTTTGGGATTCTGAGCAATGGAAACAAGCTATGGGACTGTGACCAGGAAAAGCTATCAAATCCTTGTGATAAACAAGCAATGTTTAGAAGGTTTGTTATACGGATTTAAATTGGGTGTTTTTGCTATTGATAAGACTTGTTGAAGGAGTCCTTTTTCTGGCAGTAGAGGAAGATGCCTTCTACAAGTGGAAATTACCTTTATCAACATAAACTTCACTTGCAAAAGGAAAACTTGTGCCCTGTTTTTAGGGCTTTTACTGCAAATGCTAGTTCTCAATGACCTTTAGCTCAAAATAATCCATACACCAGAGAGGCATATCTTGCGGTGGCCTATTTCCATACTTTTCCAGTCTATATTGATACAAAGAAGCAATTGTATAAATAAAGAAATAGGGGAGAAGAGATAAATCTCTGCAGAATTCCCAATATGGGGATAGTCCATTCTCAAGGATGTGGAGCATGATTTACCACTTCTTAGATGCTGGCCAAACATAGAGCCTTCTTTTCAGAGATTATGGTCATAAGGGAAGAGTAACTTGACAGTCTGAAGTCTGACAAACCCCACCTCAGCCAGATGACCAGGGTCCAGGTCAACATACTCTTGTTATGATGTGACTGGAATAGGCTTCATCTTTGTCATCTCTCCGAAAATTAATAGCCCCATTCGAATCATGAGACAAACATCAGAAACAAATCCCAATTAAGAAGCATTTAGAAAACATGAATTAGCACTCTTCAAAATTGTCAAAGTCATCTAAAACAAGAAAAGTCTCAGAAACTGTTACAGCCAAGGGGAGTCTAAGGGGACAGGATGATTATTTGGATGATCTCCTAGAACAGAAAGGGGATATTTGGTAACAACTAGGTAAATCCTTATAGACTATGTTGATAGAGTTAATGGACCAATATTAATTTCTTAATTACATCAAATCTACCCTAATATAGTCAGATGTTAATAATTGGGAAAGTTGAGTGTGAGGGTACATGAAAACTCTGTATTATCTTTGCAATTTTTCTGTAAACCTGAAACTGTTCTAAAACAAAGTTTATTTTAAAGAAAACGATAGTCCTGAAGGTAAACAAGGCTCACAGAAATGATCCAGTGTGGTTGGTGGGCAGAATTGTATAAGAAGGCAGAATTGATAGAGGAGCTCCAATAAAGGATAACAAACTGGCATTGAATTTACCAGAAATCATTTTCCGGGAGCCGTGGTCATATCACCAGGGCTGTGAAGGATTAGTGCAGCACGCCTGGATTATTCAAATTCCACACGTCCTACAGGTCGTCTGGACTCGCTTTAACTGTCTCCTGGGAGGTCACCTCTGAGCCTTTGGAATACTCTTCCTGATAAGAGCATCTTTGCATGCCTGGAGTGCAGGGCCACGCTGGAGAGTCTGTGCTATCCATGTGATTTATGGTGAACACTTGTGCCACTGTACTGGTTTCACTGGGGGAGTGGTGCTGGAGATTAAGTAGCTAAGGTCCCTTGTATGGGTATCCCACGGTCACATGAAACCCCTATTAACACAGTCCCCATGGCTTGCACACTCATGGTACATGTATAACTATCTCATTGGGAAACTTATAACACCTGATGGGATGTCCCATGCTGCTCAATGAGACAGTCATGCATGTACTGGAGGTTCAAGTTGGTGGGAACATAACACATTCAAATCAGAGCTGCCCAGCAGTGAAACATGAACTACAGTCCCATTGTGAACGTGTTAAACCCTCGTATACTAGTTTTAACTGGACTTCCCTGTTGGCAATACCTCATTTGATGGTTAATCTTGATTGGCAAATTGATTGGCCTAATACCCACAATTTAAAGGAGGAGCGCTTTAATTTGGCTCATGTTCTCAGAGGGTTCAGTCTATAGTTGGCTGGCTCCAAGGCAGAAACATCATGGTAGAAGGGCACAGCAGAGCAACTTTTAGTTCATCATATAGTACCCAAGATCACACCTCCATGACCCACCTAGACATACCAAGAGGTGCATTCTGCCAATACCCTAGGCAACTCCCAAGCCAGTCATGTTAATACAATCAAGCTGAACCATCACAGTCTGGCTGGGTCATGGAGACATCTGTTCCTTAACCTCTTCCTCTTGGGCTCTTCCCCTGCTCTCTGCTTCCTGGATGCTATGAGTTGAGCAGCTTTCTTCCACCACACCCTTTTACCATGATGTTTCTGCCTTGGAGCCAGCCAACCATGGACTGAAACCTCTGAAACTGGGAACCAACATAAATACTTCCTCCTTTAAATTGTGCATGGCAGGTATTTTGACCGAACAATGGAAAGTTGACCATTATACTTCACATATGCTGTCCTGGTTCAATTGCTGGGAGAATTACATGCTATCTGGGTGGCTCCATTTGAAGACAATTTGGAGTTCATATCTGATTTTTGTGGATGCCACCCTCTGTCTCATTTTCCTTTTCTGATTTTAATTTGTATCTTTTTGCTATAATAAACTGCAACCTTGGGTATAACAGCTTTTTTGAGTTGTAGCAAATCATCAAACCTGAGGGTGGTCGTGGGGGTCCTCTCACAGAGATTGGAGTCTCCAAGCTCCCACATTTCAGCAGCTCTAACAGAGGAACAGGCTGTGTCCAGCTGGGGCCTCCCTCCCCTGATGATTGTTTGAGAATATAAATTACCTAACCAATTAGCCAATTTATCCATTTCCCTCCATTAATCCCTAATCAATACCTCCAAACTTAGACAAGCACATACTCAATTTCCTCTTCCTTCCAGCTCCTGAAAGCCATCATAATTCGGAGGTAATTTGGTCCAGTTATAAAAGACACACACAAAAGAATTCAATCATTTTTCTGCCTGATAAATCTCTGCTGTCCCCTAGGACATGAATGCTACTCGCCCTCCTTCTAATAGTCCCAGTGTTTGGCTCTTAGCTCAGTCAGATGTTAAGGGCTTGAGAGGAGTCCTGCCTCTAGCCTGGGGAAGAGGGAGGATGGAGGGAAGGAGGGAATTTGAAAAAAAGAAAGAGAAAAGCTGCAGAGATGAAAGGGAAGGAGCTGAGCTAGGGACCACTGCTGCTGGCGAGGCCTTTGTTGGAAGGAGATGTTTTGGTCAGTGTCTCAGGTCTGTCACCCAGAAGCTGTTCTGAGCTTCAAAGGCTACCAGCTCTGGGGGAGAGGGCCAGCCCCTGGCTCCTGGAAGCCAACTGGAGTTTCCTGTTGAAGTGATGAGCCCCAGTGGGGGTCCTGAGGGGACATCTTTTCAGGTCCTTGGTGTCCCAAACAAAGAATTGGACACAGAAAAGGCAGTGAGGGTGTGCATTTATTGAATTCATTCTGCAGGGTGAGAGCCAGTAGCGAAAAGGCTCACAGGAACCCCGAGGTTAAAGCTAAAGTGGTCTTTAGTTCCAAAAGACCTGGATTGACTTCCCCTTCATGCAATAAGGCACAAGGCCATTTGTCCTATCAAAAACTCATGTGGCCTCATACCAGATTTAAACTGTCCTGTTGAAAAATTCTCTTCTCATCAGATGTAAAGAGGGATCGGAAACAGTGTCTTTTGATTGGTTGTGCCCACATGTAAATGAAAGATAGAAAAGAACACTTTTCTGATTGGTCCGCAGAGCTCAGGAGTCCTAAGTCTGACACCATTTTGCCATGTGCAGCGCACATCCTCTTTTTTGGGGGGAAACGTCTTGTTCCACTTGTTAGCTGTGGGTTTTTATGAACTTTGACGTGGTCCATCCAGGTAGGTTTCTGGTTTGACCCAGCCCTAATCACCTTCCTTGCTCAGGCTTTCATGCGTTTTGGAGATGAAAATGTAGTGCCAACAGGAGGAGGGGGGCTAACTTTTCAATATCAGCTGCTCCTGAGGCTTAGCCTCAACAACTTGAGTGCCCTGGTCAGCCTTCTCTCTGGTTTGATCCAACAGTCACGGTCCATGGACTGAAGCCATGAGCAAATAAGTCTCCTCCTGTAAATATTGGATATTATGTCAGTGACAGGAAAGCTGACTGTACAGAGAGAAGGCCTGGGACCACTGCTGCTATTGAAGCCTTTGTGGGAAGTTACTGGCTTGTTGAGCAAGTGGCTGGATCTTCAAGCCAGTTGCAGAGAAAAGCTCTCAGGCTCTGGCAGGGCCACCTCTGGGGCAGGGACAATCTGGTGGCCTTACCAGAACCTGATGCTTCTGGCTTCTTCTAAGGCTGGGGCTATTTGGAGGTTTCTGATTCTAGTTTCTGCCTTGGAAATGAAAAGGAATGTTTCCAGCTGGGTTTAAACACATTAATTCCCAAATTGAGTTTGGCTCTCCTGCTATTTAAAAATCCTATTTGGTAAGCACTTCACAGAGCAATAGCTCTGAAAGAGACAGATTACTTTCCCATTAGCCTGGCCTAGTAGAATGCATTGTTATTCAAAAGGCAGTCAAAGGGAATTTAAGTGGAATATGGGTTTCAAAGTCTAGGTGAGAACCAGTCTTCTGGAAGCCTGGGATCCCCCATTGCTAGGGAAGTGAGGACCTGCTGGGTGCTGGCTTCTGGTCAACAATGATTTCTAAACCTTTGGGAGCAGGTGACTCGAGATCCTTGTTGTGTTCAGGCCATTTCATTTGGCTCCTTTGTAGCGGGCTCCACCTCTAGCCCAGCACTAGCATCTGCTCCCCTCTCTCCTTGGACCCTTTTTGAATCTACCGGATGATTCAGCTCTGCCTGAACCTGACCCTCAGCTACCTCTTCTGGAAAAGGGCCCCAAGCTCTACCCTAGATGCCACTAAGTCCAGTTTGTTCCTATTCTGCTTGGACAGGACATGTAGAAGGACAGGAACGTTTGTTTTGCTTTTGATAGTGGGATGGTAGAGGGTGGCAGGAAAGAGTACTCAGACATCCTAGCAACAAGATTTAATATTCCATCTTTTGAAAAATAGAGTTTTTTTTAACACTGACATAGAGAAAATAAACTATGACATGTTTCATAATTTATGTGGCAGATGTATCATTGCTTTTGATAGGTCTAGCATATTTACTGTGCTTATAGGCTTTTCTGTCTTGGAAGAAGCCTCCTCTTTCTCCACCCACCACCCCTGGGATGTTGGTTTCTGGCCATCAGCCCTACCATGTTCCCCGGTGTGTTCTGGGTGGTCCATGGTTTTCATTCACCTGCCAGGCTTTGCACAGGGTAGATTGCTCAACCTCGTGCCTGCTAATCTCTTTCTGGAAAAAATCAGCCTCGACAGGCAGGTGGGATGATTTCTGCCTTCCTTTCCTTCTTACCTAACCTTCTGCAGGGTCAGACAGTGACATAGATTAGAGAGGGGGTTTCTGTCCTCAAGACTCACGACCTGGTGGGCTGACAGGATATGTTCTGACACATGGCAACCTGTAGGAAATGAACCAATGCAAGCCTGGAGCTGGGGAGTGTCTTAGTTACTTCTCTTGTTGCTGGGACAAAATACCGACACCCACAGTTTAACAGAGGAAATGTCTACAAACTGCTCACAGTTTGTAGAGGTTTTAGTCCATAGTTGGCTGGCTCCAAGGCAGGGTGGCATGGCAGAGTGGCATCGCAGAGGAGAAACAGTCCATGGCAGAGCAGGCAGGAAGCCGCAGCAGAAGCACCAGAAGCAGAAGCAATGAAGTGAGCATCCCTTTTATCCCGCCCAGGTTATGCCTGTTGAGTGGGGCCACCTACACCCAGGGTGGGGCTTCCCATTACCCACACCCAAAACAATGCTGACCAATCAGTGGACTAATCCAGTTATCACACCCTTAATCCATATTCACACGCCCTCAATTCACATTCACACACCCTAGATAGAGCCATCTCCAAAAAGCCCCATCTATGGGCCTATGAGGCTTTGTGTGGCATCTAGATACAACCCAAATGGGAGGATGGTCAGTAAAGGCTCTTTGAGGGCATGGGCTGTGTCCTCAACCACAGGAGAGTTGAGCTAAGTGACAGGTGTGGAAGTTGTGGGAGGTTGCAGAAGAGAAGAGAGAGAAAGAGCAGGTACATTCATCCATTTACTTTCATGATAAAAATCACTGAGGCTGTGGGATTCTAGAGATATTTTTTAGGTACTTTCTGTTCTGGACAAAGAATTAGTCAAGACAAGTGAAAAAGGTAGTGATATTTTATATTTATTAAAGGTATTCAAGGTAGGAAAGGAAATATACTCTGCAGAGTGACTGTGGGCCAATTAAAAGTAGGAAAAGAAGTACACTCTACAGGGTGAGAGAGGACCACTGTGAAAGAGAGCACACATTGGCCAAGAGCTCAATGGCAGCCATCTTTTGTGTCTTCCACTCCTCAGGTTGACATCATGTCTAGGCCAGCCTATCAAAAACCTGCTTTTCTCACAAGAAAAATTGAAGCTAGCACTTCCGATTGGTTCCAGGTGCAGGGCTGGGGTGCATGTCTCTGTGATTGACAGGTCACACCCACTTGCCCAACCAGCTTGCCAAGCCCTAACCTCCTGCTCAGTTGGGTGCTTTCTTAAGACAAGAGGCTTATTTGGCCCACAGTTGTGGAGGTTCAGAATGGCATCAGCACCCTGGTGAGAACCCCCTCCCTCTGGCTATGCCACAACATAGTGGATGGTGCCATGGTGGGAATGAGACAACATGATGAGACAGGAAGCCAGAGAGATTCAGCGGCCAGGCTAGGTCCTTTCATAATGACCCATGCTTAGAGGAACAAGCTGGGATCCCATGAGAACGACATTAATCCCTTCCAAGGGCAGAGCCCCCAGTGACGTAAGGTCCTCCCGCTAAGCCTCACCTCGTAAATACCCCACCATGTCTACACCACCACACTGGGCACCAAGTTTCCAGCTCATGAACCTTATCCAACCATAGCGTCATCAGCTAGCAAGGGTCCTTGCTTTAGCAGAAATGGAAGTTAAAACTAAAGCACACATTTATAGGAACAAAAGTGTTAACTGGAAAGTTAGAGGGAAGATAGCAAAGGACTCTGGCTAAGGTAGCTGGGGGAGGCACAAGCTGGTACAAGGGTTCACACTGGCTCACCTGCAAAGGTGGGAGGCCAGCTTTTAGGATTAGATGATGGGCCGGGGTCCAGGGGACTGTTATCTCAGTCCTGGTGTCACATTTTGGAATCTTAATGGCTGAAGGATGGTTTCTTTGCCAGGAGAGGATCACCTCTGTCTGCGGTGGTCTCAGACATTTGGGGCTCCGCTCGTCCCGGAATCCAGGCGATCACAGGTATAGGACAATGGCTGGGAGCTTCTCGGTGTAGCTGAATTTCCCCGTAAACCTTTTATCTTGGTGTCCTCAGTCTGAACGAGGGTGAACTCATGTAAATTCAGGGCTAATCCACTCAATCTGGCCAGCTCCTAGACGGACACTCCCTGAAGTCTCAACATAACTTTATGCAGAGCTGAGAAGCAACCGACCCAACACTTTTAGTACCAAAGGGCACAAAATGAAGGTCAAACTTTATTCTGCTTTTGGTTACGTGTGGGGTATCTGTAGGACAAAGTGAGGAGTCATGGTTTATAGCAAAAAATAGCTTTAAAGTCCCTGACTGTCTGAGAAGAAAACACAAATTATTCTTTTAATGAGTAGCAGGTGAGAACTAACTGTTCCACATCCCTGTGGTGGCCTCTGACTATGTCATGACTGTGTCAGCAGCAATCAGTGTGGCTGGCCTTTGTTCAAGCCACCCAGCAACTGAACCCCTTTTGCATATCTGGAGAGCTCCTTATCTTGCAAATCTTGGTCAGTGGGAAGCCCAGTATTATGGATACCCAAATGTCGGTCGTTCGCAGCCTTTTTTCAGCTCAAATGCGCACATGATTCTGATACCATGTGTATTAGCTTGTGGTCCTGCAAACATTGAAGAAAGAAGTCAGGAACCAGAGGAGGAGCTTAGGAGAGTTTTTTTTGGGAATAATAAGAACAGCTCCTGGATTTCCAGGTGGGGTCCTGAGTGGGAAGATGCATGACCTTGCAAGCCAGAGCCACTTATACATAAGTGGAACACAGGAACTGCTCAATTGTTTAGTTTATCACAGGTAGCCCTGTGGCTTTAAAATGATCACTTGGAATTCAGGCTTCTAACCCAGTTATTCAACATGCAGGGTTTAAAGGAAACTAACTTTAGACTTTAGAGGAAAAAATCCCTGGTTACTTCATATTTTAAGTTCTTTAGAACTCAGGAGTGTAGAGAGTGGCTACACTTCCCTTGAGTAGGGAGTGGGCTGCCTCCCATTCTGCCTGAGGAAGTTCATTCTTGGCCCAAAGTCCTAGTTCACTGTCTATTCTTATTTTAATTCTTATCAATATGACTGGGCACCCAACTCTATCAGGCCCTGCCCCTAGCTAGCTGCTTTACTCAGAAGCTAACTAGGTAAACTATTTTCTACATTTCAGGCATCACCAGTTTGTGTCCTTGCACCATCTCTGATTTTGGGAGCAGGCAATGCTGGGAAGCAGCATTGTGCAGGGTCCATTCTGCAAGGAAGAGAACAGTAGGCTGCTGAGAGGCAGCAGTGGCTGCAGTTTTCTCAGCGATGTCCAGGGTTCAGCCTTTGTGTCTCCAGCAGTGCAGGCTGAGGGGGCCTGGCCTGGCTGTGAAGCCATCTCAACGGACCTTCTGTGCCTGGACTTTGGATGTCATCCTGGCCTCGGAACCTAGGTCTGGTTTTTAATTCTCTTGCCTCAGTTTCCTGGGTGCTGGGATTATTGGCCTGCACCGCTGTGCCTGGTTAAGCTCCTCATCTCGAGCAGATCCCAGAACAGGATGAGGCTCTGCCACAGGTCCAGGCTGCTATATAGACTTCTCTGGCATTTAGGCCATACAATCCAACAGATCCAATCCAGTGGCAGGTAGGGATGTTGTCTGGGGCCTCTGTGGGTCCCTTGAGGTGAACATTGTCTCATTAGGCTTTGGGGAGAAAGCCTTGCCACTCACCACAGATATCTACTCCCACTTTGAGATACCACTTTTGGCCTGTTATATTGGCCTTTGTAGAGGCCAAATACTTGACCATCAGCTACCAAGTTACCATGAAACCTGAGTTGCCCATTATGAACTGTATGTTATCCAACCCACCAAGCAACAAAGTTGGGTTGCAAAACAGCATTCCGTTATCCAATGGGTAATCATCATTGAGCAGGCCCCGAAGGCACGAGTAAGTCACATGAAGTGGCCTTCACTCCTGCCGCATGGCCTTCTGTCCCCCAGCCTGAACTGATGGCCTTGTGGAGGGTTCCATATGATCTGTTGACAGGGGAAGAGAAGGCTCCGGCTGGTTAGGCATGATATGTAGGCACCACCCCCAAAAGAAGGTTGTGGTACTACAGCTTCTTTCTAGAACATTCCTGATGGACAGTGGCAAAGGGAAATCCTCCCAGTGAGCAGGACACTGAGCAGTGTCCCTGTTCACTCACTTTGCTTGGAGAGAGAAATGGCCAAGCTCATGGACTTTGGCCAGTGGTTTGATTGGATGCTTAGGGATTTGGAAGGAACATGACTGGATGCTTGGTGACAAGGAAATTTGAAGAAGTATGTGGACAGAACCCCTTGAATGAGCAAAAATGTGACAATATAGTTGAAATTGACAGTTTGATCATAATATGTGTTGGTGTGAGCTTCTTTGAATTTATCCTAATTGGAAGCTTTTGAGCATCTTGAATTTGGATGTCTGTCGTGTTTCTGAGGTAGGGAAATTTTTGAAAATAACATTTTCAAAAGATCTCCCTGTTCCTTTCCCCCTTCTTCTGGAATCACCATATATATTTATTGGTCAGCTCGACTGATTCCCATAAGTACTTTAGGCTTTCTTCATTCTTCTTTATTCTTTTTTCCTTTTAGTTCCCATGACTTAATTTAAAATGACCCTTCTTAAAAAAAATCTTTTAATTATTCTCCTTAAATCAGACAGAATTTATTTCTGTAGCTTGCCCTCTGGTCCTTGGTTCTATTTTGTGGCCAATGCATTTCAGGCAGAGGAGACTGCATGGAAAGGCCCACATGCGAGAAAGAGTATGATTATTTGGGAACTTATTTGGGAACAGAATTGTGGGGTACCTGTAATGTTCACATACCCTTGGCCATGGGGACATCTGCTGGGTTGCTCTCCTCCTCTGTAGAATGTTTCTGAAGGTTCTAGCAACAGGCCTAACTGTTACACAAGTTCTGGCATGGAGAGTCCTCTGTCACACAGGTGCTTGTTAGAAGCACAGAACCTTGGCCCCTCCCCTCATGCACAGTGCGAGAATCTGCATTCTAGTAGGATTTCAGGTGATTCTCCTTGTCTAAGGACTGGGCAGCACGAACAGGGGTGGTCCAAGCCTGCACACTTCTGGCTCCTGAGCCAGCTGAGCAGCATATGAGGAGAGAGTTCTCAGCTGCGGCCTGTGCTGGTGACCCACTCACCCTTAAAAACGTTCTACAGTACACTCGGTTTGTGTTTTCCTCCAACCCAAATCCTCAATTAGTTAGTTAAGCCTCCCCAGAGCTCCCAGATTAAATGGTTCTCTTCTTGAGAAAGGTTCAATATTTGCCCATTCAAATTAACCCAGCTTTAGCTTTTCATCCAAGCATCTCTCCAAAGGTGACAACATTGTTACTTTTTGAAATGTAGCTTAAAAACTGAGAATGAACATACTGTTATTTTTCCTGGACTGTCACATGAAAGAATTTGTCTTTTTTTTTTTAAACATGTGAAAGTTTTAATTACTTGCATTTGGGATTCCAAGGTTGTCTCCGGGAGGGATGCAATTAATTTTAATCAGGAGTCTAAGTTTGTCATTCAACCCAATTATTCTCAATTAAATGATTGTGTATTCCACTTCGTTATCAATTGACTGTGATTACTTATTATCAAGTAAACTCAATGTGTTTATGATAATTTCATTAATCAGACAATGCCTGCTTTTCAAAAGGCATGGTTCTATTCAGCAGCCCACGTCTGGGCACCTCGGAATCTTGGGGAATCAGTGCCAAGAGCAACTGTTTATTCAACTCCTGCATGTCTAGCACTGTACTGAGAATGTTAGGAGAAAAGATGCTTAAGAAAAGTGTTGTTTTCATGATCCTTATTTGTGGCTGAGATGTGCTCTGTGTGTGTGTGTGTGTGTGTGTTAAGAAGTGTGATGCCTGTTGGACATATGCATGCTTGGGGCTCAAGGATGGTGGGGCATGGGTCCAGAATTTTTTTTTTTTTTTCAGTACTGAAGATTGAACCAAAGCCTTGGCACTGAGCTACGTCCCCAGCCCTTTTTTATTTTGAGACAGTGTCTCACTAAATCATGAAGTTGCCCAGGCTGGGTTTGAACTCGCAACACTCCTGCCATGGCCTCCCAGAGTGCAGGAATTATAGGCATGCACCACGATGCCTGGCTGGATTCTGGTGTTGAAAGAGATGATCAATTTAGGAAGATGATGTATGTGCATGGGACGTATGAAAAACACCCACGTCCAGCTCATGGGAAAAGAGTCTTGTTCCAAAGCCAGATACGACATCCTCAGTCTCTAAATCTCTAGTTTTATGATCTTAGGAAATTATTAGTATCTCTGAATCCATTTTCTCATCTTTAAAATGGAAATACGACGCCTAAAATGTTGTGGCAAGACCTGAATCTGATGCTTCCTTCGTATTTCCTAAGCTGCCATTTTTGAAGGTCTGCTGACCCAGGCACCTGCTGAGCATGGGCAGGGTTTGGGGGTGCTGACCTGAGCCTCCCACAGAAGGCGTCTGGGAAGGTTTTCTTCACTGAGCCCAGAGCTTCTGACACATAGCGACAGGCTTCTTAATGGCACCTCATGGCAGTGAACTGGGTAACAAGAATTTGACAGCAAGGAGAAAGCCCAGGCCAAGATCTGATTTCTAGTGACAGACCGAGAGTCACTGGAGAGGAGCTTTGGGAAGGGAAATGAACCCAGGGAAATCTGTTCATCTGCCTTCCGATGACATTCTCAGGATGGGCCAATCCACCTGGTGGGCTGCCGCCTGAGTGTTTCCCTTCCTCATCTCCAACTCTCCTCTTCCTCCTTTTCCTCCCTTTTCTCCTCCTCTTCTTCCCTGTTATGGCTTGCGCCTAGACGTCCCCTCAAAGCCTCATGCTGTCATGGGTGGGGCTTTGTCAGAGGTGGCTGGATGTAGAGTGTGTGACACTGGGATTGATTCATGGTGCAATGCTAGGGTCAAGGGCACTAAGATTAAGGGAGTGAGTGTTACCTGCCCTAAGTAGCCTGGATAAGAAATAAGGGGCAGAAAGATGCTTTTAAGGTCCCTTGTTGCTTTTGCTACCTTCTGCTCGCCATGAACTGTTGCCCCAATGCCATGTGCCACTCTGCCTTGGAGCTAGCTGATTATGGACTGGAACTTCTACAAACTGTGAGCCAAATAAACCTTTCCTCCTCTAACTTTGGATGTCAGGTATTTTGTCTCGGTAATGAGAAAAGTAACTAAGACAGTCGCTCTCCTCTTCTTTCTCCTAAGACTGGGCATTGAACTCACGGATTTTACACTGAATTCCATCCCCAGCCCTTTAAAAATTTTTTTTTATTTTGGAAGAGTTTCACTGAGTTGCCAAATTGCCTAGACTGAGCTCAAACTTGGGATCCTCCTGCCTCAGCCTCCTAGAGTGTTGGGATTACAAGCATGCTACTTTGTCCAGCTCTTCTTTGTGATTTTATGCCTTCATTCCCTCATTCCCCTTCTCTGGACCAAGCCACCATCATCTTGTAGGACTGTGTCACATTGCAGGTATTTCCTGTCACCCTGTGACTCCTGCCATCGAGGACAGTGTCACAGCAGGGCCCCATGGCCCAACACAGGCCTGTTGTGAGATAGACAGATTTAGAAGAACGCATGAGCCAGTTTCCCACTAGGATGGAAAGAAGAGAAAGAATGCGGAAAGAGGGGACTGTGACAGGAGGGAGGGGAGGGACGCCGTTCTTCAAAGAGAGCCCAGGGCAGCTGGGCTTCATGGTGCACGCCTGTAATCTCAGCACTCTGGGATGCTGAGTCAGGAGGATTGCAAGTTCAAGCCTACTCTGGGCAACTTAGCAAGAGCCTGTCTCAAAGTGAAAAATTAAAAAAGGGCTGGACATGGCTCAGGGTGAAGGCCCTGGGCTCAATCCCCAGCACTCCTTAGCTTGGGTAATTGAAATACAACTTATTATCTTCCCTTCCCTGGACGATTACTAACTGTCTAATCCTGGCCAAGTACTCACATCCCCCGGTCTTGTCTCTTGCTTTGAATATGCCCCTTAAGGTTCGTGCGTCGGAAGGTAAAGGCCAGCATTGAGAGGTGGGGTCTAATAAGAGATGGTTAGGGATGAGGGGACCGTGTTTCATGAATGAATCAATGTTGCTACGGTAGCAGTCAGTTCATTACACAAACACCCCTGGCACACTCTTGCTCTCAGCCCTTTGCCTCCCACCTGCCCATGAAATGATGCAGTAAGAAGGTCCTCGATGGATGCCGGCACCATGCTCTTGACTTCCCAGGACCATGAGCCAAATAAACCTCCGCTCTTCATAAACTACCCACTTTCAAGTATTCTTTTATAGCCACACAAATGGACTAGGGCACCAGGCTGCGGCCTGAGCAATATTTGCAAAGCGCTATCTGGTCACAGAAGACAATGCTTAAAACTCAGCAATTGTTTCTCACTGCACAGAAGCCGTGGTCCCAGCTCCTGCCCCGGTTGGGGGGCAGCTCGGCTGCTTCCTGCCTACGTGATCTGTGCTCTCCTCAGGCTCCTGCTGCTGCTGCCTTCTGAGCTGGGCTAGACAGGAGTGAGCCCTTGCTTGGTCCCTGACTCTGGCCATGGGCACATGCTTATTCTTGGTGCCTGAAGTCTTCTTCTCACCCTGCCAGTCCTTTTTGCCAAATAGCAGCCTCCTCCAACACTTGGTGGCTTAAAGCAGTGGCTGTCATTTATCTGGCTCAAGGACCTGCAATTTGGAGAGAGCTCAGTGGGGGTGGCTGACTTCTGCTCCATGAGCTGTCCACAGAGGTGGTGCAAGTGGGGCTGGCAGAGTCGCTTCCAATATGGCTCACTCCCATGGCACACAGGCTGTCCCCAGGTCTCAGCATGGGGGGAGCTCAGCTCCTCCCCATTGCTTTGTGGGCTGCTCAGGATTCCTTAGAACACAGGTTCTGAGAGCCACTGTCTCAACAGCAGCAGGTAGAAGCTGCCTCAGAAGCCATGTAGCATCACTAGAGTTACAAGGACACTGGATTCAAGGACAAGGGACATAGACCTCATCTCTCCAAAGGAGGGGTGTCAATGTCACACTACAAGAAAAATGTGTGAGATGGGAAAGAACACTGTCATCCTCTTTGGAAAATAAAGTCCTCTCCATGCTCTGTTGTTGGCATTTGCCTCATGTTTCATCTTAAGCATCTCTTTCTCAGGAAACCTGTGGTTACCTACACAGAGCCAGTCGCTTTGTCATCTGACACTGGGACACCCTCTACTCCCCCATCACTTGTCATATTCCCTTTTAGTGCCTGCGTTTCCAACTAGACTGCGGCATGGACTGGCTCATTCCCTGGCTTTCCCCTCAATGTTGGAAAAAGGAAGCCTATTTATTAGCCATCCCCATGTGCCAAGCTTTGAGTCCATTAAATCTGATCCTTAGAACAGCCCCAAAAGAGTAATTATTCTACTGCTTTCTGCATGGGCAAAGAACGTTCCAAAGGGTACATAGCTAATAAGTCGGCAGAGCTAGAATTCAAAGCCAGGCTGTCCGGTGTGAAGTTTTATGACCATTCCACTCTATATCCTCCATTACTACACATTTTGGGAAATTCCTAACTGATGTTGCATGTTTTCCATGTGTTTTTAGACAATTGTATTTCCTTGGATCTGAATTCTTTGCCTATGTCTTTTATCTATTAATTTTTTTCTTATTTATTAGTAAGAGTCCATACAAAGTATTTTCATTGTTGTATTTCACTTTTGATTTTATTTACTTTTAGACATGTGGAAAATTTATATTTTCATGTGGTCAAACAAAAGTCTTTCTTTTTGTGATTTCTTTCATTACTTCAAAAAAAGTTCTCTTTTTATTTTTTTGAGGGCAAAAGTGATAGATTGCTCATTATAGAAAATTCAGAAAGTTGCAAAAACATATGAAGATGAAAATACAATTAACCATAAACTTTCCACCCACTTTATGACTACTGTTGACTACATTACTGTTGACTACTGTATGACTGCATTATGACATATTTCCTTTCTTTTTAAAAAACATATAAAGACTAGTTATGAAATGTGTGCATATAGTTTTAAGAATATTGATTTATAAAATATCTTTCCATTATGGACAGTGGTGCTATGAGCTTTCTTACATGTCTCCTGCTGCCTGTATATAAGTATGAAAGTTTCCCTCAAGCATGTGTATCCTCCCTCCTGGTTAAGGAATGGAACATTACCAGATGAATAGATAGAGAAAATGTAATATATATATATATCAGTCAGTGCTTACCAGAGAAACACATTTAATGCAAGATATACGAATATATAAGAATTTATAAGATTGGGTTACAATGGCTGCTCACAGAGTCGGGTGCTGAAGGGTACAGAAGATCTGTCTGTACTCTGAAGACCCAAAGGATCCAGTGGAGGGCCTGGAGCTCACCTCAGTGTCCCGTGCTAGTCCTTATCAAGAGCCCTAAGTGTCTGCAATGGAAGGCTGAAGGGTCTGCTCTGGAAGTCAGGATAATGTCCAAGATGAAAGTGAAGACTAGAGCTCCTCTGAAGAAACAGAAGTGAGCATTCCTTCTTCATTTCCTTTTTATACCATTAACATGACAAGCCTACCTAGGGTGGGTCTTCTGTCTTTAGTAAATCCCCTCAGCCACACTCAGAACTATGCTAATCCAATTTAGGTGGGCGTTTCTTACTCAAATTGACACAATCAGTTTGGTAACTACCACAATATATACACAGTAGAATATTACACAGCCATAAAGAAGAATGCTATCATGATTTTTTTGGCAAGAAAATAGATGGAACTAGAAACTGTCATGTTAAGTGAAATTAACTGATTCAGAAAGTTAATTAAATATTGTATGATTTCTCTCATATGAGAAACTAAATAACTAGACAGGACAGGAAACCAGCAGGTAGACCTCTGGAGACAGGGACGGGGACAAGAGGGAGAGGGGAAGAAAAGGAGAAGTAAGTAATGGGATTGAAATTAAGATGTGTTAGATACATGTACCAACTTTCCCAAATAAACCCAATCATCATGTAGTATTAATAAGCACTAATAAAATGGACCAACACGTTAGAACCTTCTAGCTGCCTTATCCAATAACATCCCCCAATTCTATCCCTGTTTTCTGCAGAAAACTGATCCTCATTTATGTTCTCATCCTTTTGGTTCTTTATAGTTTTACTACCTAGCTCTCCACCATTACACAATGTATCGTTTAGCTTTGGCTATTTTTAAACTTGATTTTTGACATTTCTTCTTTCACTTGCCCTTATATATTTTTGGGACTGGCCCATGTAAACCAAGAAGGAAAGGTTTATTTCCTTTATTTCGTTGTTGTACAAGGTTACAGAACACGAATAAATGATGGTTTCTCCGTCCTACTGCTGATGGGCATTTGGACTGGTTCCAGCTTTTGCTACTATGAACAGCGCTGTTGTGAATTTTCTTACACTGGTCTTCTGATGTCCATGTACGGAAACATCCTTAAGTGTGCCCATGAGGAGTAGCACTTCCAGGTCACACAGAGACTTCCTGCATGTGTGAAGGGCATCACTTCCGGGTCATCAGAGTCTATGGACATTCAGCTTTCTACCTAACCCAACTCTTTCCCAAAGTGGTTGTGGCCATTTACACACCCACTATCAGTAAATAACTTGCTATTGTTTCACATTCCCTGGGCATTGTTCTCATTAAAATTTTCCAAGTCAGGTGGGTGTGGAATATGTTTATCTTGTCAAAATGTTAACGTTCACATTTTCTCTTTCTTACTGATGTTTTATCAACTCCTGAGAGCATTGTGTTAAAATACTCCCATATGATGACAGATCTGTCAATCAATTTATCTTTATAGAGCCCTTTTCCCCCTTTAAGTATTTTGAGTCTATTTGGTTAAAATCGCAACATTCTTGGTGAATTGAACCTTTCTTCATTATGTAATGACACTTTCGTCTCCATGAGTGTATTTTGCCTCAAACATACTTGTTTATTTTGAGGCACTGGGGATTGAATTCAGAGCCTTTGCATTGAGCTACATTCTCAGTTCCTTTTTATTTAATTAATTTATTTTTAATTTTTTATTTTTTTTGGTGGGTACCGGGAGTGGACCTCAGGACCTTGTGTGCCAGCAGGCCCCTGTGCCGCTGAGCTATCTCACCAGCCCTCCTTTTTATTTTTAATTTTGCGTCAGGGTTTCACTAAGTCACTATGTTGCCCAGGCTGGACTCGAACTTGTCATCCTCCTGCCTCAGGTTCTGGGAGTGCTGGGATTACTGGTGTATGCCACCATTCCTGGCCTTAAAAATACACACAGTGAACTGTTTTTTAAAATCATGCATCCTGCTTCAGAGAAAAAACCATATGTCTGTTTTTTGAGGCCGACACCAAGGGACAGAATGGGCACTGGCCCTAGGAGGGGCACCAAGAGCCACACCACCTCTGTTCCTGTGGCAGCCAGCGCGCCTCTGTTTCTTTGCCTTCGAGGGTAGGTATCTGTGAGACTTATGCCTGCAGACCCCAATGTCTGAGATGTCCCTGCACCTTTCCGGGTGCCCTGGGGGAAGTCACTCACCTTGCCAGCGCCTCTGGAAATTGCGAAGGCAGGAGATGGAGCTTTGTCTCTGAAAGGTGGCTTTCCAGCCTCCTGGGTTTCCAGGGTGTGCCTGAGGGTTTCTTGGAGCACAGTGGACAAAACCCTGTGCGGAGTGGCCTGGCCACTTCCTTGGAGGCCTTCACGGTGGGTCATCCTCTGTGATGGCCTGGCTGGGCCTTGCTCCTCTGCCCCCATGGGAAGACTGAGGACTCTGGTGACAGCTGTTTGTCTCAAGAGCTACTTTTCTTTCCAAAGGGCATAGATTCCCCCTCCTCCCCAGGTAGAGTTCATCTGCTGAAAGTCATCAGTGGAAAGGAAATACGTTGGTCTCTCTTCTGGGAAAGCACTTTTCATCTTAAATTTTAAAATTAAGCCACCAGAGCCACTCCAAGGGTCAGCCAAGACAAAATGCTATTGTTTGGCCCCAATTTTGGGTTCCCAGTCTGCAGCAGGCTGGCTGCTGAGCTCAGCGGTCTTCCCGGAGCCTGAAACTTCTGGATGTTCTCCCCCTGCTGCCTGAAGCCTAGTGCGCATGCTCAGGAGGCCCTGCTGGGCTGCCTGGTCAGTGCCTCTGGTTTCCCTGAAGGATGGCAGTGAGTAAGAGGACCCCCCAGTAGAGAATGTAATTGCAAAACCGGCTCCATGGTCCAGCCTCAAATTCCCTTCCCTTTTTCAGTTGCTAAGAAAATAATCAAATTGGATAGGAGAGACACAATCCCCAGACCTGGGCAAGGGGACATTTGATCAGTGGCCCCTCCAACATCTGATTGGCTTCCCACTGAGATGCTGAGAGGATGCAAAGAAGCTAGCAGGAAGGGGTGAGTTTAGGGGTTCATTCTCCAGAGGGGACTACACAGGAGTGTCTGCGTGGAGGAGCAGTGTCAGGGTGCTGCAATCACAGCCACATCTGCAGCACTGAAAAACACCCTCCTCCTGGCTTCCAGGTCCCACACTCCTGTTTCCCTTCTCTGTTTCCTCCTTCTCAGTCCCGGCAGACAGCACCTCCTGCACAATGGCTTCTAACTCTTGGGGGCCTGAGTACTCAGACCAGGCACTCTGCCCTTTGGTTCGGACTGTGGTCCCTAGTGACCATATCTTTTGTGGGATAAAGCTATCTATCCACTGATACCTCCCAATAACATTTCCAATCTGGACCCAGAGCTCTGGGCTTCTTATTTGGTATCTGCCCTCATCTTAGTGTCCACCTAAACCTGCTCCGTCTATCACCTGTTTACGCCATGTGCACCAACAGCACTGTTATCTGCCTAGCCGCTCAAGCCAGAACTCTGCTTTCTCCCTCTTCCTGGCCCCTCACCATCCATCAGAAATGGAAAGCAGCCCTTTCTCTCCATCCTTCCCAACAACCATACTCCTTAGCTGGTGCCTGTGTCTCTCTTCCAGTTGATCCCTCGGAACCTTCTCTTCTTCACTGTCCATTCCTTATTCTTCCAAGAAGCCAGGGTGATTTCTAAATATGGATCAGAACCTGTGGGTCCTCTGTCGAAAAGCCTTCGGTGATTCTCCCATTGTGGGCCCATCTGAAGACATGGAGTTGCCTTCCTTTGGAACAGGGGTGGGATGTGGGGACAAGGGCAGCTCTTTTGTTCCAGGTTCTGACAATGGCCGATAAGGGCCAAGTAGGCTTAGAGTCATGACCATGACGGCTTCAGGAGAACACACAGTGTTGTGGTGATTGCTTTGCTTTGCTTTGCCAGCACCAATTCCTCTGCTTTCTTCTGGAGGCAGATCCCATTCCATGGCATATTGTCGTCGATCTTGGTTAAGGCAATGACTGAGACTTGACCAACAACCCTCTCAGCTCCTGGCCACACTGAAGGGATGAGCACCCAGCCAAGTTCCTTCCGTCAGTCCAATTCCCTGTCCTGGAAATTTGAAATAGAAACAGACACATTGATGGACAGAGGTCATAGGTTCTTACTTCTGAGGTTCCCAGAGCTGTTTTGCTTCTCGTGTTTCCCAAGAACTCCTGGTCTGTACTTCCTTTAACGCCCAGAGCTTCCCTGGTATCCTTCCAAAAAAGCTGTATTTGGGGGCCAATCCTACTGTTCTTAAGGGTGGCATTGAGACAACCTACAGACTGGCATAGGGCAGCAGCCAGCCCTGCAGCATGTCCACAGACATGCAAAGGGTACAGAAAGGCCAGGCTTAAACTGCAACACCCTTCCCTGATCCTAGACCACTCAGGAAAACATTGGTTCAGCCAGCACCCTGAATCCCCAGCTTGGAGCAGCCTGGGAAGAGAGGCCAAAGAAACGGGTAACTTTTTTCCTTTATCTGTTGTCGCAACTATTTTTATATCAGTGTCTCATCCAAAGTGACAGAAGACGAGACTACTCGTGTTGAAATAACGAAAGTATTATAAACGATCCACACAACAAAAGTCAGCTGTTTCAGCACTAGATCAGCATCTCAAACACATTAGGGTGTTAAATCTGACTTGCTCTGATCCTCGTATAGATTTTCATGATTGCAGGATGCTGGCTGCAGCTCTGAGCATTGCTTAGGAAAGACAGGAAGCTCTTCTCAAAAGCTTTCTTCTTTCAGAAAGAATTCATCCTAGACCCTCCATGGCTTATTTTCCCCTGATGAAAGCTACATGGTTGTGTCTCCCATGGCCACAGGTGGCGCTTTTTGAAGGTGATTGGATCATAGGGTCGCTGTACTCATCAGTGTGTTAACCCACTGGTAAGTTCATAGCTGACTATGCTGTGAGGAGGTGGGGCCTGGTTGGAAGAGGAAGGTCACTGGGGCGTGACCTGGAAGAGTGTGATCTCATCCTTGCTCCTCTCTTCTCTCTCTGCTTCCTGTCTGCCTTGAGGTGAGCAGCTTTCCTCTGCCAGTCCCCTCTGCCATGCCATTTCGGCCTTGGAGCCAACCAACCATGGACTGAATCCTTTGAAAACCATAAGCCAAAATCAGTCTCTCCTCTTTTACATTATGGGTGTTGGGCATTTTGTCCCAGTGACAGGAAAGAAACTAAGACAGTGTCCATGCCTTTAATCATGTGACCATGAGAAGGGCCTTAAAGGAGAGGCGAGCTGTACTAAAACATCACCTTTTGCTCCCAGGGCACCTGTGAGTGCAGATAATCCCGCATGGTTGCCAAGACCATTTTAGACCCATTGGAGTTAATCCCCTGGGGTTGGTACAAATCTCTCTGAACCAGTCGTAGTTAGCAAAGGAGGAAGCAGGGAACTGATTGCTGTCAGGGCATTAACCATGTCCACCACAGTGGCTCCATCAGATTCTCAACTTTATGGCCAGGGAGTTGACGGATAACTATCACCTCCTTCTAGAACTTCATCAAAAGCAATTGGATAGATGGCAGTCTTCCTGAAGCCACCAGTGTAAGCCAGTTGTGGTGGAGCACGCCTGCAATCTGCAAGAAGGCTGCAGCAGGAGGATTTCAAGTTCAAGGCCAGTCTGGGCAACTTAGCAAGACCCTGTCTTTACACACACACACACACACACACACACACACACACACACACTCTAAAAAAAACCCCAAAACCACTGGTATAAATGACCAGCTCATCCTAAGTAATAGAGGCATTTCTGCCTATGTCCTTTCCACGACTCCTTCGAAGTGAGATGGATGTTCTCCAGCTCCCTGGCTTCCAGTCCTGGAAGGATGCAGGGACTGGAAACTCAACGGTATTGTACAAGGATGTGATGGGGGCTCAGCTTACACCAGCACTGTGGGTAGGAATCCCAAACAGAGAAGTTAATAATAAAACTTGTCCTGACTAGTGAAACCCCTCGAGGCCTGGCAGGAGCAAATATAAAATTACTCTGCGCAGGTTCAGCCACAGTCCGAAGGGCATGGAACCCCACAGAAACACCTCCATCAGCAAAGAGGAAAGGAGAACAGAAATTGCAACTCACATGAGGGAGAATCATAACTGTGAAAGTTAATTCTTTGAAGAACTAGACATGAGAAGAGGATCTGAAAAATACTTCCGAGTACATTTAAGTGGAGAATGGGAATCACAATGATACTTGGTATGTACACACACAGGTCCATAGAGCTTCTACAGAGAGTGTCCTGTGGACTGGAGCATCACTTTTTCAGCGCCTTTCACGGGTGAGAGCGTGCTCCAAATGCACCAGATACAAACTGGTGTCAAAGTGAGGCCGCTCTTAGGGCTCTTGGAATGGATGCGATACCTTTGTGAGCTGACCGGTGTGGGAGAAAGATCTAACCTCTTCGTGGGCAGCAGAACCGGTTCCTGTGCAGGAAATCAAATACCCAACCTTGGCCTTGAGAACTTTTGTTATGCTTCCAGGATGGGACAAACAATGACTGATACTTACATATATCCAGCCTTTGAGCTTTTCCTTATCTTCCTGAAGGTAAGGTTTGGCTCCTCTCCAACATTTCTCAAGAGATGCTAGAATTGTTAAAATGCTGGGCGACTTGTGCGATTCTCTGTGTGTGATTCTAAACAGAGTAGTGTCACGAGGTGGCCAGGCCTCTAAGATGAAGACCTAGTGATCTGAGTGCATGCAGAGGTCTAGCGATGTGAGTGTTAATTTGGAAATTGCGGAACGCTGGTGTAGGAATCCGCTGCATTCCCTTGGTTGAGGTTAGTGAGGCTCCTTGAAGAGGAAAAGTCCTTCCTAGATGGGGGCTGGAGGTGGATAGGGGAAGCACAAAGGAAAGAAAGTGAGCTGACTGTGGCTATGATTTTGGGGTATTGAAGCATTTTCATTTTTTAAAAAATTAATATACTGTCAAATTGACCCCCCAGCTCCAGTTCTGTGAAGGTTCTAGAATAGTTCTATGAGTCTTAACACACACATGACTTGGGGCAACTGATGGCAAACAGTAGGTGGAGCAGTTCCATTCATCTAAAAAATTCCCTCATGCTACCCATTTGTTGTCACATCCTACCGCAGTCCTTGGCAGCTTCTAATCTGCTCTCCATAGCAGATGGAACATAGTAGTTTGTGTTTTCAAGAATGTCATACAAGGCTGGGGATGTAGCTCAGTGGTAGAGCTACTATTCATCAGAAAAGCTATGCTTTCTCACTAAATTGCCTTTACATCTTTATCAAAGAACAACTGAATAGACTTGTATGAGTCTATTTCTGTCTTGATTACTGTAATGACATAGTAAAGCTTAACGTTGGTTAGTAAGATCCTCCCAACATACCTCTTGTTTTTCAAAACCGTTTTGGTTATTGTAGTTTTTTAATGTTTCCATATGAATGTATAAATAAATTGCTATGCTTTTGATTTAGTGGAATTGCTCTAGGTATATAGATCAATCTGGAAGGCTGGCCCTCTTTACTATGTTCAGTCTCAAATCCACAAACACAGGTTGTCTTCCATCTATGTCTCTGTTGATTGATTTTTATCAGCTTTTTATAGCTTTTAGCAATGGATACAGTATATGTTTTGTTAGATTTATGCCTAAATATTTCCACTTTTTGATGTTTTAAAATTGACATTGATTTTTAAGTTCTGGTTTCCAAGTGTTTATATACTTGATGTGGTAGTTGATTTTGTTTCCTACATTACTAAAGTCACTTATTTATTCTAAAAGTTCTTCTTGTGGAGTCCTTGGGACTTTTTAAAAATTTATATAATCATACGATCTCTGAATAGCTACAGTTTTATTTCTTCCTTTCCAATCTGTATGCATTTTATTTCCTTTTCATGGCTTATTTCACTGGCTATTTTTCCAATTGCTTCTATAAGAATGGTAAGAACAGACATTTTTCCTTTGTTTCTGATTTTTTTTGTTTTTGTACCAGGAATCAAACTCATGACCTTGTGCTTGCCAGGCAGGTGCCTGGCTTTGTTTCTGATTTTAAGAGGAAAACAATGCTTCCTCACTAAATGTAATGTTTACTGTAGATTTTTGATAGATCAGTTTTATTGCCTTGAGGAATTTCTAGTTCTAGTTTACTTCATTGTCTTGTGAAATCATGAATTGGTGGATATGAATTTTTATCAAACATTTTTTCCTGTATCAATTATATAATCATGCACTCTTTCTTCCTTCCACTATACTTTGACCCATGTGAGAGTTGACATGGATGTAGGGAAGGTGTATCAGCTCATGTTCGCTAGAGGAACAGATTTACTGTAAAATATATATTAGGGATTTACATGGTAGGCCTACAATGGCCGCTGGCAGAGTTGGATGTGGAAGAGTGCAAAAGCGCTGCCTGTGTACTAGAGACCAGAAGGATCCAGTCAAAAGTCGAAGGCCTGGAGCTCTCTGAAGAGTCCTGTACAAGTCCATAACAGTAAGGCAAAGAATCTGAGCCGGAAGCCTGAAGAGTCTGCACTGGAAATGTGAAGACGGACATCCAAAGGTGATGGTGAGGACTGGAGCTCCTCCAAAGAAGCAAAAAGCGAGACTTCCTTCTTTTTTCCCTATTTATTCCACCAAGGCTACAAGCCTGCTGGTTGGTGCCACCCACGCCCCAGGTGCTGGTTGGTTCCTTCTTCAGTAAGTCCATCAGCCAGACACACCCAGAACTGTGCTAGACCAATCTGCTGGGCGTTTCTTATTGAAGCGGACACCACAGTTAACAATCACAGAAAGGAACATGAAGGGTAACAAGAAGGAGACAAATGACTCAGCATAAATACTGAATTGGAGCAAGGAGTGGTGAAACTTCTGCTGTATTAGGAAGACCAGGGATTCTTGTTATATATGGGTTGAGGCTGGACGGGTTCTATTCAAGTGCTAAAGGACGAGGTCTAACATAGTAGTTTGGAGGACTTGGGGGCACCTGGGGAAGATGACTACTCTTGCTTGGGTCTCATGTGTGCAAATTCCTCAGTGCATTTTATGAAACTTCTAAGTCACCACTCAGACTAGGGTCAGACCAATGGCAGGGGCTTTATGCACATTTGTTTAATGAATGACTGAATGAGTGAAATATAATCGAATAGATACTATGACATTGTGAATAAGAACATAGGCTGAGGACACAGACTACCTGAGCTGGATTGTGGCATCACTAACAAATTATTACAGCTATTTGTGCTTCTGATTCATCATTTCTAAAATGGGCATAATAAACAGATCCGTCACACAGGACACAGACAAATGCCTGGGCCATCGTCTGACTCTTATTATTATTCACATTTTATATGGGATTGGACTCTGTCCCTTTACTTTTCATTACATCTTCATCACTCTCATATTCTCGCTCTCTCTCTTTCTGTCTCTGAAGCTTAAAATAGTTTCTTTGCTACCATGATAGAATTGTTGTAGAATTGGAAACAACTTTAGGGACAGAGTAACTTAAGGTTCTTGTTTTCTGTGTGAGGAAAGGAGGCTGAGAGAAGCCAAGTGAGCCCCCATGGTCTCCTGCAGGCCTGAGCATATTCTCTGGTGATCACAAACCAGTTGCAGTTCAGGACCGTGAACAACCCAGATACCCGCATGTTTGGAAACAGGAGTCTGCTAAGGGCCCGGAGATGAGCTCAGCACCAGGCAGTCTCCTTGGGCCCCATCGAGTGCTAGGAGGTGGAGAGGCAGACAAAGGGCAGAGTCAGCTGCCAATGCTGCCTACGTCTCCTCGCCTGAGGAGGGATCTAGACGAAGCCAGCAGTTCCTGAGTGGCCCTGGCAGGTCGCACGCACCTGGAGGCTGCCTCTGTCAGCCCTGGTTCCTCCCGACCCATCAAACTGTCCGGTGTCCTTTCTAGGAAGGGCTGAGTGAGCAGCAGCTCTGCAAATCATCACAGCCCTCCTGGTTCTGCCAAGAATATGGCCGGTGCTTGTGCCTGTAAATATTTCAGTCCGTGCTGCTTAGTTATTAATGGAGAGAAATGAAAGAGAATTCTTTAGCTTCTCCTCTTCTCTACAGATTGAAAACCAGAGCCAGTGTTGGAAAGGCCAGAATGGCAGGTGTTCAGGGACTTGGGATGCTGAGAGGGAGCTGTGGATGGGCTTGCTTTATCTTGTCCATATCATGAAGAAAGAAGACCGGGGCTCCTGTTCTAAAGAACCCCAGAGCTGCTTTCCTATTGCCTAGGGTGGCAACGTTGGGGTATGAATGTCATCCTAGGTCATCTGTCCCCACTCACATTTGATATGCACACATGGAATGGGCCAGCTGCAATGATCAGCCTTTGGGGAGCAAGCACAGGGAGTCCCCTGACCCCCCATTTGGGGTGGGTGCTGGGGACCTATCAGATATCCTTGGACTGTGTCACCTGATGCTCTCAAAGGCTGGCTGCCATGTAGGTGTTCGTCTTTCCTCCCCACCCCCGTTTCCTTTTTCAGAACTAAAGAAGTAACATTTCAGGTGGTCCTGGGTGATGAATTCTCCATCATTAAAACCCCCTATGGATTGGCAGCAGCCGGGAAAAAGCCAGCTTTTTCCAGGAGAGGAAGCAGGGGCAATGGTTTCTCTCACTGTTCTTTTTCATTTGGAACATAATACACCCCAGAAAGCTCAGACCCCACGCTGAAGAAACCAATTACATCGCACAGCATTTGTAGTGCTCTGAGTCTCCGAGCAAAGGAAATAGGTGAGACATTGTCGTCATGGTAGCTAGTTGCAAATGGTCTCTTAAAATAGTATCCGCAGCCTGTAAGAAGGGGCTTGATACTTCAAGACTGGGAGCCAAGATGAACATTCACTAGGCTTGCTCTTGCCCTTGCTTGGGGGCTGCAGGTCAGCCTGCTTCTGTGAGGGACCCCTTCCTGGATTGAGAGGACCTAAGTCACCAGCTCCAGGTCATAACACAAGGGACGGATGCTCAGGGTTCCTGTTCTTGTATCTTAACTTCATTAGAGGATCCTTACTGAGTACCTGCTCTGTATAGGTGCTGGGGATGCAGCTGTGAATGAGGCCACCGACCTCACAGAGGTCTAGTGAGGTCTAGTGCATGACTGATGGCAAACAGGACTCGCAGAGCTACCTTCAGTGAGCGGAGATGAAGGAGAGTTAGAGTGTGTCTGTGTGTGCATGTGTGTGAGGTCTTCTTTGGTATAGAATGGGTGTCTTGGTAATTTTCCCATTGCTGTGACAAACTACCCAACAGCTGCAACATGAAGGAGGAGAGGTCTATTTTGGCTCATGGTTTTCGGAAGACTCAGTCCATGGTTGGTTGGCCCCAAGGCAGAAATGGCATAGTGGAGGAGGAAAGCTCTTCACCACATGACAGCCAGGAAGCACGGGGTGTGGGGAAAAAGAGGGAGAGGGAGGAGCTGGGATAAGAATTCACCCTTCCAGGTCACATCCCCGGTGACCACTTCCAACCAGGTCTCACTTCCTCACAGCACATTCGACCATGAACTCATCAATGGAAGGATCCACTGATGAGTACAGCGCCCCCATGATCCAATCACCCTCCACCCACGGGAGACTCTTGGGGGACATTTTAGGTCCAAAACATAACAATGGGTCAGGAAAGGCCTCTCTGAGACCTGATGAGGTGGGAATTGATTCCTGGGGATGCTCTTTCTCTGCTCCCTGTGGCATCAAACTCCTGACCTCTCTCTGTCCTGTCCTTCCCTGTACCCAAGGCAGGCAAAGGGACAGATCTGGTTAGCCGAGTTGGGGAGAATCAATCAGGCACACCCAGCTTGTTCCCACCTCAAGTTCATCCTCTGCCCCTCTTCTCTGCCCAAGCTGCCCATAATTTATAGGACTTCTCTGCTTTCTGTGCTCTGAGTCCTACCTTGGGGACACCGACCCCTGTGGTGTGGGACTCAGGTCTGGCTGAAGAGGTTGCCCCGGTTCTAGGGTTTAGTTTTCAAACCATTCAGCTTTCACTATTAGGCTATGTCTTCCAACCTGGCCTTTCATACCCATTACAGGAGCATCCTGATCTTCTTTGGCCATTTCTTTATCTTATTTCTCTGCTCAGACTCAAGTTGGGAAGAGGCAGTCTTTTATTGCGGCCCCCTCTAGGACCCCAACTTTGGGGAAGGAGGCTGCAGAAAGAACAAGGGAACGTGTAAAAGTCTTGAGGCAAGAAGGAGCTTGGCACATTTGAAGATCAGAAAGAGGCTGAGTGTGACCAGGACAGGAGGTCAACTAGGAGTGTGTGAAAGAGGCGGCAGAGATGGGGCCAGAGGCCTCGGGGTAGAGTTTGGGTTTTATTTTAGCCCAATAGGGAGGATTTTAAGCACAGAGGTGACATTGTATGGTTTCTATTAAGCAAAACAAAATGAAAACAAGACCAGTTGAGAGAGTACAGTGGTTTTTTAGGTGAGAGATGATGGTAGCTTGGGAAAGAGCTCAGTGAAGATGAAAGGAGTGGTTGCTGTACTTTGCTGAAAGGACTTGCTGAAGGGCTGGGAGCATTCAAAGAAGGGAGATTTAAGTGAAAAAAATCAGGAAGTCAAAGTGGGCCATCTGCTCTCATGTGCACCCCATTCTCCGTGAGGCTCAGTACTAGAACCAGGGTATCCAATACAGTGACCCTGGCGATGGACAGGGCTTTGGTGAGGTGGCCACGCTGCAGAAGGATGTAGGTAAAGAGCTAAAGGAAGACCCACCTATCCCTGGCAAGAGGCCAAAACGTGAGCTTGAGTTACACAAAACCATGCCTCTATGTTAAATGACAAACCCTTCAATCTTAACCCATTCATGATATCACTGTCCTTTCGATTCACCACACTAGAATCCTCAGAATTGCTGTGATGGCTTGGGAATGGCTTGTTCCCAGTGGTCCGTGTGCTGGAAGCTTGGTCCCAATTTGGTAGTGTTGAGAAGGAGGAATTAGGAGCTGGGGTCTAGTGGAAAGGAAGTAGGTCATAGGGCTCCACCCTCACAAAGGACTAATTCTGTCTTGTGGGACTGGATTCGGTCCAGCCAGAGCAGGTTGTTATAAAAGAATGAGCATGGCCCCTCTCCAGTGTCTTGCTTCTTTGTTCACATATGTGCCCTTTCTGCTGCAGTCACCCCCTTTCTACTTTTCCACCATGTGGTCACACAGCCAGGGCACCCTCATTAGGATGCTGGCACCATGCTGTTTGGACCCTCCTGCAGCCAGAACCATGAGCCACAAAACGGAGAGAGACACTCCCTATCAATGCCACCCTTCCCCCAATTGTCCCTTCTCTTCCACGCTCTTAGCCAGTCACTGTGCTGTGGACCTGACACCATTATCCCCTCGTATCTTTCCTCTTTTCCTTTCTTCCTCGGATTCTTACAATAGCTTCACTGCTCCTATGCGATGTTCCTTTCTATTCTCCCCTCTTTTCTTTCCCTTCCATCTTTCAAATAGTCAGAGTGGTTTCTAAGACATATGGGCTGAGTCATACAATTGTCCACCCAGAAAATAGCAGCAGTGTTCAGTTTTATAGAGAATAGAACAACTCCTTAGCATGACATTCAGAGTCCTCTATAATTCTTCCAGCCCTTCCAGTTACTATGGCTGCAGAATAATCTATCCCCAAACTCAGTGGCTTAAAAACATAGCATTTATTATGTTTATGGATTCCCCTGGTCAGGCGTTCAGCAACAGCTTGGCATGGTAGTTCTTAAAGATGGAAGATACATTGTCAAAATGGCTCACTCACATGGTTGATGGGTTGGTGCAGTTGCTGTTTGGGGACCTTAGTTTCTCCCCCCAGGGGTGCATGAGTGTCCTCATGGTATGATGATGGGCTTTCCCCAGAAACAGTGATCCAAGAGACTAAGTGGAATCAGTAATGTCCTTTGGAACTTGACCTGGTGGTCTCATGTGACTCCTTCTGCCATATTCTGTTGGCCAAGGTAGTTCCAAAGTTTGGCCCAAGTTCAAGAGTAAACACAGATTCTCAGCTCTTGATAGAAAAGTAGAGATCATACTGGGAGAAGAGCAAGGAGGAGGGGATATAAATTGGCTCAGCCATCTTTGCAAGGTACAACCTGCACTCATCTCATTGCTGACCTCATTTCTCCAAGCATCCCAAGCTTCTCCCACCTGTTCCCCCACTGGCCAAGTGTTTCACGACCTTTCATTCCTTTGTTCTCCCATCACGCAGCAACACCCTTACCCCCTTCATCATCCTTCAAGGTCAGCTCAAATGGAGCTTCCTGGATGAAGCTGCCCTTATCTCTCCAGGCAGAATGAATTCTCCTCCCTATCTGTTCCCAGGGCCTCCAGCTTATGCTGCAGTTAGCACAGTTTCCTCCCTGCTGTGTTATGTAACAATTTGTCTCCCCCATGAAACTGTTAGACTCATCTTCCTAACTGTAGTGCCTAGCACACGGCCCAGCCCAGAGAAAGTTATGAATACTAATGTTTGCCATGTTGTAGCCAGACATGGTGGCACATGCCTGCAGTCCTGGTACTCTGGGAGGCTGAGGAAGGGGGTTCGTAAATTCAAGTTCAGTTTGGGCAATCACGAGACTTAGTGAGACGCTGTCTCAAAATAAACAATTAAAAAAGGGCTGGGGTACAGCTCTGTGTGAAGAGTCTGGGTTAACGGAGGAGGAAGAGAAAGATGAGAAAGAAGAGGAAGAGGAGGAGGAGGATGAAGTTTGCCATGGTATACGTAGGTCTGAGAGATGATCCAGGCCAGGGAAACGAAGACAGACCTATCAGGTTAGTTCTGAGTTGAAGTCAGGGATCTTCCTTAGAGGAGATCCAATTCTGCATATTGGGATCAAAACTGGTGCAGGTGGGCTGGTGAAATGGCTCAGTGGCATAAGCGCCTGCCAGACAAGCGCGAAGTCCTGAGTTCGACTCCCGGAACACACATAAAGGAAAAAAAGGGCCGGTGATATAGCTCAGTGGCACAAGTGCCTGCTTGCAAGCTCGAGGTCCTGAGGTTGACCCCCGGTACCCACAAAAAAACAAACAAACAAACAAACAAACAAAAAAAACTGGTGCAGGTGACCTAGGTCCCCAGATTGTGGTTGGGGGCGCAGAGCTGTGTCTGTGAGGTAGAATTGCCCCAGCCATCTCTGGAATGCAGAAGCCATAGGCAAAATCAATTTTAGTTACAATGACACAGGCTCAGCTTCTGGGACAGCCTGGCACTGCACATTCATGGTCTCAGATTTAACACATCTGGAAGATTCTCTTCCCCCTGTCCAGGGTCACTCTGGCCCCACCTTCTGCCTCTCCGTCTTCCCATCTCGGGAGATGGCTCCCTTGCCCAGGGTATGAAGCCCTGCGATTGTTCCTTGTATTAGTCGGGTTCTTCAGAGGAGTAGAGTCAACAGGAAATACACGTGTAACGATGCAAGAGGATGTGCTAGGCAGGCGTACAGGATCAGGGACAGGAGAGTCCCCAGTGGCCGTGTACGCACTGGACAGCAGGAGCTGCTCAGCCCAAGGAGCGGGAAGCTGCGGAACAAGAGGGACCAAGGATGCAGCTCCAGTCCAGCTGCAGACCTGGAGAGTCACTGCTGCGAGCTTGCTTTGGAAGCCTGAAGACATTGGAGACCGGAGACCGATGTCCAAAGCTGATGGCAAAGACGAGAGTTCTTTAAAACGTGGGCACATTCCCTTCTCCTCTCCCTCTTCATCCCATCCAGGCTACATGGCTTGGTGCCACCCATGCCCCGGGTCAGTCTTCCCCCTTGGTTTGTTGCCTACACATCAATCACCCACAGACACGCTCAGAATTGTGCTTTACTAATCTGCTAGGTGTTTTTCACTCGCGTCAAGTTGACGTATCATGATTAATGGTCACAGTCCTCGAGTTCTTTCCTGGGTTCACACTCCACAACCTGTCCGCCCTGGCTGTTCCTTCCACCTGATGCTCTTCCTCCCGTCTCGTGGGTGGCTGCTTCACAGATCTCCTCCGGGGGTCACCTCTTGGTCACCCTCTCCCTGCTAGGGTTGTGTTTGGTCACTCTTGGTGGACTTGCTGATTGTGTGTCCCTCCTGGCAGAGGATCAGGCACAGAGACCCTGTCTACTGAGGGCTGTGTCTGTCTTTGGCCTCTCTCTCGCCTGCAGCAGTCCTTGCTGAGTGGTGACTGGGGGAGGACAGGGGTGGGCAGCCCCCGACCCACCTCTCCCAGGAAAGGACAGAGAAGGTACAAGCAATGACAAGAAGAGACAATCAAAGCACCTAGCAGGAGCTGGAGGATGCCTGGTCTCCCCACCGGGCTTATTTGAGGGAGATTAATTGCTGCGTGGAGGCCCAGCCCTTCTGGATGTTCAAAACTGGGGCCGCACCCTCTGGGGCTCATTCCTGAGGGCCTGTATGGGGGGGCCAGACAGTCTCAGCCAGCAACACAGGGCCGGGGAGCTTCCTGGAAGTCCCACAGTTCTTTGTCCCTGTTTTCTTTCTTTCCTGGGGTTCTTGTGACGGATCTCATGGAAACATAGCTGCCTCTGTCAGCTTCTCTTTATCTTTTCGCAGGGCGCTTATTGTCACCAAGCTGAGCAACTTGCTATCTCCTTCAGCGTCCGCTGGGGAAGGAATAATCGGCACCAAACACACAATGGCTCAGATTTCAGCACTGGAATTGGGAATTTGTTTTGCACTCGAAGGCAGGATGCGGGTCTTTGGAAGGGGACAGTGTAGAATGCCCTGGTCCTCTGGGCAGGTAGCTCTGCCCTACCAGGGAGTGTGAGCCTGAGACTCTGGGTTTCCCTCTGTGAAACCAGGGTGATAGTACACCCTGGCTAACCAGGCAAGGCTGGTGGGTCATCACATAGTGTAATGTGCCTGCTACTGCTTTGTCCTTATCACCGTGTCTTTGATTGACCTAACTTGGCTAAGCCCCTGAAGGCAGAATAAAGGGCTCCCCTTGTTCTGAACTTGGTTTCCTAAATCATTATCACATAGTTCATGATTGCCATGACCTGCAAAGGAGGCCTTTGATAGGAGGCCAAGGCTCAGATAAGGGACTCAACATACTCCTTGAGCTTGGAGTTGATGGTCGAAGGGAATATCAGTAAGACACTGATCTTCTCCAGTGTCCATGTGACCCACTGCTTCCCTTTCCCTTGAAGCTACAGGCAGAGGTAGATGGTTAGGTCCTGCTCTGTCCTAATGAGTGGATGAAGCCAAGGAACTAGGGGCCTTCCACAGGGAGACACTGGTGACCCAAGGACTGGCTGGGGAGGCCACAGAGACAGGCAGAGTTGTGGTTTGGCACCTGCAGGACCAAAGTGAATCTAAATGACAGTGATTTCTCAGGGAGGCCATCAGAGACACAGAATATCTCTACTTTCCACAAGGAAATTTGAGTGTGCCCTGCCCCAGAACTGTCCCCTTGTAATAACTCTGGGCCTCTGTGGGAGTCCTTGGGCCCCAGTCTGCTCCTGGGGGCCAGAAGCCTTAGGTGTAGAATGCTGACTTGCAAGGCTGAAGATACTGGTTTATTCAGTCTTGATACCCAGAAGGTGAGTGTGTGTTTGTGTGTGTGTACAAAAGTGTTTCATATTTGTTGTCCATCCATCCATCAATCCATCCATCCATCCATCTTTCTGCCCATTCATCCATTCTTCCATTGTCTCATTTACCCAGCAGTCTTATACCAGATCCCACTGCTGTCCTGAATGGCACAACAGAGGACTTCCATCCCTGTCACCCTCATGACCTTTTCAGTCTTGGGAAGTCAGACCTCTCAACTCCTCTTGACCAATACCAAGGCTGAGGGAGACTACAAGCTCTCTATGGTCACACAGTGAAGCCAGGTTAGGGTTGGGATTAGAGCCCAGCTTTTCTGCCTTGAAGTTGACTGATAATAGTTATGATTTTGAGGTCCTGCCTCGGGTCAGAGCCTGGGCTAAAATGCCCACTGCTGTGGCTTGAAAGTGTCCCCTCCAAAATTTGTGTGGAAACTTCATCGTCTTGTGGTGGTATTAAGGGGCAGGGCCTTTGGGGATGCGAAGACACAGTGTTAATCCTCTATTCTGATTCTTCTATGTGTAGATGGCGCCATTTATGAGGAACGGCCTTCACCTGACACCAAACCCATTAGCTCTTCTATCTTGGACTCCCAGCCTCCAGAACCAAGAGAAATAAATTTCTGGTCCTTATAAACTGTGCAGTTTTTGGCATTTTGTTATAGCAACATAAATTGACTAAGGCCCACACCCATTTTTTAAAGTGGACAGCGTTCGCCAACTTTACAGACTGGGGGACTGAGCCCCCGAGGGGTGGAATGACTTGGTCACAGTCATTCAGCACAGAGGTGGCAGAGCTGGGACTTGCAGCCTCATCCTACTGAACTCACATCTGTGCTACAACCCTTCTTGCCACTCCTGCTCACAATGTACTTTTTAAAAATAGCTTTGACAAGATATAATTCCAATACCATACCAGTCACCCACACCTTCTTTGTTTGAGACGGGGTCTCCCTATGTAGCCCAGGCTGGCCTCCAACTTGCAGTGATCCTCCTGCCTCAGCCTCCTGCGTGCTGGGATTACAGGCACACCTGGCACATCTGCACTATAAAAAGTGCACAATTCAGTGGTTTTTAGTACATTTAGTGTTTTAAAGTTATCATCACAAAAACATTAGAACAAGCTGGGTGTAGTGGCGCATGACTGTAATCCCAGCACTCTGGAGGCTGAGACAGGAGGATCACAAGTTCGAGCTCATCCTGGACAACTTAGCAAATTAGTGAGACCCTGTCTCAAAATAAAAAATTTTAAAAAGGGCTGGGGATGTAGCTCAGTGTGAAGGCCCTAGGTTCAACCCCTACCTAGTACAAGGGCAGGGCAGGGGGACCATTAGAACATTTTCATAACCCTAAAAAGCAACCTCATGTCCATCCCCCATCCCCTAGAGCCTAGGAAAGCATTTGCCTGTTGTCTCCAAAGATATACTGATTCTGGACATTTTAAAGAAAAGAAATGATACCATATGTGGATCTTTGTGACTGGCTTCTTTTAATTAGCAGAATGCTTATGAGATTTGTTTATTTGGTAGCAGGTATGAGTGCTTCATTCCTTTCTATGGCTGAAAAACTGTGTGGAGAGTCCACGTTTTGTTTAATCACTTATCTGCGGATGGGCATCTGGGTCATTTCCACTTTTGGCTGTCACGAATAATGCTCAGAATGCTTTTCCCTTTCTTTAGCACACTACCAGATAGGGCACAGCTACCTGGGTCAGAAGACCAGGGCATTCTTCACTGTCCCCTTCCAAAGACCTGCATCCTATTCTTGTGTGCAAAACAAAATCCAGATCCAAGGGCTTCCAATCTGAGCTACATCCTCAGCCCTTTAAAAAACTTAAAAAAAATTTTTTTTGGAGAAAAGTTCTCACTAAGTTGCTCAGGCTTGGCTCAAACTTGTGCTCTTCCTGCCTCAGCCTCCCAGAGTGCCGGGATTACAAGTATACATCACCACACCAGACTTACACTGCATTTTTCAAGGAGATAACAGAAAACACAGAAGTGAGAAGAGGCCTGAGGTCCAGGTCTGTCTACTTGGCTATCTCAAGACAAGGCCGGTGTGAGAGTGGCCATGGTAGGGACACAGGGCTGACCCACAGCCCCTGTCCCACCCTGAGGCTGCGCCCCAGGACCCCTTCTGTGGGAGGATGCTCCTTCCTGGGCTGACCGAGTGCAAGCTGGACCTCAGGGGCACCGAGGGAGCCGCCACGCTCTCATTCTTCGAGGGAAGGGTCTCCATGTCCCCATGCTGCAGGCTTCTGGCCTGCCCCACCCAGGGCTGTCACTGGCGGGGCTCAGAGAAAAGCAGGTGCCACAGATTTTCTCCATGTGTCCCTCCAGCCCCAGGCCCAGTCCCAGTCCCTCCTGATGTGGCCACAAATCTCAGCCTTTGAATCAATTTAACACTGGCCGGGATGTGATTTCGCATATTCGTTAGGTCTCTGTTGCTCTGTGGAAAAAACAGCTTATTGGCAGGGTAAATTAAAAAGCCTTTTGCATCCATCTGATCCCAGAAATGAGCCCTTTGATACCTCAGAGAAGAAAAGGTACAACTTGAAAGGCATTAATTACTATTCTTGGGAAATAGACAAAGTGTGAATTCTGGCTCCAGGAGGAAAAGAACAGGACAGATTGTTGGCCCGTGAAGGATCCCACCTTTGGCCCTTGTGCCCTCCTGTGGCCTGAAATGGATTACAGGCTCCAGAGGTAGGGGTGACCCTGCACCCAAAACTAAGCGCATTGCACCTGTATGAAGTATGATATAAAAAACTATGGTGAATGTTTAAATCAAAGAATGTATCACAGTAAAAGACCTAGTGCCATTCATCCCCCTCAGAATACTTCCTCTCACTTCCAGCACTTATCCCATCATTCTTGCCACTTTCTGAAGCAGTTCTGGAATTCCTCTTCCCTGAGTGTCTTTACTTGCACAGTTGTGGCTGCCTCAGTGTCCTAAATCGATTCAAAACATTTCCTTTTCATAGTCATTTTGACTTTGAGGAAGAGCCAGAAGTCATAGGGTGCTAGACCTGGTGAATAATGTGGATGAGGACACGCTGTGAAGTTTTCACAGCTTGCCTTTCCACTGGATGGCACTAGGCAGCAGCATTTGTTGTATTTCTGATCACGCTGCTTAAAAATCCTCAGGAAAGGGTAGTTCCAGAACTGCTCCAGAAAGTGTCAAGAATGAGGGGATAAGCGTGTTCTAAGCAAGGGGGAATATTTTGAGGAGGGATTAATGGCAGTTGACTTTCACTGTAATAATTTTTTAAACATTTAAGCATTTACCTACCATACATGTGATCATACCCTGTATAATTAGTTCCATCCTTGTTTTTTTAAGCCCTGGTACCTCTCAGGCCAAAGTCTTGCCCTTGGCCTGGTTACCAGCAGAAAACATGCTGAGTGGAGCCCGGGACTCTTCTGTGACAGTCCTGGTGCTGCCTGACCCTGGGGGAGGAGGCGGTGAGACCCCAGGGCCTGGAATGGGTATTGAGAGCTGCGGGGGAACCTTGGGGCTGACAGTGGTGGCATTTGGTGGGGGGTGGTGGAATGTGGGAGTGTGGAGAGGGGTGCCGATGGCTCTGTCTTTACAGAGGGGTCCCCTGAACTCACTGTTGAGTCACTGGCCTCCTGGCAGCAGAAGGATTGACGAGCTGCCTGCAGAACGGGCCACAGGGAGCTGTGAATTCCACAGTGCCAACACCAGCTCTCCCAAAGGGGACGGGAAATAGAAATCAGGAACAGTGATCTAGGGGCCAGGAGGTTAAAGAATCTTGAGATTTCTTAGAATAAAAGTGTCCCCAGCCGTGCACACCTATAATCCCAGCACTTAGGAGGATGAGGCAGGATGGCCATGAGTTTGAAGCCAGCCTGGGATACACAGTGAGTTCAAGATCGATCTGAACTACACAGTGAGACCCTGTCTCCAAAACAAAACAAAACAAAACAAAACAAAACAAAACAACAAAATGAGAGAGAGAAGTCCCAAACTAACAACCCCAGTTAGAGAGGTGTGGAGCAGACAGGACCTGGGAAAACAGAGGTCTCTTGAAGCCACTTCCACCATAGGAGGACAGAGCTGACTCGGTGGCTCTGAGAGGGAACAGGTGTGTCATAGCTCGGCTGTTGTCGTAAAAGAAGCAGATGTCCTGCGGTTCCCACGCCATGTCCTCCCTGTCATCCACATGCCCCAGTGTGTCACTGGAGCTGCAGGGGTCCCTGGTGCACTACACAGCTGGAGCCTGTGCCCTGGGGCCCACAGACTGGGGACCCTGGGCTGGGACAGCGTGTGACCAAGGAAGGCCTCCTCAGGACTCCAGGGGACCCTTGGGCGGAGCAGAGTGGGGAAGAAAGGAGTAATGGCACACATGGACACTCTGCAAATTAGGAACAGCAGCCCTCACTGGGCATCCTCTTGGGCACATGCCTGGCACCGAACAGGATCTTCTTGTGCAAAGAATGCGCACGGTCTTCACCAGATGAACTTCAGGCTGGATTTTCAGTGCCTTTGCACCATCTGCAATGTGTTCAACCGTATGTGGGCTATGGTAGGTTGAACGGGGACCCTCCACAAAACATCCCCATCATAATACCCAGACCTGTAGATGTCACCCTTTAATGGCAAAGGGAACTTGCAGGTTTGATTAAGCAGAGGATGATGAGAAGGAGAAATTATCCTGGGTAGTCTGGATGGGCCTTCTGTGTAATCACAAGGTTGGGTCAAGGAGGACATGGGAGAGGTCATTGGAGGAAGAGGACACGAGCCAAGAAGTGCAGGTGGGACATGTGCAGAAGCTGGAAAGGGGAAGAAAGTGGATTCTGCCCTGGAGCTCCCAGGAGGAGGCAGCTCCAACAACACCTTGTCCGGAGCCCCTGGAGACAGACCTTGGACCTTGATTTCAGATCTACGAGAGAATCAAATCCATCTGCGCCATCCTGAGCTGCCACATCTCGCTGTAATTCCAAATGGGAGTCCCTCTGAAGGACTTTCAGTCCTGCTGAAAATGTTTCAAACACACAGTGCTGGATGGTAGATCGGACAAAAGCATTGTTTCAGTGTTAAATTTCCTGAAGTTGATGACTTCACTGTAGTCGTGAGAGAGTATCTTTATTCATAGGAAAAACACACAAAAGCATTTTATACAGTGTATGGATGTTAGTCTTAAATGGTTAAGAAAAAAATGTATTTAGATGAATATGAAAAGGGAGTACCTGGGCGTGGTGGGGCCCTGTCTATAATCCCAGCACCTTGGGAGGCCGAGGCAGGAAGATTGCAAGTTCAAGTGCAGCCTGGGTAATGTAGTAAATTAGAGGAGACTTATTTCAAAATAAAAAAGGGCTGGGGATGTAGCTCAGTGTGAAGGCCCTGGGTTCAACCTCTAGTACTGCAAAAACAAAACAAAACAAAAAAACTAAAACAATAATAATAAAAAAGTAAATAAAATAAAAATAAGAAAAGAGCCAGTGATAAAGCAAATGGGGAAATTTTTCACAGTTGGTAAATCTTAAGGCACAAACAACAGGGAAGAATGCTTGCTCACTGCCTGACTACTCTTAGGTTATGAATGCAAACTTGGAGGTGGTCAAAGTCTTGCACAGGCCTCAAAAATGCTTTGTAGCTGGGTTGGGTCTAGGCTCAACCCTGGCTCTTGATCTTAGTGGTGTTTTTAAGAGTGAATATTTGTGGAATTTGCAGCACTTTAAGCTAGTTTATTCTAAAGTATTGATGACTTCTTAGGGATTGTTCTTCTGATTCCAAGACACTGGTTGCTTGAAAGGTTTGAGTCCGTAGGTGGAGGCAAGGGATTGACCTGGAAAAGAGGACAAAAGGCTCAGACTCATGCCAGTGTATCCATAGAGGTCTTGTTCCACGGGCTTCCACTTATTGTGACATTATTTGCCAGTATCCTGAGTGCCGGAGGGTGCTGGCAACAGATAGCTGCCCTCTCACTAGAACCTGGGGAGAACTCTGCCCATCCCATCTGCCAACAAATACAGTCGGCTCTCCGTGTCTTTGGGTTCTGCATCTGTGGATTCAACAGACCTCGGATTAAAAATATTTGGGGGAAAAATTGTGTCTGCAATGAACATGTGCAGATGTTTTTCTTGACTTTATTCCATATAAACAATTCAGTATAAAACTATTTCTATAGAACCCACCACACTGCATCAGGTGTGATAGGTGATTTGGAGTTAAGAGTGCACAGCAGGGTGTGTGTAGGTGCTATGCAAATATTGCACCATTTTATGTAGGGTACTTGAGCCCATGTAGATTTTGGTATCTGCAGAGGTCCTGGGACTCATCCCTCATGGGTACTGAAAGATGTATGTATGTATGTATGATGATTATTATTATTATTTGAAATGAGCGCTTACTAAGTTGCTCAGGCTGGACTTGAACTGTCGATCCTCCTGCCTCAGCCTCCCAAGTAGCTGGGATTATATGTATGTAGGTTGGACTGTACTTTTTTTAACATAAGCAATGTGGCCAGCATATTATAAGTGCTAGTCATACAAATAATTACAACACGAACAAGAGTTTATGTACCGGGAGAGAGATAGGATCAACAAGCAAAAAAGAAAATTTTTGTTTAATGATAAACAATAAAAAACATATTAAGATAGTGTGCTATAATAGAGCAGCAGCTTCGAAGTTTTTGATTGCTACCTCTATCTCAAAATTCTGAGCACTTGCCGTGTATGCCTGCACGCAGCCATATGCATATATGTTTATAATAATATGCATGCATCATAGTGCTAACGTGTTATAAAAGATACACAGAGTAGAAATACTATGAAAATGGAAAAAAAAATAGAAACAGAGATGTTGATGCTTTCTTCTTATTTCTCATTGTATTTTCTTGGCACCTGAGGGACCCATGCCAGCCTCTCGGGGCCACCGGGTGAAGGGGAATGGGAGGGGTTACACTCAGAGTGGCCACAGCCAGTCTCCAGCCATCAAGCAATCTGGGGGTAAAGCTTCTCCAGATGGAGTGGGACCAGGAGCTGCCAGGCCTGGGGAGGAGACAGAGGGTCAGGTGGCAGGAGCAGAGGAATGTCACGTGGAATGGCCAGAGTCTGACCCAACAGGAAGTGGCCCTTGTGGCCTGTAGGCCTTGTAGGGCGTGCAGGTTTTATTCTGACGCCACAGGAAACCATTAGACGGTTCTCAGCGAGAAAACGGTGTGCGCACATGTGCATTTTAAACTGTTTTTCTGGCTGTTCCGTGAGAAGGGAGTGTTAAAAGCGGGATCAGAAGTAGCGAGACCAGATAGGAACTTCTTGCAACGGACAAGGCCAGAGAGGGTGCCGTTCTGAATTAGGGTGGTGGCCAAGGAGCAAGAGAGTAGCGATGGAATGGATGGGGACTTGTTTTGGAGGAAGGTGTGACAGTGCAGGTCGAGGCTGACTCCTGGGTTCGTGGCCCAGTACCTGGCTGCAGATGGTGCCACCCAGTGATGTGGAGAAGTTGAGGTAGAGGAGCAAGGTCAGCAGGTCAGAGCTCACACTTGCAGTCCGTGTTGAGTCAGTACATGCGCAGGGGAAAGCTCAGGACTGAGGTTGTACATTTGGGAGTTGTAGTGGAAAGAAATGAGGGGTCCTGGAGGAGCGTGGTTTGTGAGGGGCAGCCCAGGGCAGCACAAGAGCTCAAGATGGGCAAAAGCTACAGGAAGAAGGTAACAGGTCATGTGGGGAGGTAGGGGACACAGACCCTGGCCCAGGGTTTGCACGGCTTTCTCCCGGGGAGCTTTTGCTCTGTGAAGTGATGTAATTGGGTGCAGAGGCAGTCATAGGCCTGGAGCCAGGAGGCTCTGAATTCAAACCCTGGCCACAGGTGCATGTAGGAGCCACACCGGCCCGGAAGAGGACCTGAGTCTCACGCACCCAGCCCTGCCTGCCAATCTCTCTCTTCCTCTGCATTGCAGCTGCTGCTCAGGGCCTGGAGCTGATGACATCTTGACAAATGATGCAGCCCAGCAAAGCAAATCACCATTCCAACCAGACAGCCACAGGCTGCCCCAGGAGGGCCAAACACATTTCCACAAATTTGCCCAGGGAGCGGGTGCAGAGCCAGTTACTGATTCCTCCTGTAAGCAATTGCATTTTATTTTCTCACAAGCAAATTTAATTCTGGTGTGAAGTTCGCATTCCACAAAGTGGCTGCAATCTTCATTTTTGTCAAGTCTGAATTCTGGTTTCCTCGGGCCTGGGTCCAAGCACCAGGGCCCTCACAGGGTACAGGTGTCCAGTGGCCAGGCGGGGGCACCTGGGTTATGCACTGCCATCTGCCTGGCTGTGTGCATGGAGCCCTCTTACATCCTGCTGATCTTTGGTCGTGGGTTCATTCATGCCGTTCTGCATCCTCCCTCCAGCTACGGGGGCTCCTTTGAGTCCAACTGCCAAGCAGGGTCATCCTTGAGTGGTTTGGGAGACATTCTGCTGTACCCTGCTTTCCGGTCTGTGGGAATCCCTGCTTCATGCTCCTCTCGGCCCTTGGATTCACAGTGACACTCATGCTGTGATACGGGGCATGGCACCTGCGATCTTACCACGGCCCATCTGCCCAGGACCCATGGTCTCTGACCCTGCACCATGCTGGGCAGCTGGGCAGTCCTGAGCTGGGCACCTCCTCGGGGTCTTCCCAGGCAGGAGGGCACAGACCGCGGCTCCTCTGGGGGGTCCACACATGTTTAGAGGTTCTGTTACCTTACTTAGGTGCAGGTCAGGGTCAGAACAAAGGGCCCCTTTGCTCTTTAGTTCTCTGTGATGAAATCTGTCCCAAGTCCTCTCCCTCTTGGCCACCAAGCCCAAGCCCAGGGGACATTTACGCAGGTCTCCAAAGGTGGTAGATTTCCTCTGCCTTTCTCTTCTTGCGCTCTTCAGCTTTGGTCTTAGACTCACCTCCAGGTCCTTGAATTGCAAAGCCCCTTATTTTTCCTCATTTATTTTCTGCCTTGTGCTGTGTCTTCTCCTCAGGGCATAGAAAGTGAGGTAACAGGCAGCGTGGAGGAGAAAATCCTGTGTTATTAGTTCAGAATACTAATTTTGAACTAGATTCTAGACATCCAATTACCAGCAACCTGCATCCAAAGGCTGGAAAGGAACTGCAAGGAGACTTAGATCATGGCCCACCCCAGGCCTGAAGCCTCTCTCAGCCTTCCTGGTGACTACATCCTGCGACGGGGTGACAGGGCGCCTTCCACCCTCATCTCCAGATGTTTCTCATTCTTAGGAAATTCCTCTTTAAATTCAAGTAAAAAATATGCCTCCTTAATTTCCATTTATTGATGCTGATTCTGTCTCTAGTCCGGAAACCAGTAGAGCCCTTCCCCAGGACAGCCTCTGCCGGACATCAGAAAGCATCCGAGACACAGCCTTCCCAGGTTCTAGACGGCCCCGCTGGTGACAGCAACTCCAGCACGTTAAGCGGTCAGTCCTTCCTGTCACAGCCTGGGCCCTGGAAGGTAACATTGGAGCAGAGGTGAGAAGGGCCCGGGGCCAGATCTGTCTGCAGGAGACGCCGCCAGTATGGACAGGAGGAGCCGATCTGTTGGGTGATAGTAGCCAGCACTGACTGCTATGCACCGTGTGCCAGGACTTGGCTCATGTGATCGTCGCAGCACACTTGAAAACTAGGCACCACCCCACCCTTATTTTCATCCAGTAGATGATCTGAGTGCATTGAGAGGTTCCCTAACTTGTCTTGGATCACATAGCCAGGAAGGGGCTGAAGCACATTCAAGCCCAGAGTCCACTCTGCTAACCATGGGGATGCCTGTGTGGTGACAGCAGATAGTGGTGAGCACATTGCTTGGCTCTAGGTGTGGAGGGTGGTGCTAGGCAGCCTTCATGTGCTCACTGCCTGCTTATAAATGCAGGCTCAGCTCAAGACTCCTGGGCCTCAAGGCCCACTTTGTAGAGCTCAGGAGGTGATGCCAACCAGCAAGAGATGGAACTGAGGCAGGGGCCATCCAGCAGGATTGGGTGGGGTTGTCATGGCAATGGGAAAAGCCCAGGGAGCTCCCCTACTACAGAGACAGAGAGTGAAAAGAGGAAGGGAAAAGCTTGACCCTCCTTGATGTGTATTAATGTTGTCCAGATAAATAGAATCCATAGGAATCCCCCCCCACACACACTCTCTATTTGGTTCTGTTTTCCTGGAGAACCTGACTAATACACATCTGCTATGCCAAGGATTTTGTTTAATGCTGCTTTGTGGCGCCAGATACACAGAATGCTCTAGATGGGTCTAAGGAAATCATCCATTTAGGGCACCCTAAAACAATCCATGAGGCAAATCAGGCCAGTGAGACCTTCTGTGGGAGCAGCTCTTGGGGGAAATTGGTCTTGCAGATGGAACACGACGTCTGCCCAGGCACCCGATGGGCTCATGTGACCTTGCTCATTTAAATGGAGCCTCATAATTGCCCCAGGCCATTGTAGACACCAAGCATTGTCCCCGGGACCTCAGATCCTCTAGCACTTTTTGTCCTACCTGATCTCATGCGTGCTTGCAAGGGGCTGTGGGACCAGTCCCTCCCCTGATGTCCCCTGGGTCAGCCTCATTTGAATCCATTGCTGCCACCATGTGCTGGAGCTGGCACCGCCTTTATCCCTTGTGGACCTGCTGGCCAGAAAGCCCACTTCTCTCCAGGCTCAGGACCAAGGCTGACCTGGAATGCTACATACAGGTGCCTGCATGAGGTGTCCTGGCTCTACAGCCTACCTGACACCAATGTCTCCACCTCTCAGGAGCCTCTTAATGCTACCACTTGAGGCAGGAACTGTCCCTTTCATCCTTCTCTTCCTGACCTCCAGCCCAAGGCTTAGAATATGATAACTTATTCATGTCAGTTGGATAAATGAAGGAATAAATATGACTCCCCCATGCTTTGGCCAAAGAAGCAAGTCTATCCCAAGCTGGAAGATGTCTAGCTGAGGCTAAGGGAGCGCTTGGGGAGCAGCCAGAATTTTTGGTGAATAAAGGGACTTCTTGGTAAACTTTACCACTCGTCTGTCTGGTTCATATTCCCCCATTCCCTCCGCACAGACTCTGCGTAGCCGTGATGGATTTGGCTTTACCTGTCTGGGGCAAGGTGCTATGGTTGCACAAATACCCTGAGGAGCTTCCAAGGTTTCCTGAGTACAGCATTTTACCCTTGCCTGTCAGCCAAGACCAGACGTCTCTTGAGAAGTAGGTTCGTTGTGTGTTCAGGGACATTTGTAGCTGAATTTATGAGTCTCCTTGACATTTTCTTTGAATTTTTCTCCTCTTCCTCTTCCTCCTCCTCCTCCTTTCTCTTCTTGTGGTACTAGGGATTGAACCCATCAAGTGCTGAGCTACATCCCCAGCCTTTTTCTTATCTTTTATTTTGAGACAGGCTGGCCTTGAACTTACAAACCTCCCGCCTCAGCCTCCCGAGTACCTTGCATTACACATGTATGCTACCATGCCTGGTTCTGTTCAGTTTTATAAGGATGGGGTTTATAGCATTTCAAAGGAGTGTTAAGAGGCCACCCTCATTGCTAATGATGACTAACCAAAAAGACCTTTTATATTCTCCCAGGTGTTCCTCCCCCCACCGGAAATATAGAACTATTGCAGAAAGACTGGGAAGGGATCGTGAGATTGTAGCCAGGAACACACAACTTGAATATTGGTTCTTGGCCAAATATCCAAACTTCATTCCCCCAAAACTAGGGTAGAGTCAACCTAAGACCCAGCCAGGGGTAGGGGTATAGGTGGGACTCTGTCCTGTGACTCCCAGGAGTGGAGTGAGGCTGCGAATGGGCGAGAGGGCATTCGGTGAGGTCAGTGGCCAACACCAATGGCCAAATCCATAAGGCCAAGACACAAGCATGAAAAGCCAGACTGTAGTGAAAGGAAAATCAGGCAAAAAAAAAAAATATATATATATCAGCGACAACTGTAGAGAAAGCTTGAATTGTGTACCCTCTTCAAGAGTAATTCATAGATTGAAACACTGGCTCTCAGCATCTCAGAATGGGATTATATTTGGAGAAAATGTCTTAAAGAGGTGATTAGATCAAAATGGGCCCGTCAGAGTGGACCCCTAATCCAGTTGGAATGGTGTTCTTATAAAGAGGAGGTGACTCCTTCCCACAACGACCACACTAGGACACGTCAAAGGGTGGCCAAGTGTAAGCCATGGAGAGTGACCTCAGAAGGAACCAACCCAGTCATGCTTGACCTTGAACTCACAGCCTCCAGAATTGTGAGAAATAAATATATATTGTTGAACCCTCTCAGGATGTGGGATTTGCTGTGTCAGCCCGAGCTGACAAATGCCAGGTCTGAGGTGTCCCTGCCTCAGCATCGCTGGCCACCAGGCAGGTGGGTCAACACTGGCTTGGGCTGGATTAAGGATATTTAGCTGGGGTTGGGTGATGATCATGTTGGGTTCCCCAAGCTTAGCAAAGAAGGGACAGAAGGCCACTGTGAATGTTGTCGGAGTCCCCTGACTCCTCTGTTGGAGGGAGGACAAGTTGGGCCTTGTGGTCTTGGCCTCTGCCTGTGGTAGTGGCTCCTCTTCTGATGACCCCACGCTGTGTCTGGCCCTTTGCATTTCCCCTTGTTGTTGGGATTCTGAAAGGTTCAGATCTCCCAGACCACCTTGCTCTGACTCAGTTTCCCCATCTATTTATCCTCCACAATCAGCTCTTGACAGGCAGGTATTTCAAAGGGATGAGGTGGGGACTTATATGTCCAGCAAATGTCAGTGAAGACCTTGCCCTGCCACCGTGTTTCCTTTTTGGTTCAAGCTGGGCAGAAAACCCATCTTTGTTGAACATGGCTGCTCCAGGTTCGGTTAACGATTGCATTCAATGTTTCCCCTTGCAGTGGGTTGGGGCAGAACGATGCCTACATACCCAGTTTCTAGGTGAAAACTACTCTAACAAGAGGATTTTTTTCTCACTCAATGGTTGTTTTTATGTTGAATGTATTTTATCCTCACAAAAGCAGCAGAGCAATGACAACTTTAATCCAACATAATAACTCATTGTTGTACAAAGTCTTACGAGTTGCAATGTGCTTTACTGTCTATATCCTCATTTGGGAGCTGTAAACACCCCAAGAGCCAGGCAGGCTGCTTATTAGTTATCCTGCCTCACTGATAGAGGAAGTGTCCCCCAGGCCCGGGGTCTGGAGCTCCTCCTCTGCTTCAGCACTCTTTCAGTTTCTGAGTGGTTGCTTTCTATCGATAATACCTTCTCCCTGAACAGCCGTTTTGTGATATGGATTCTTGGGGAAATAGCCAGTGTGATGCCCTCTTTGGAAAGCTGTACACCCGGTCTGGGATGCATGTGGAACCTTGTGTTCTGCAGCTGTAGGACAAATCCTTTTGCACAAATCCTGGCCCAGCTCAGGGAGGTGAGAGACAGAGTCCAGCGCTCCAAAGTGAGCGTCAGTTTCTCCATGCATTAGGATCCCCTGAGAGCTGTAAAAAATGATCTGTGCCTGGGCACAATGATCTGATCTCTGGGCCACTCCAGAGATTTGTTTTTGATTGGTTGACGTTATTTTTAAGCTCTCCAGGTGCTACTCATATCCGGATAGGATTGGGTACCACTGGGCTGAGATGATCCATTTTATGTTTGATCATCAGTTAAGGGGGCATCCCCTTTCCAGACATCGCACATGTAGGAGCACCATTTCTCCTTAGTAACGATACTGGGTGCTCCTTACATTTGAAGTCCTCTTCTGTGGGTCTCCCTCCGCCATGCACCCATGGGTGAAATGTGACAGAGTGCCATTTGCTGTCATCTAACGAGACCCGAGTATATTGTAGCTGGCACTGGGCCTTCACTGGAGGAAAGTTTCAGAGAACAAATCCTATTGTGTCAGGGGAACAAAGAGAGACTTAGTAGACAGCTGAGGCAGTAAAGAATACCTATAAACTCCACTCTTTCCCTTCCCTCCTGAAGTCTGAGGAGCTGAACTTGTGTTGGGGAAGTGGAATAAACAAATCTGGCTTCTTCTGGCCTTTGCCTTGGAGGCAGAGGCTACTTTCTGATCCCATGATTGCTTGCTGGTATGGTGACATTTCCTGGACCTGAAACTTGACTGATCACTGAAGCACTGGCCTGGCATGAAAGAAGCTTTGGTTTATATGTAGATGTCCCCCAAAGCCTCACGCGCTCATAGGAGGGGCTAGGGAGGTGGGAGGTGATTGGATCACGGGCATGTGGTAGTCATCCGCTGATGAGTGTATAGCTACGTATGCTACAGGGAGGTGGAGTCTGGTGGAAGGAGGCAGGCCACTGGAAGGCCTATCTCCCTCCTCCATTCTACCTTATTGTTCTCTTTTCCCCACCACCATGCCATGAGCAGCTCTCCTTCACCATGACCCTGTGCTATGCTGTCCTGCCTTAGAGCCAGACAACTATGGGCTGAAATCCTTATAAATTGTGAGCCCAAATAAATCTCTCCTCCTGTAAATTTTGAGTGTCGGGTATTGTGTCTCAGTGATGAGGAAGTGACTAAGACAAAGAGTCACAGAGGACACAGCAGTAGCTGAGGAAGGGCCACCAAATCATCTCAAAGGAAGCTACATTTCACATGGAGCTTGGAGGATGAGCTGCAGATCATGGAGTTCAAGATGGGAGAGAAGGGGGGTCTGCTAGGTTGATGGCAAAATAATTTCACTTCCCACCATATGCACCACCGGCTCAGTGAGGGGGAACTGGCTGCTTCCAGTCAACGTCGAAGCCTTGGCAGGTATTTGGGTTTCTCCAGATGTCTCTGCAGCTGTAACTATGGATACCTGGGAACTTTACGTAAGTATAGGTATCACAGTGAAGACCGAGAGACCCCAGAAGGACTCACAAGTTCACCTTGGACCCTGTGGTTTCCTCTGCTCCATTTCTTTATCATCACAATCATCTTCATCACCTTCACCATCACTTAATGCTGTTCAGCTTTCAAGGGCACCATTTTCTCACAATCTTGTGATGCAACAGGATAGACTCATCGTCTCCATTTGACAGATACAGAAACTGAGGTTCAGAGGTGAAATGACATGGTGAATGAGTCACTAAATGGTAACTAGAAACCTGATTTTGGGCTCTGAAGCCTTAGACACGTTTGTGAATGAGGTGAAAATACCACCAAGACATATGTACCTGGTTCCATGGTTCACTGTTCATAGTATTTTAATCAGATGCTAGCAATGAACTGTCCAAGCACCTCTATTAATTCCTTTAATCCACACAGCAATATCACTGTTTTACAGTGGAGGACGCTAATGAATAGTGGTTAAGTAACCCCTAAGAGGTGGGCTCTGCTCTTACCCAGGGAGCTGCCGTGCATATCGAGCAGGACAACCAGAGAGAGGGGCTTTGGATTCAGAACGATGGGAATGTGAATCTGGTGTGTCACATGTGTGCTGCACAACCACGGACAATGAGTTGTCTCATCAGAGCCTTAAGATTGGCAACCACGGACACGGTAGACCAGGGTAGCTCTTCTCCTGCTTGGTTGTTGGAATATAAAGTGAGGTCACCTTTGCAAAGCACCTCACACAGAGGCAGGAACTGGGTAGTGTTCCACCTTGCTAGTTCAGAGGGGATAGGAGCTGGGGGTTATGGTCCCTGGGGAGGCTCTCTCAGGCCCACACAAATGACCAAAACCTCTTCTGTACCTGCACGATACCCGACTGAGCAATCTGCAAAAACTCCTCCTCTGGCCACTGCAGAGCATCGAACTGGAAATGTGGCAGTAAAAAATGACCATAGCAGAACCAGCAGCAACTGGGGAATTGGGCATCAATAAATTAAACGATGCTTCCAGCTTATATGGCTTCACTCTGACCTCCCAGGAACAAATTTCAATATAAATAATTTACCCAGTAAAGGGATATTGAATCTGCCACTCGGAACTGCAGGGATAATAACAAATTTTGTGAATCCAAGAGTGGCATCTCATTTCAAAGCAAGAGCCCTGGGTAGTGGGGAATTGAGTTTGGGGACCCTGGCCTGGCTTGGTTGCTGGACAGCAAACCCCTTCTTGTACCTGGACCTCCCTGCCCTCTCTTCTCCTGGTGGAAAATCTCAGTAGTGTTTGCTTCATGCTCCTCTTGCCTCTCGCTGGCTTCTTCAGTGCTCGGCTGGCAAATCAGACACACCACAGGTGGCACAAGTGGCATTTCACACGTGCACGCACACACACAGCATCACAGAAAGAAAAAGACTTTCTTCTAAGTGTTACTTTGAACAGATGAAAAATAATTCAAGTGGTTTTTCAGAGCCAGGAGGCAAAGGGAGAGGGGGACAAAGTGAAATTATAATTGCTAGAGCGGCTGCGTTGGACACATTCCCCTTTTTTTTGGGTGGAGAAGATGGCTATTACCTGATGAAAGGGGCTGGGGTTTGTCCTGGCCAGATCCTCTCTTAAACCTCTTTCTTTTTGTTTTAGGCCAGGTCTGCTTCCCAGGCACGAGGATCATTTTCTCTTCTGTCATCAAGACAGCTGCGCTCAGTGGGAGTAGGAGTCCTCCCGTGAAACCCTGTTGCCGGGCCCAGCGTGGTCTTTCCCTGGCTGGCCCAGCCCTCCACTTGCAGCACCAGCTTGCATTCGGGTGTCTCCTGCCTTTTACAAGCTGTTTTCATTATCTCCACCTCACAGAGCTGAGCCGTGGTCTGGAGCTGAGTGCTGAAGCCCCCAGAGCTCCAGTCACATCCATCTTAGTTAGGAAAGGCACAACCAGACCAGGGAGATGTGATTCAACTCCAGACAAGAACCAGAACAGCCTTGGAACTCTAGCCATACCTCCATTCCCAGAGAGAATATGTCCCACGACACATGCTGAGGTCAGAAATGTATACTGGTGGCACTGAAAGTCATCTTAGGACTCTCTCCCTCTCTTCTTTCTTTCTTCTTTCCATTTGGAAATATTTCTCAGGCCAATAAATGAGAAGAGAACTCAGACAGACAAAGGGAGTTGGGAGACAAGACAGCCCGAGCGCCGCAGGGGAAGATGGAGAAACACCAGCCCGGGATTCTGTCCTAGGCAGTGTTATGAGCTATAAAGGAGTAAACCTGAGGCCAGGGGGTCAGAGAAGGGGCAGCCTTGGGAATGAACAGGGGAGCAGAACCAGCGAAGCTTCTAAAGGAGCAAGTGCTGGAGCTGAGCTGGATAACAAGGTGAGTCATGGAGTGGATTCCAAGTAGAGAATGCACAGAGCAAAGAGCAGAGACAGCAGGGCTGCAACCATGTAAAATAAACAAAAAAGCAAAGGCAGGCTGGCTAGATCTGAGCCTGGACTGTCTCTAGAATGGATATGTGGGCTGGGACAGATCATCCTGAGTCCAGAACACAAACCCTCTGCAATCTCTGTGCAAAAAGATTGGATCTCTACCCAGAAGGCTCTCTGGAGGAGCCTCAGTCAGGGTGTAGTTGCGAAGACAATAGACTTCCTCTACATATTTCAAAGCAGGGGATTCGATATGGGGAAGTCATTGTCCATGTGATGAAGGGCTGGAAGAATAGAAATGGGTGGAAGGAACCCAAAGATAATCATGGCTCCCAACTGTAGGGCTTCAGGAACAAAGGGAAGAGGTGAATCATGAGAATTTGAGGTTTAGAGGAAAGACAGAGAGAGGGGGTACTCAGATCTCTAAAGAGGGGTGGCTGCCCAGCTGGCATTGGTACTTCAGATGGCCTGTGCCCAGCTGGGCCTGTGGCTGTCAGGAGAACCTAGAGACCTGCCCCAACTCTGGCCATGGAATGCCAGTGCCACTGCTTGGGTGATGCTCATGGGAGAGGCAGGTGTGCAGCTTGGAGAAAGGCCCTTTATTTGTGCAGAGTCTACCGAAGCAAAAGTGTGGTTCACAGAGCTCCAGGCTTAGCATGATCACAAAGCAAGATCTAGAAGATTGGGGTGTGGCTGAGAGGTAACAAGTCAACCCAAGAAGGGCCTGAAGTGGATTTGGGCTTGGGGAAAGCCCTTCTGGGTTCAGGATTGGGGGAGCATTGGATGGGTAGGGAGGCAGGGGAAGAGACAGGTGCCCTACAGCAGGGAGGAGAGAGTAAGGTAGCAGGGCAGGGGTGGGAAGAGGAGACCCCAGAGAAAGTGAATGGACTTGGGGTCAAGTGACTCAGTGGGTATGGCATGGTCAGAGATTGAAGTCAAGGGAGAACTGCAAACCCTTATGCGGACAGTCTGGGTGATGTGGTACTGCCCCTAGCATAAGGCACATAGAAGGAAGATAAGGAAGATGGAAAAGAAGAGGAGAAAGAAGAGGAAGAAGGAAATACCATCCTACCACTGGAAAGGCACTCCTTTGCAACACACAGCACTCCATTTTTTAGCTGTAACTGCTAACGATTTTGCCTTTTTGCAGAAGACACACTGTCTTTCTACACATTCTATACACAATTGCTAAAGATGCCTTCTAGAGTAATACAAAAATTTTTCTTCTGTCAGACAAATATTGGAAGACAATTGTTAGCTAAAAGAATGAATAAGAAGTGCGTAAGGAGTTGTAATTCAACATAACGAGCCCAGAGTATTTGGGTTGTGGCCCAAAGCAGCACTAGCTAAGCATGCATTAAAGAACAGCCTGTTGGCTAAGCCAAGGTGACAAGTTGACAGATGCTTCAGACCCTAGACAGGGCCATTTCAGGGGGGAATGATGGGCCTGTGACAGAAGGAAGGGGATGCTCTGGGAAGGAAGGTGGAGGTCCGTGTGCACAGGAAGGTGTCACTGCATAGGTCAGGGGTCCCCACGGGGAACCAGTCAATATGCATGTGTTGAGACAATGAACTTGGATTGACAAAATCATGGCCCTGAAAACCCTCTGACCAAGTGCAGAGGCTTGGCGTGGTCTCCAGGAAACCATCTCCATATTAGGAAATTGACAGAGACCAGAGGAGACATAAATCCCAATCGATGTCACCCTTGCACATGCTGATGAGGGCCAGCAAAGGCCTTGGGAAGACACCCCATGTGCTTGTGGCTGGAGATGATGCAATAATTGAGACTGTGGAAGATAGCAAGGCTGCGGGGGGGATAAAAAATGTGGTTTCTGATAAAGGCTCTGGATTGGTTTGCTAGGGTTGCAATAACTAAGAACCACAGACCAAATGGCTTAAAAAAACTGGAATTTATTTTTTCATATTCCCAAAGGCTAGGAGTCCAAGATCAAGGTGTTGGCAGGGTTGGTCTTTCCTGGGGCCTGTTTCCTTAGTTTGAGATGTTATCATCTCCCTGTGCCTTCACCTGACCTCCCCTCTGTGTGAGTCTGTGTCCTAATCTCCTCTTCCTATAAGGATGCCAGCCATATGGGATTAGGGCCCACCTGAAGGTCTCATTTTAACTTAATTACCTAAAGAGGACTTATCTCTGACCCACAGTATCCTTCCAGGTTCCACCTAAAAATATGACTTGAGTTAACAACTCCCAGTAAATCAGGGTATTTATGAATGAAATCTATTGAAACCCTGCAAGTGAATTACTTATGCAGTTTCCACGTATAGAATGATAAGCTATTCTTGTTGCTGTTGTTGTTTTCTTGCCCAGAAGTCTAGTTAGATTTTTTCATCCAGTGGGAGATTGATATTAATGGCATTTAGGAAAGTAGGTTAAGAATTCAATACAATGCGTCATGAGCATATCCATACAAATGTGTATCTGTCAATATTTTAAAGAGATTTAGAGGAGGAAATGACACATGGTATGGTCTTTTGCCCCCGTGTCCTTTGGAGAAGGCAAAGACTTCTTATGCAACCAAGAAACCTGTGGGAGTTCTTTGTAAACTTTTTTGAAACATGAATACTCAATACTCAGTATAGATATTTTTATATTTTCCCTGTTGGATTTCTCATTTTCATTGAGCTTGAAGACTTGTTTCTTATTTGACCGTGACATATAAAATATATGCTGAAGCTTGCTGTTATACCCAAACACAAAATATCATACATTTTTTTTTTTTTTTTTTTGTGGGTACCGGGGGGTCGACCTCAGGACCTCGCGCGCCAACAGGCACCCGTGCCGCTGAGCAATATCACCGGCCCCTTTTTCGTATGTGGGATCCGGGAGTCGAACTCGGGCCCTCGCGCTTGCAAGGCAGGCGCTTATGCCGCTGAGCCATCTCACCGGCCCCATACATTTTTAATGTCATATGCCTTTAAGAACCAAATTCATCAGAAACTTATTAATTCAAACTTGCCTTAGAGCTTCTGATAGCCAAGGCTTTAAAAAAGACTACAGGTTTGAATTTGTGCCTATGGAGGGGTCTTCACATTGTTAGTAATAGTGGTGAACATTTGTAAAACTCTTACTCTGAGTTGGGCAATGTGCTGCATATTTTACACTCATCATTTTATTTAATTCTCACTGTGAATTTATGAGGAAAGGGTGATTATTTCTCCATATCCTCAAAGCTTAAAGAGCTCCGTAACTTGCCTGAGGACACTGTATCAGTCAGCTTTCCCATTACTGGGGCTAAATACCTAACACCCACAATTTAAAGGAGAGGTATATTTGGCTCACAGTTTCAGAGGATTCAGTACATGGTTTCAAGGCTCCAAGGCAGAAACATCGTGGTGGAACGGTGTGGTGGAACAAAGCTGCTTAGTTCATGGCAACTGGGAAGCAGAGCATGGGAACAGCGCCCAGAGAGGGATGTTGCCAGGGACCAGGGACCAGATATAGACACCAACGTTACACCTCCATGATCCACACCCAGAAGCATGCTTTACTAATCTTCTACATAGCTTGCAAATGAATCAAGTTGACAATTAAGTTTAACTGTCACACATATGTAGCTAGAAAGTGCTGGAGCTGAGAGTCACGCTCAAGTCTGTCTGCTTCTGCAGCCTGACTCTACCATTCCATGGGGAATAGTGGATCCAGGATGGCAGTTAGGAGTCTCTATCCTGTCAATGGATATGTGCTACATGTACTAGGTAGGGGTGGACACTGTGCTAGATCTATTTACATTAAAATGGAAACAAAATTGTCTTCTATAATCTGGGGTTTGTCACCTCCACAACTTATGCCAAAATTTATTCCCCAAAGTCATATGTTAGTGGTACTTGGAAGTAGGGGCTCTGGGAGATAATCAGGATCAGATGAGGCCATAAGGTATGAGGCCATGATGGCATGCATGGCTTTTTAAGAAGAGGAAGAGAGAGGGCCAAGGGCATAGCTCAGCAGCACAGCACCTGCCTGGCAAGCATGAGGTCCTGACTTCAATTCCCAGTTAAAAAAAAAAAGAAAAGGAAGAGAGGCCTGAACTATCAAGCTTGTTCTGTCTTGCCATGTGATGTCCTGAGCTATTTTGGGACACTGCAGAGTCCTCATCAGCAAGAAAGCTATCACCTGATGTGGCTGCTCATCAACCTTGGGCTTCCCAGACTCCAAAACTATCAGAAATAACTTTATTTTCTTTATAAATTGCCCAGTCTATGATAATCAGTTATAGGAACAGAATACAGACTAAGACTGGGTCTTTGTCTTGCAGAATCCCTGAGCCTAAGAAAGGAAAGCAGCCACATACAAGATAGATTGTCTCATAATAATCTTCGCAGGAAAAACAAGATGGTGGTGACTACTGAAGAGGTAATTTTTCAAGGGAAGTGGGTCTGGGTGTCCAGGAGGAGGTTCTGGCATTTGACCTGAATTTAGAGGTAGGAGGAGGAATTTGCCAGGCAAAGGAAATGACAAAAGGTATGAAAGACAGAGGGACCAGAGTTGGGAACAGGCTTAGCTGGTTTGAGGAACAGCAAGAAGTTCAGGATGAGTGAACAAGAATGACTCTGAGGTCATCATCTTGGGAAACTTAGTGGATGGTGACATTGTTAACTGAAATCAGACATGTAGAGGGAAGACAATGAGTTTAGCTAGGGCTTGTTGAATTTCTGGAAACTGCAGTACTTTGCAGAGAGAGTTTGAGAATAAAAATAGGATGAAGGCATGGATTTGGACATCACCAATAAACAAGAGATTGTTAAAGCTAAAGCAGTTGATAAATTGAGATGTTGATAAGGAATAGCCGAGGCCAAAGCTGAGAAATGTGTAGGACAAGAAGAGAATGGCAGTCAAGGTGGAGGCCTGGGGAAGACAAAACCTAGAGGAAGGTAGAGATGGTGGGACAGGACAAGAAGACTGGAAAAGGAGGTAAGGGGACAACCAGGAAGGACTTTGAGATTTTGGAGTGATCAACAGTGTTAAATGCTTCATATACTCTGTAATGGTTGATACATTGTGTCAACTTGAGAATTTTAGAAGTTTAATTAAGTGACTTACCAGGTCTACGTCCTAAGGTATAGAGGACATGCCCTAGGGTGGCTGTTTACACCCTAGGATGTTGCAATGGTTGATTCATTGTGTCAACTTGAGAAGTTTAGAATCATAACTAAGTAACTCAGCAGTTCTACATCCTAGGGTGCAGAGGACCCACCCTAGGGTGGCTAGCCTGCGTACAATATAGGGGAGGAAAAGAGGCTTGCTCTTCTCCTTTTGGCTCTTGTTGCTTTTGCTGTCTTCTGCCACCATGAAGTGTTGCCCCTCTGCCATACCACCCTGCCTTGGAGCCAGCTGATTATGGACTGAAACCTCCACAGACTGTGAGCTAAATAAACTTTTCCTCCTTTAACTTTGGGTGTTGGGTATTTTGTCTCAGCAACAAGAGAAAAGTAACTAAGACAGACTCCATGGCATGAGAAACTGGGAATGGTCCATTGACTATAGTTACCTTTCAGCCAAAAGGTCAGAGTGGAGGAAGGAAGAGAGTGATTCAGGAGACTTGGGTGTGTTGGTGAGCTGAGAGGAGGAAGATCAAAAGGCACAGGAGAAAATGGAGATGGGTCATCAGCTGGATCAAGGAGAAGAGGAGCTGAATGGAGCCAAGCCCCTCCTTGTTCACAGGCAGTTAACTGTGATTTGGTGAAAGTGAGATGTGTGTTTCTTGGAGACCAGATGAAAGGACGGGTGTCTCCATGGAAAGGAGAGAGGGAAGTGATGTCTATGACATTCCTGGGTTACTGCTTTCATAATCCCTGGGAAGATGTGCGGGAAGCTTACCTGTGAAGATTGGATGTGGGTGAGGCAGGCAGGGTGATAATAGAACAATTACAGAGACAGTGAAGATGAATAAAAGCTTTGAAAATAGTGGGTCAGGGCCTGATTATTAGGGACCAGCGAGTGCACTCAGAAACCAACCATAAGTCTGTAGTCCTACAATCAGGACATTTAGACTATTTTCCACATAGTGTTTGGCCACCTTGGAGGAAGATGAGAGAGTGGACAGTCGAATCAATCCCCAGATGGGCATTTACAGGCAGCTGGGATGACAATGAGGTGGAGGATGTGCAAATATCAGTGGCAATGTCACCAAAGTGTTTACTCTGGAGGTCAGGTTGGTATGGAGGCCAGTAGACCCAGAAGAAGGCTGAAGGTTGGAAAGAATTAAGGTGAGAACTCAAGACCAACCATCCCCAACATTGTTGGCACAGAGATCAGTTTTGTGGAAGACAACTTTTCCATGGAGAGGAGTGGGAGAGATGGTTTAGGGATGATTCAAATGCATTACATTTATTGTGGACTTTATTTCTTTGAGTACTACATTATATTTTCATAAGGAGCACACAACCTAGATCTTGCACCTGTGCAATTCACAATAGAATCCACCCTCCTATGAGAATCTAAAGCTAGTTGATTTGACAGGAGGTGGAGCTCACATGGTGATTTTAGCAATGTGAAGCGGCTGGAAATATAGATGAAGCTTTGCACTCTGGCCAGCTGCTCATTTCCTTCTGTGCTACCTGGTTCCTAACAGGCCACAGACCAGAACTAGTCGTTGGCCCAGGGGCGGGGTAAAAACATTTTTTTTTTCAGGAAATCAAGAAGGCCAGAGCTAACATGGTATATTTTAAAATTTGTGAGTAAATGGGCATGGTGACACAGGACGGCAATCCTAGCACTCTAGAAAACTGAGGCAGGAGGACTGAGCCCAGTCTGGGCAATTTAGCAACTTAGGAAGACCCCGTCTCAAAATAAAAAAGGCTGGGGATGTAGCTCAGCAAGGCCCCGGATTCAGTCTGCAAAATGAAACAAAACAAAACAAATTTGTGTGAAAGAGCATTCTGAGTAATGTCAGCCCCAGCGTGTCCCTGAGGCTGAGGATGGGGAAAGGTTGGAGGAGAGAAGCCATTTCCTTAGCTTTCCCTATCACAGATACTTCCCACAGCTTTTGTCGGGCCCAGCTCCCAGTGGAAGATGGAAGCAATGGCTGAAGGGGACCTGCAGTGTCTGTGTAGCCATTGTGACTCTGTAGGCTGGGGACCGCATGCACAGATCCCCAGGCCTGGGCCTGGGCTCAGCTCACAGAAACAACCCTGACAGACTGGGCCACTTGCTGAACCCATCTTCCCCACCCTCTCATTTTTGGGGATTTACCAATTCAATGTTAAATGGATGCACTATTTTTGTTTTGTTTCCAAACACTAAGTATGACTAGGTGATTCCATGGAAAGAGAATTAGTGCTACATTCCATTGGGATCAGTCATGGGAATCAGGAAGAACCTATTGGCTAAATGTCCAAAAGCAGGTTATAAACCACCCCTCCAACCATTGTTCAGGCAGCCCACACTCAGGATCTGATTGGGATTCTCAGGGATTCCCCGCCACACCTTGGCTGTCTTTTGGCTCGAAGCAGACCACAAACTCCAGCCCCTGTCAGGATGCTGGAGACACCTCTCCTCACCCAGCTGCAATAGCAATTATCCATCACAGCCCTCACCTGCCAATAGCCTGAGCCACTCTCAGCAGGCTGCAGATGCCTAACATGCTGGGCACAGGGTTCCTAGAGTGTCAGGGATCATCCCAGCAGTCCAGTACTGAATCAATGAGGATCACCCGCAGAATACTGAGTGTGCAGGGGGACAGAGGGTTGAAGGAGAGGAAGTAGTTGCTATGGCTGGGCAAAGGCCCTAGACTGGGAGAATTAGTGGGATGCTTTTCTCTCCCCGTGAAGACTCTGGGGACAGATACAGAAAGCAGACCTGGGGAAGCATTCACAGCTTCTCTGCTCAATTGAACCAGCATGTCTTGCTCTACCAGGGCTGATTAGGCACAGGCACGAATCTCCCCTTTCCCCTTGATCAATCCAAGTCTGATCACGGAGTGAGCCAGGCTGGTTGCATTTGCACTCAAGCATCAGGCACCCAGACCAGAACTTTATGGCTTCCTTCTACTCTGCAATTCTGTGTCTAGAAGATAACATCTCAGACTCAATGGGACATAACATATTGGATTTTTCCTGCTCTAAGCTGGTGAAAGTGCAGTGGAGATAGAAGTTGCCATTTGCTCTCTTAACCAGAGCCTTCAGTCCAAAAAATTACTTTGCTTTTTGGCAAGAGTTTCCAAAAATAAATTTGTTAAAAGTGATGGCTTCAGGGACTTTTAGGATAGCAGAGACCTCTAGACTATGACTACTCTAAGCACCATTACCCTTAAAAAAAGAAGCACCCCCCCCCACAACAAGAGCTCTCAGCTTTTTGACATTTCCCAAGTCTGTCAAAAATGCAGGCTTGGCAACTGTAGGGAGTGGTGATGTGGCAGGTTGCCAACGAGCTTCTCTTTCAAGGACACGTGGTCAGCCACTTCTGGTGGCAGGGGACTCTGTCCTAGCTGTTTTGACTCTGTGAGCTTGGCTGGCCTTTGCTACTCAGTCCCTCAGCTCTTGTGCTCCTGTCTGCAGGACAGAGTGCCCGCCTCTGTTGGAGATGAAGATGTAGTGCTTGCAAAGTTCTGTGGCAAGCCACACACCAACAATGTCATGTACACACAGACAGCTAACACTGGCACTTCTCTGACACCTTCAAAGACAAATAAACCTTTCCTCAAGTCCGCAGCTGTGTTGAAACACTAGGCATTTTAAGTGCCCAGGAAGCAGCAATTTTTGGTTAAAAGCAATTTGAAAATCTCTCCAGGGTAATACTTGTTAATATAAAAGTGATCTTTTTTCCACTATGTGTTTATAGTTGAAGCAATATGATCACAACATTAAGCTTATGGAAAACAGAAATAGTCATCCTGTACTATCTTCATGTGTACACAACTATTATAAATAATACTGTGAGTACATCTAGTAATAAGTCTTTGTCTACTTTCCTAGCTATTTTCTAAGAATATATTCTTGGAAGCAGCAGCATATTGGCTATATGAACAGTGTTTTTTAAGATTGCTGCTATATTTTGTCATAAATAGTATTTTACTACCTCTTTGTTATTTAATATACATTTTTTTGAATATTAATGATCCTAAGTAATACTTTAAATATTTGACAGTAATTTACATGTCCATGTATGAAATATTTGTTTATTTCCTTTGTCCCTTTATACACTGGGGTCTTTAATATCTTTCTATTAACTTATATGAACTCTTTATTTCTTAAGGCTATCATTTGTTGCAAAAGTTTTTCTGCCTTTTTTTCTAATTTTATTGATGCTTTGATATATATACATAGAACTTTAACATTTTTATGCATTCAAATTTACCCAATTATTCCTTATTATTTCTTGAATAACACACATATTCCTTATTTAATGACCTACCTGTTTAACAGCTATTCAGACTTACAACTGAGAAGCGTTGTAAGGATTTATATTATTTAGGTTATTTAGCATTTATGATCAGCTGCTAGGACTTAAACCCACATTCAAGCTTATGACGCAGGAATGTGAGTGGCAATGTTGCTTTCTGGTGGCTTCTACAGTGCAGTCCTCTAATTTTTGCTGATTGTACTATACAGTACACTACAGTAGTTTTATATTCTGTTATACATTGCAGTACTGCATGTAAGAGTTATGCAAATAAAAGTAAAGTCATCAAATAGGAGTTTCCTTTGGCCATTTCTTTGTTCTGAATATTGAAATGTATATTATATACAATCCCTCACTTAACAGCCAATTCATTTAATGACCGAGTCGAAGGTACAGAACTCATTAAACGAGGAGTGCCCGTATATACCATTTATTGGACACCTCTTACCTGCGAGGCAATGAGTTGAAATTTTATGGTTATGTTTTACTTGATCATTGTGTCAAGCACCAGAGGCAGGCACAGTCTACCTATTATCCACATGAGATTATAATGATAAAATAAAATAATAACAATAGCAATAGCGATGGCAAACATTCAGCAATTACCACTAAATATTGTTATAAGCACTTTAAATGCATTAACTAATTTACTACTCAAAACAACCCTACAGTGTAGGTATGATTTTCACTCTCATTTGCAAAAGAAGAAAACTAAGGACAAAGGACTAAACTGTCCACAGATGAAAAGTGACAGAGGTCAGACAAGTGGAGGTTAAGGAACTTGCCCTAAGCCACACAATAAGCCAATAATAGTTGCATGATTCAACCCTGGGTCCTATTTCAATCAACAACCCAAGTTGCTCTTCTAATCTAAAATTCTTCCCTATTCAACATTGAACACTGGGCCCGATTTCTTTCATCCTGTGGTTAAAATCCACATCTATGACTTATTGTTTTCTCTCCCTTATGTCTTTTGTTCTATGAATTATGCCTTATCTCCTTCATCTACATAACTTTGGAAGATGAACATCCTGTATTTTATTCTGTGGAGTGAAACTTCACAGTACCTGGATTTTTGCTATTTAAGTGCTACACAATATCTCAAACAAAGCGTAATAAGAATAGTATCTAAAACCAGCAAGACTATGCTTTAAAGAGGGCTATCAATGTTCCTAATATGAATTATACACATCCATCCTTTTTATTCTTTTGTGACAAGGGCTATGGCCATTTCTAGAAGACTTGTCTCTCTATAATTAATGCAAAGTGGGTCTTTGAGACATTTAGATTTCTTTTGCTTTTCCTTAGCCAATCACATAAAACTAAGAAGAGAGGTAGGAGGAGAAAAGAGCTATATTGGGCACAGTGGTGCACACCTGTAATCCCAGCACTCTGGGAAGCTGAGGCAGGAGAATCATGAGTTCCAGCCCAGCCTAGGCAACTGATAGACTTAGTAAGGAATTGTCTCCAATCAAAAAAAAGGGGGGGTAGGGGGAGTAGTTCAGTGTGAAGGTCCTGGTTTCAGACCCCAGTACCACCAAACAAACAACCCAGCCTTCTTTGAGCATGGAGTCAGATTTTGTGCGGTAGAGTAATGCTATGTCACATTTACTTTCTACAAATTCAACTTCAGAGATCATTTAAGAGCACATTTCCTGCTTCTTAGAATGTCAAATCATTTTGTGCTTTGTTTTCCTCCTTCAGATAGTATTGAGCTTTTGGCAGGCAGATAAATTACTTGTAGATAACTTTCAACTTTGCTGGGTTAGAGACTCAAGTCCTATTACATGAGTGCGAGGTTTCCCCGGATGACCCCATAATCATTGAACACTCAGCAATTGTATTAGTCACTTTCCTGCCACTGGGACAAAATACTTAGGTACCCATAACTTAAGGAGGAGAGATTTATTTTGGCTTATAGTTTCAGAGAGTTCAGTCCATGGCTGAGTGGCTCCAAGGCAGAACTGGCATGGCAGAAGGGCATGGTACAGAAAAGATGCTTAAACCCTGTCAGGAAGAAGCAGAGAGAGAAAGGAGGAGCCAAGGACAAGAAAACACTCTTCCAGGTCACACTCCAGTGACCCACCTCTAACCAGGCCCCACCTCTTACAGCACGTTTGGCTACAAACTCATTAATGGGTGACTCCACTGATGAGTATAGTGCTCACATTGATGCAATCACCTTCCAATGCCCCATCTCTGAACACATGGGATTTCTGAGGAATGTTTTACATCTAAGCCATAACACCAGTCTGGCTGGGGAAGTGCAGATATCTCCCTATTTTTGTGTAATCTCTGGAAATGGTCACCTGGTGACTCCCAAGTCATTCTTTGCTTGGCCAGTAGAGTTTTACTCTTTGCATAGACAGCCTAGGTTTCAGCAAAGAATCAAGCCCCCCCATGCAGATTTATGAAACACCTTAAATGCATAGTTCCCTCCTTTCCAAAATTCTGTCCCGAATTTCTAGCTGCTTCAGCCCCTTCAAGCTTCATACTGTATCTTCTTTACCGAGGGAGGTATCCCCTTTCCTTATTCTTGTGCCCTGGAAGGGAAGTCAGGCAATCAACCTTAGAGATTACCTCTTTTGCTTCTCTTCTCCTGGGATTCATATTCCCGGGCTACCTGTTACCAAATTCTGAGAACTGTTGATTTTCAACCCAGTGTTAGAAAATAGCTTGTTTAGTTTTCTGTTTGTTTATGGTGGGAGGGGATGTCCAAGCCTTATTACTCCAAATAGGTTAGCAAGAGTGAGGGCAATTTAAATACCTACTCCACCTGATGAATATGTTGTGCACAAAGAGAGGTTTGAATTGTCTTGATTGTCTTAGAGTACTCAGACTACTCTGGGCTGAATATTCAACTTGTGTTTCAAGAGATACATTTTTTATACAATAAAAATTGGTGTAAGTCTAGTACTTCATCTGGTTCTCATCCAAAAAACAAAGATCTGTCTTGGCAGGAGGAAATGCTGCCTGATTGGATTCACCTAGATATATAGTATGTTGATGTCCAACTGGGAAGAATTTTCAAGTACCCTTTTTATTGCACAAGGTTTTTACATTAGGAGCAGTTCCTCCTTCCTTCCTTCCTTCCTTCCTTCCTTCCCTCCTTCCTTCTTTCCTTCTTTCTTCCCTCTTTCCCTCCTTTCCTTCCTTTCTTTCCTTCATACTGGAAATTGAACCCAGGGCCTTCACACTGCTCCATCCCCAGCCCTTTTAAACATGTTTTATTTTGATACTAGGTCTCATTAAGTTGCTAAATTGCCCAGACTGGACTCAAATTTGTAATCCTCCTGTCTCAGCCTCCCAGACAGCTGGGATTACAGTCGTACATCACCATGCCCAGCCTGGACTGACTTCAGAATCTTAATCTCCTCCTAGGATACAGCATCACCACAATTCTTAGATCACCTTTTAGAGGTTGGATGAAACTTCTGTTTTGCTTAGAAGGCCTGGAGAGGTGTTTTGCTCTTGACTAAATACCAATTTATTCTCTTCTTCCCAACTGGAATTCCCAGAATGCCCTGAGGCCACAAATGCACCATTTTTGTGCAGTTGTCCCTGCTTTAATGTAGGCCCTGCTTCTACATAATGGCATTTTTATATCTATTAACTTCCTTTAATGGATGAATCAGAGCATTATAAATATGGGAAGGGCTGGTATTAAATATTCATTCTTCTGCAGTGTAAAAACAAAGGCACATTCCTCACAGCTCTGAGCCTTGATCTCCTCATTTGCAAATGGTGGAATGATTCCCTCCTTGCTGGGTAGTGGGGACAATTAAATAAGTTCATACCCATTCATTATCAGCTCTCTGGTGTGGCTTCCAAAGTCACTTCACCATGGCAACTTCTGTGGGAATCACCAACGCTTGCCATATTACCAAATCCCAAAGACCCTTCTCTTTCTGCCCTCATTTTCCTAGAGTGCTCTGCAATATTTGATATTATAACCACTCCCTTTTTCTTGGAACACTTTTAATAAAGTTGCATGACTTACTATTTTTCTAGTTTTCCCTTCTGCCTCTCTGGCAGCAATGTGGCTGGCTCATATTCTTCTACCCAAAGCTCTAAAGCAGACAGCCAGTGCTATGCATTTCTATTTTAATGGGTTTTAATTTTAAATATATCATTATCCAAAATTACTTGTGTGTGTGTATATATGTTTTTTTTTTTTTTTTTTTTTTTGTGGGTACCGGGGGGTCAACCTCAGGACCTCGCGCGCCCGCAGGCGCCTGTGCCGCTGAGCGATATCACCGGCCCCTTTTTCGTATGTGGGATCCGGGAGTCGAACTCGGGCCCTCGCGCTTGCCAGGCAGGCGCTTAAGCCGCTGAGCCATCTCACCGGCCCTATATATGTTTTATGTTATATAAATATTTCGGTATGTAGTACATGTACATACACTGAAATTAAGATGCACTTTGGAAGTATAGACTAGTAATGTTTATTGATATGGATAAAATCAGAGATAATAATGGGTACCACTACTCTAAATGCTGGAAATCTGGGCTTAGCCAAGAATCTACTCTCCCAAACTTCCTTCCTAGGTGATCACATCCATTTTTGTTTATATGTCAACAACTCCTAAATATATGTGTCCATCTAGATGCCTCTTTTAAGCCACAACTCAGGTATTCAATTTCCTATTTAATGATTTTCCTTGTTTTTCACAGACTTCTCAAACCAAAGAGCCCCCAACAAAACTCTTAATCATTTTGCCTAAAAATGCTCATCTTCCTGGCTTTCCCTTTCAGTCAATGTCATCTCCATCTCCTTGATATGCCAAGTTGTTTCTGATGGCCTGGCGCTCATTCCTGTCATTCCCTTGGCCTGCTCTCTCTGCTTGCATATTTCCTCATCACCCTTCAAGATCCTAACCCTAACCCTAACCCTAACCCTAACCCTAACCCTAACCCTAACCCTCAGTCAAGATTTATTTTTACATCTCCCAATAGCTTCTGAGCGTCAATACCCAGAGAGTCACTTTATCTGTTCCAGCCTCTCTCCATTTTCTTCTGTTGGTAGCAGGGCTCTGATGTTTCATTGGAAGTTGAGCAGCCTCGATGGGAGAGGCTGTCGAAGTGTCCAGTTTCCCCAGTCCATTTCCAGCAACCCTCCAGGGAGTTGGCACATGACCCAGACTAAACCAATTGGATTCTCTGACTCAGAAATTTCAGTGTGGTCATATCTATCCAAGGGAGTAACACTGTGGGAGAATATTTCTTCAGATGGTCATGGCCTGAAAATCTTCACAGTGGTTTCTATGTTAGGTCCCAGAACTTCCTTGGTTTCCATCTGTCCTAAACTTTAGTCCTTCAGCACTTAGATTCGCTGGGCCACCCTATCTCTTTTGAATCAGTTCCTTATGACAACATGAGTTTGCACCTCTGTCTTTCACTTAACCTCAAAGAAGCTTGAGCAATACACATCCTGTGTAAATTAGGTCCTACCTACTATGCACCTATATTAGTTTCCTAGGACTACTGCAATAAAGTCCTGGGTGGTTTAAGACAACAGAAACTTATTCTCTTGTGGCTCTGGAGACTGAAATCTAAAAATTAAGATGTCAGCCAGGTTGTCCTTTCTCCGAAGCCTCTGCTGGAGGATCCTTCCTTCTTCCTTGCTGAGTCCCTAGCAGAACCCAGGTGTTCTGCTTGTGAGGACATAAATCCGATTTCTGCTTCTGTCCTCATGTGGCCAGCTTCTCTCTCTGTATCTCAGGTTTCATATGACTTTCTCCCATGTCTTTTTCTTCAGGAATACCTGTCATATTGGATTAAGAGCCCACGCTACTCCAGCATGAACTCATCTTAACTAATTATATCTGCAGTGATCCAGTTCCAAATGAGGCCACATTCTGTTGGGGTTAACATGTCAATATTTTTGGGAGGCACATTTCAACTCACAGCGCTACCGTTTTTTCTTTTGTAGCACTTTCACTGTGTATGATTATATTGTTACTTGTGGGCTTATTTATTTAAAGCCTCTCTTCCCTATTAGTCCATGAAGCCAAAAGCAGTTTTCCTGTGATCAGCACCATCTAGGCAGTGCCAGTTCAGTCTCTGGCATAACTAGGATGCTATATAAAGCACCTAGCTAATACCTGGGACATTAAAGTCTCCAAGAAATGATCATGCCTTTTGATTCTTTAGACAATTGTAAAATGTCTTACATTATAAATATCTTACCAGAAACTGTTGTGCAGACATTCCTCATTTAATGACAGAGTTACGTTTATGAGAGTAGATCATTAATTGAATTGGTTGTTAAATGAGGAATTGTATATTGTGTGTACATTACAATATTCAGAGCAAAGACACGGTCAAGGGAAATGCCTACTTGATGACTTTGCTTTTATTTGCATAACTTTTACATGCAGTACTATAATGTATAACAGAACATAAAACTGCAGTACTGTAATGTACAGTACAATCAGCAGAAATTACAGTGCTGTATAAACAAGGTGTACTGTACAAAAAAAAGACAGGATCTATAAACAAGATGTACAGAAATGTACAAAAAAAACTTCAAAGAATTGACAACTGGGATCTCATCTTATTAAAGAGTTTTTGCACATCAAAAGAAATCACCAACAGAGTGAAAAGACAACCCACAGAATGGGAAAAAATTTTAGCCAACTGTCTCTCAGACAAAGGACTTCTATCTAGAATACATAAAGAACTGAAAAAAGTCAGCCCTCCCAAATTCAAAGACCCAATGCAAAAATGGGCATCTGAGATGAATACACACTTCTCAGATGAAGAAATACAAACAGCGAATAAATATATGAAAAAATGTTCAACATCACTGGTCATTCAAGAGATGCAAATTAAAGCAACACTGAGATTCCATCTCACTCCAGAAAGAATGACTATTATCAAGAAATCAACCAATAATAAACACTGGAGGGGCTGTGGGGAAAAAGGAACCCTTCTCCACTGCTGGTGGGAGTGTAGACTGGTACAACCACTGCAGAAATCAGCGTGGAGATTCCTCAAAAAACTCAGATTGGATGTCTCATTCGACTCAGCTATTCTCCTTCTGGGTATTTTCCTAGAAGAATTGAAAGCATCATACCATAGTGATATATGTGCACCCATGTTTATAGCAGTACAGTTTATAATAGCTAGATCTTGGAAACAAACAAGTGCCCATCAACCCAGATGTGGTATTTTTATACAATGGAGTACTACTCGGCTATAAAGAAGGAGAAACTCGAGACTTTTATAGGTAAATGGATGCAACTTGAGACCATACTCATAAGTGAAATAAATCAGACTTGCATGTGTAAACATTGTATTGTCTCCCTTGTGTAAAACAATGAAAGGGTAATTAAGAACCAAAATGTACAACACATACTGTGAAAGTGAAAGGGGAAGAAACTGCTCAAAAGAAAAGAACAACTGGGGTGGGGGAAAGGAGAAAAGAAAGAAGGGGAAAGATCTTATACATACACACATATACATACAAGATAGATAAGATAATTATACTACTAATCTCTATTAGTTCATTGAAAAGAAGGGTTTGTGCTTCCATTGTTTGATCAATTTTTCATGCCTATATCTTGTAATCTGAGCAACTACTTTGAAGATAACAATATGCAATGTATTAACCATTGTTAATCTCCTATTATCTTGTTTCAAAATTCTGTATCATCGTTTTTATTGTTTTTTCTTAAAAAAAAAAAACAGGCCGTAAGTGCGAACAGTCATTAAACAGGTAGGTCATTAAACAAGAAATATCCGTTTCTGTCTATGTCCAAAGAATGGGAAGAAGATTGGCTTAAAATACTCAAGGGGAATATGTGGTGTGATAAAAATATAATTAATGCTTAAAATTTAAAAAATATTATAATAAAAGACACATCACCATGAATTCCCCTCAAAATACTCCCCTCGCCTCATTTCAAACATATTTATCCTATCATTTTTGCCACTTTCTGAAGCAGTTCCGGAGGTCCTCTTTCAAGATTGTTTTTAGTTGTGCTGTCTTTAGATGTTCTGAATATTCAAAATGTGTACCTTTCATGATCATTTTGATATTGGGGAAGAGCCAAAAGCTGCATGATGCCACACCAGTGAATAAGGTGGGTGAGGGCACACTGTAATGTTTTTGACAGAAATTGCTGCCGTTAAGTTTTGAATTGATGTAGGGCACCAAGGCAGCCATGAAAAGACACAAAAGAAGACATTCAGAACTTCTTCAGAAAGTGGTAAGATCAATGGGATAAGTGTATATGAAGCAAGGGGGAGTATTTTGAGGGGGGCTAATGGCAATGTAGCATTTACTGTAACAAAAATCTTTTAATTTTTAATTTAAATATACGCTGTATATTTTGTTCGCAGCTTGTGTGTGTTCTTTCAATATTTAGAGTCACATTTGGCTGAGGGACAGCATAGCCCTGCTTGCCCCCAAGGGTCTCTTAGGGGACCACGAGTTGTCGTGTAGGAATGAGGCCCCATTCCCTGCCAACGCTCATCCTTCACCTCGGTCATCTGTTTCCCACTGGCAGGGCTCCTCTCTCTGGCTCAAGGATGGACTATGAATCAGGTCATCGCTGGTATCCAGAATTAATTTCTCCTTCAAATTGATTGTGTACCCAGTGCCATTGAGTGGGGACCAAAACTCTGGAACCTGTTTTCCAAAGAGATTTTCCAACCTGGGAAACGTCTATGGTGGGGTCAAGGTGTGGGAGAGATTTAGGGGAAGGGGTTGCTAAAGCTGTGAAGTAAGGGAATTTACTGTGGAGAGCTGAGCCGAGATCTGACTGTGATCACAAAGAGAAAGGGCAGGCAGTACCAAGAGCGATGGGGCATCACGAATTGGCAGGAGCCTCTGTCTGGGCAGCGGCCTAAGTTTCTCCTGCAGGGCTCAGCCACCAAAGCACTGGAAGGTGGGATTCCTCCAGGAGTGGATTTTTGTCAGGTTGGTTGTGATGGACTAAGGCAAGGGATTTTAGTCCAGAAAGGGAAGGAACTGAAGGTGGTGAGTGTACCAGAGGAAGAGCAGAGGAGCCAAGGAACTTGAAGTCTCCCTACAGCGAAAGGAAGTGTGGTGGGATAAGGAGGGGGAATGTTAAAAGGAGATGGGTTCTAGGATAGAACATTAGAGTTTCAGAGCTCAGAAATGCAAGAGTACAGTGTGAAAAAAGAGGAAGACCCATTGGTACAGGTGGCTGAAATGAAGTGGGAGTGGAAGTCACTGGAATTGAAGAGGCCAAAGAACCATGAAATACGGATAGCAGAGTCTCCTTCCTGGACAGCTAGGTCTCCCAGCCACGCCATTCCAGCCCATCACTTGATAGAAACTGCTCTTATCAAGGTCAGCAATGACCTCCCATTGTTAAATACAATGATCGATCACCATAATACTCCAACCTTGGCTGCATTTGACAAGTTGACGACTCCCTCTTCCTCAAAATGCTTCCTTATGTGGTGCTTGGACATCACAAGCCCTTGATTGCCATCTCTCCTGGCCATCTTCCTCCTCGATTCATCCCTTTCGTGACGCTTTGTCTCCTTTGCTGGTTTCACTTGCAGATCTCTTAATGTTGACCTGCACAGACCTCATCTCATCATTTCTTAACACTCTTTCTCTAAACAATTCCTTCCAGTACTTTTCTTTAACATACCTGATGGCTCCCAATTTACATTCCTAGTTTCAACTTTGCTCTGGAATTCCTAAGAACAAGACTCCAAATGCTTTCTGGATATTTCCACTTAGTTGGTTAATTGGCATCTCAAATTTAATGTGTCAAAAACAGAAGTCATGATTTCCCCTGAATACACCACACACCATTCCTCATCTTAAGAATTGGCGACTCCATCCTTCCGGGTCATCAAATTTGGGGTAAATTGCTTAGTGCCTCTGTGTTCCTGTTTTCTCCCTTACAAAACAGAGAGGAGGGTGGTCCTTACTACATAGGGCTCCTCTAAGGACTGATTGAATTGTTGCACTTAAAACACTTAACATCATGTCCTAACTCATGGAAAATTTTCAACAGTTGCTACCTATTATTACCATATATAAGCAAAATCCTGACTCTGCATTGCTTAAGGCTAACTGAGATAAAAATATGTAAAATAGAGTGGTTGTTCTTGCTTAAAAACCTTTAAGTCTGACTTAATAACAAAGACTTTAAGATTCATGCAAGCATGTAAATTTGGGAAAAGTATGAAATTCTTTCTTGCTGCCTTTAATTTTGATTTTGTGGCCAAAACATCTGGATTAAAATAAGCATTCATCTGGATCAAAACAAGCATTTCTTCATTTAGACATTCTGAGCTCATGCAGCCAAATATCTGTTCTTTGGCAAACTTGGGAAAACTGGCTCCCCAGGCAGCCTGTGTACTACGGGGGCCCTGATAGAGTTTTGTGGCCAAAGGCCCAGGCTGCATTGTGAGAGTGGGCGGTGGGCAGAGAGCCCTGGCAAAGCTCTGTTCCAGGGTCTGGAATTTAAGCATATGCTGTTTTCAATTATCCAAATATTTCCTAGCAAACAGATGTTTAACATCACATAGTTTTAACATGACAATAATCAGCTAAATTTTCCATGCAGTCTGTTGAAAAGTGGAAAAGAACCATAGTCTCCTCTGGAGTATGGCTAGCAAGGCTCTGCTGCTGGAATCCTGGGCCTTCTTTTACCCCTTCTTGAACCTCTGTGGTGTAGTACTCTGATATGAGAGAAATGCTGTTTCAGAGGCTGTCATGGCTTCTCTTCCTATTGCTATCTTGGTCATGCCAATCTTCTTGTCAACAGATCCCGAACTGGGAAAGTAGCTTCTCACTGCCCTGCCTGGAGAATGCTCTTCTCTAAGTCGGAGTGCTGTGCTCTCCGCCAGGCTGCAACACTGGCGGGTGCCTGTCGGGGATGGAGGAGAACTGGGAACCGCCCTCCTGAGCAATGCCGCCAGCTGCCTCATCTCTAGTGGTCCACAGTGCGATGGATATCCCAGCCCCATCACTTCCAGGCTGATATTTACAGCAACTTAGAGGATCAGGCTTTAAATTTTTAAAAAAGAAATCAATAAACTTAGAGCTGCTAAATTTAAACTGTAAGAGGAAATCAAATATAGAATCTTGAGAGAGACCAGAAACAAATAAAAGAAGCAATGAGCCTCCCTGGTGACTCTGAGACTGTTTTCCCTGAGTGTCTCTGGTGACAGTTTTTATAGTCATGAATATTCTTACCTCGATAGGCTCTTGTCATCTAAATGGGAAGGAAATACGGAGGATTAGAGAAAGACAAAGAACAGGAGGCTGTGTCAACAAGTGTGTTCCTAAATTTCCACCTTGAAATGAGCCATTCTGCCAAAGTTTTGTGTGGACACCACCTCTGAGAGCTATGTCTGTAAGAGTAAAACTGCAGTAGGCAGTTTCCAGTAACTGTATCAAATACCTGAGCTTATATAAATAATCAGCACATAAAGAGGAAAGGTTGATTTTGGCTCACAGTTGTGGAGGTTTCAGTCCATGGTTGGCCCCAATGCAGTAGTGAGGCAACCTGTCATGGCAGCAGTGAATGGCAAAACCACTCACCTCATGCCCCAGAAACAGAGACAGGGAGAGAGAGAGAGGGAGAGAACGCCAGGGGGCCACATTCCTACTTGGAGATACGTCCTTCATAATCTAAGACTTTCCACTAGGCCACATCTCCTAAAGATTCAACCACTTCCCAACAGCACTGTGGGCTGAGGACCAAGCCTTTTAACCCATTGACATTTGGGTGACTTTCTAGACCCAAACTATAGCAGTACCAATTCCTCTTCAACTTATTTCTATATCTGTGATTAAATACTTCGTATTTATATCCACAATCTGACAGAGGACTGGAGCTTCGGTTCCTATATTTTCCATTAAGCCAGCCAAGACTCAGTGAAGTAGGAGAGGCAGTGTCTACTATAGACCTTGTGACATGACCTGTCACTGTGTCCTGATGGCCAGTGAAAGCTATTGGGAGATTGTACTAAGAAGCATTAAAGAAAGTAAAAAGAAAAACAAAGAGAGGAAGAAGAAAGGAGAAAAGGAATACCACATCAAGCAGAAGGAGTGAATTGTGAAATAAGGGTCTTCTGCCCAATGTCAGCAAAAGGTCTGCAGTGCAGGGGTGCATGTGCACATTCAAAAGACTCCCTCCTTCCTGTAGACCCGCCAAGCAAGGTTGCTATGCCCTTTCCTTGGAAATAATTTGACACTCTGTTGGTGACTGGGGTTAGAAGTCACACTGAAACATGCTTTTTAGAATCCTCCACAGTACCTCTTTCCAAAATACAAGTCAAGAAGTTGCAGCCCCTCCTTGCTCTTGGGAAATTCAGGGTGTTTCTACTCTTTTCAGTTATTTATATTCTCTGGCTCACTTTGCTGGCTCGGGGAAGAGGGAGAATCACCAATCCCCCAGGCTCTCCCATCTCTATGAGGAAGTCAGTAAAGAGATCTTAGTAATGTAGTAAAAAGCTAATGTTAATGGTGTTCAATAAAAAAAAAGGTCATATGAAATTGACTATTTTTGATATAAGAAAGTTGAGCAGAAAGACAATAAAATTATAACAGAAATAGGATTTTATGGAGGGATTATGAAAGGGGATCATTTAAAACTTTTCAGCCCTTCTAAAGGGGTTAATTTAAAACTTTTCAAATTTTCTTCAACATGCTTATTTTGCTTTTATAGTGATAAAAATACTTTAAAAAACACAAAGCAGTTCTCTTTGAAGATTGCAACTTTTACTGTACAATTCCACCATTGAGAAAAATTACCCTTTCTCTTTCACAACTATCCAGGATGTGTAGTCTTTTCTTACTACTCTCCTGAATCTCATCTTCATCCAAAGACTTGGGCTGCATTTGGTGAATCATTGAGTGGTCGGTTGGGAAATCCCCATTAGCTTTGCTTTGAGGCTTCCAGGAAGAGCCTTGCGATGCTCTGCACGCTGTCTTACTCTGTTTTGTACAACTCAAACAGAATATTACAAATGAAGCAATTTATGAAAAAATGGAAAATTATTTTCTCATAGTTTGGGAGGATGGGCAGTCTAAGATCAAGGTGCCAGGTCATCTGGTAAGGGCCTCTTGCTCTACCCTCCAGCCCCTGGTAAATTTTTTTATTTTGAAACAGGGTCTCACAAAGTAGCTCAGTTACCCAGGATGGACTAGAACTTGTGTTCTTCCTGCCTCAGCTTCCCAGAGTGCTGGGATTACAGGCGTGTGGCACATACTTAACAGCATCTAATATTTCTGAAGTGCATACCTTGTGGTAGGCACAGTCTCAAGCATTTTGCATATTCAGGTGACTTAATACACAGGACTGCCCTCCACATTTGGAACTATTTCAATCCCAGCTTGGTAGATGAGAAAACTGAAGGGGATGTGTGTTCCTATCAGGGTTTCAGAAACAGACAAAGCCAGAGTATTTGGGAATAGCTCTAAAGTTCACCACAAGGAAAAAAATCCCAAAAAGCTCTACAACAAATTTAAGGTGGTGTTCAATGAGAGTAATTTCCCATATTAATGCATTCTTTTAAGCAGCAGCATAATATTTCATCTCATTCATTTTAATCACACCCATCTCTTTTCTCTACTATCCCTATAACATTCTATTATATAGATGTATCAAATTTAATTTATGCTCTCTTTTTCAAGAATATTTGGGTTGTTCTCAGTTTTCTGGAATCGTTTTTTTTTTTTTTTTTTTACATTTGGGTGTTCAGTTTAAAAAGGAACAAAATGAGACTTTGTTTTAAGGACCTATGGTAGCTTCTTCCTATTTTCTCTTGTTTTAAAGGGTCATAGAGCTAATAAGAGTGGCCCTAAATAATTTAAACATCCAGCAAACATTTAAACCCTCAAGGCATGGCTAAGATACACTTATTACCATCAAGGAGCTTAAGATTTAGCCCTAGTTATAAAAATAACCAGAAAAAAAAAACTATAATGCAAAGCAGCATCTGATGAATGATTCAAGAGAGAAAAAAAAATCCAGAGGTGAGAAAGAAATTCTGCTCAGTTTGGGGAGAAAGGAGAGAGGACCAGGCCGGGAGAATGAACTGCCTCACACCAGGAAGACGGGTCACACAGCGAGCAGGGAGGTTTGCAAAGAGCGAGAGATGTGGAGAGATACTGAGGCAGCCGGTTGGAGGCGTCTGGGAACCAAGGAAGCCTGGAGAAGGCTCTGTTCTGTGGAATGTTGGGGGACATGATTTAGATCTAGAATGTTCCCCCAAAAGGCTCATGTGTTTACAAGTGGGACTTTTGGAAGGTGATTGGATCTCGGGGTGCTATACTCATCTTTGCATTCATCTACTATGCCCATCGGTGTGCTGTTAGGATGTGGGGCCAGGTCGCAAGAGCCGGTCCCTGGGGCCGTGTTCTGGAAGGTGTATCTTCCACCCTGGCTCCTCTCTTATCTCTCTGTTCCTGGCCACCATGACACGAGCAGCTCTCCTCCACCAATCCCTTCCATCGTGCCCTTTCTGACTCAGAGCCAGATGACTACTAACTGAATCCTCTAAAAACTGTGAGGCAAAATAAATCTCTCCTCCTTTAAGTTGTGCGTGTGGGGGGATTTTTGTTCCCACAATGAGGAAGTGACTAAGACAGCCGGAAAGGAGCTTGGCCAGATTGGGAGAAATCTTTCATGCATGGATGTCCTGGAGGGAATGTGCTCAGGTGAACTTGCCAAATGGGGGTTTATTTTAAGATATTGTAGCTTCTCACAAAGCTTATGGAGATAAAGTCTAGTCAGATTACTCAAGAGACTTAAACTGGGAGCCTGAAAGAAGCGCCCATCTGGGCATCTCTCACTCTCTATGCCCATCGCCCCACCTCTCCACCTCCCGAGTCTTTGTCTCTCCCATTCTCTTTGCTTGCTATCCAACATTCACATCTCAGATGCTGGCTCTAAACCCATGTACATGTGAGTTCTGGGTCCCCGAACCCATGGATCAACTCCACATCGCAGTAGGGCCACTCCCTCTGGTTAGGCAGATGGGGCCCGCACAAGGGTACTGTTGTAGTCAAGGTTTACAAGGGAAAAGATTTAATACAGGACACATAATTTATAGGATTATTTTATAATATTCACCCAAATGCAGAAGAGTGCCAGAAATCTGTCCACACGCTAGAGACCCAAAGAATCCAGCTGAGGACCTGGGTCCCATGGCAATGTACTGCATGAGTCCAGCTGAAGACCTAGAGCCACGAATCCAGCTGGAGGCCCAGAGCCCACGACAATGTCTCATGCAAGTCTGTATCAAGGATCTGCGCTGGGAGGCCCAAAGGCCAGTGGTGGAAGCTAGAAAGTCTGCACCAGCGGGACGAA